>JADLZN010001771.1:0-40682 GCA_018155175.1 Sinocyclocheilus anophthalmus | reverse complement strand
TTTTTATATTTTGTTTTAATTTTAAAGTTGTAGTAATTTTTTTTCATTTTATTTTTTTGTAAATATGTCTTTTATATTCTTTATTAATTTTATTTCAGTTTTAGTTATTTTAATACATCAAGTTAAACTAAATTAAAATAAGAAATATTGCCTTAGCAACTGGCTAGACTAGCTGTTTTTTACATTTTATTTTATTTTAGTACAAATTATATTTTATTGTTTTGTTGAGTAACTAGTGACCCTGAATCTGGGACTGTGTTATCAGTAAAGTTCTGCTTCTTGCTTTTACATATTAATTACATATTTTGATCTCTTACCTGGTATTGTATCATTTTAGGCCTTTGTCATCTCCTTCACATCAGATTTCATCCCTCGCTTGGTCTACCAGTACATGTACAGCGAGACGGGGACCATGCATGGCTTCATCAACCACACACTCTCTTACTTTAACGTCAGCAACTTTAAACCAGGAACTGTGCCTTCCATCTCCAGTCTCGGCAAAGACATTACATTCTGCAGGTTGGAAAAAATGCACTATATTACTAATTACTATTATTAAAGGTCACTGGGATGCACAGCTGCCTATTGCTTTGATAAGACATGCAACCATGGACATTTAGTCCAAAACGGAATAGTAGTTGTGAGCAAACTGATTGTTCACATCAAAATAATAATAATATTTTTTTGTTTATACCTTTATTATTCAGACAGGACAGTGGAGAGATGACAGGAAAGAATTGCGTAGAGAGAGGGGGGGCAGGATGGGCATAGGACCTCGAGACGGGAATCGAACTCAGGTCGCCGTGAGCGCAGTTGCGCTGTATGTATATTCACGCACTAACCACAAGGCTATCGGCATCAACCACATCAAAATAATTCTTAGTAGGACAGAGCACAGGCCATAAACAGCCGTAGGATCCCTCATTTGCAGCTCTTAAATCGTATTTGAAATAAACATGTGTCGAAGCTATTATGGTCTGAACATACTGATCCTCTCTTGGATGGCGCCTGGGGAGATTGCATGTATTCTTCATCAGATTTTTGTGGAAAACTCAGATAGGACAGCAAAAGAAATGGTACAGTTTAACAATCAAATACAGTCATAAACAATCAACCAGCCTATCCAGTTCAGCATACTTAATTCAACGGGAAATTACAAAGAACTGTACCACATAGGAAGGGTAGCTTGTCAGTGGTTTCATATTTAGCTGAGAGCTCAAATTAACAACAAAAAAAATTTAACAGACACTCATATTTAGTTCTTTGGACATCTACTGCACTCTCAAAGATTCGTTATGGGCCTGGTAGAGAATAGGCGTCTGCAGAATCTAACTGTTGTTCAGATGAACACACCTTTTTATTAGATATAGCTTCATGCATTTTATAAAATCGTAAATAGTTCCACAGAATTCTGTAGATTTTTACTTCAAAATCAAATGTGGAAGAACATGCACAGGTTCTGTGTGGGCCTATACTTTTATAATGCGAGTCTTAATGTGAAAAATTGTTTTCTAATGAAGCAGTGCTGTTTGCTTGTGTTGATAGTGATAGTAATTGTGTTCATCAGTTCTCTGGAAAGAATTATTTCCAGATCGGGATAGCAAACAGCGTTTAACTCTCACACTGAAGTGGAGGAAAGACAGAGGGAGAAAAACATCTAGATGGGACTCCATCACCCTGAAGTGTGAGATCTCACCACTGCTTTGATTATCTCGGGTGGCCTTCACAACACATCAGAAGCATGTCAAGAAGAGTGCTTTTATCAGAACCTGTCTGCTTTTTCTGCTCCAAGCAGTTGAGAACGAGATTACACTCGTTTGTTGCTACTCGGACCAAAGAGAAGTGGCAATCTGATGTCTGGGTTCCTTTGACCCTCAGTCTGTTTGTTAAGAGAACAGATAGATGAAGAGGGAGCAAGAGAGCAAGCTTGTCAGTGTTCTAAAATAGGGTCGAGGAACAAATCAAGCCCATGTTTTTCCTGCACCATATTTGCCCTTTCTGGACTTGTATAACCAAACAAGGACTTCACCCCAGGGACCATGTCTTCAGATGAAGATATCGGACTGTGTGAGGAAATCAAAACCAGCCTAACACATTCCACGTAGATTACTGTATATGGCCATGAAATCAATGTCCTTAGTGGGTTATTAAAGACTCAGAGTTTACTTTTCGTTATTCAATAGAGGAAATCAAAACTTCTGGGAATAGCCTGGTCTAATGAATTAAGCCTGCAAGATATAATCAAAATATGCTCAGTTTTCAATCATCATGACCAAGATTGCCGCCTCCTACTACAACTGAATGACCGTTCTATATTTTAGTTATATTTCATGTCCATTGATGATAATTCTGTTTTTTTCTAACAATTTTCTTCAGAAATATAATATTTGATCCATTAAGAGACAAACTATTATCTCACACATATATTGTGTTAATTAATTAATCTTAATTACAGTTTTTGCATTGAGCACTTCTTGAATTGAGTTCAAAATAATGAATAAAAACCAGTCAGACTATCTAGATTTAAATTTATTTATATAATCTAAATACCTTAGAAATACAGATTGACTTTAAATTTAATTTTCTTTGAAACAAAAAATATTTAATTTTCAACTGTTGCTAACCAAACACCCCTGAAAATAATGTAATAAATAAAAAATTATATATATAAATATATATACTACTACAGACCTACTTACATACACACACACACACACACTGAACAAAAACAATCAGAAAAACAATCAGTATCTGGTGTGACCACCATTTGCCTAACGCAGTTCAACACATCTCCTTCGCATAGAGTTGTTTAGGTTGTTGATTGTGGCCTGTGGAATTTTGGTCCACTCCTCTTCAATGGCTGTTTGAAGTTGCTGGATATTGGCAGGAACTGGAACACGCTGTCGTCTACGCCGATCCAGAGCATCCCAAAAATACTCAATGGGTGACATGTCCGGTGAGTAAGCTGGCCATTCAAGAACTGGGATGTTTTCAGCTTCAAGGAATTGTGTACAGATCCTTGCAACATGGGGCCGTGCTTTATCATGCTGCAACATGAGGTGATGGTCGTGGTTGAATGGCACAACAATGGGCCTCAGGTTCTCGTCACGGTATCTCTGTGCATTCATAATGCCATCAATAATATGCACCTGTGTTCGTTGTCCATAACTTTTGCCTGCCCATACCATAACCCCACCGCCAACATGGGCAACTCGATCCACAACGTTGACATCAGCAAAACGCTCACCCACACGACGCCATACACGCTGCCTGCCATCTGCCCTGTACAGTGAAAATCGGGATTCATCCGTGAAGAGAACACCTCTCCAAACGCCATCGAATGTGAGCATTTGCCCAATCAAATCAGTTATGACGACGAACTGCAGTCAGGTCGAGACCCCTATGAGGACAACGAGCATGCAGATGCGCTTCCCTGAGACGGTTTCTGACAGTTTGTGCAGAAATTCTTTGGTTATGCAAACTGACTGTTGCAGTGGCTGGTCTCAGGCGATCTTGGAGGAGAAGATGCTGGATGTGGAGGTCCTGGCTGGTGTGGTTACACGTGGTCTGCAATTGTGAGGCCGGTTGGATGTACTGCCAAAATCTCCCCCCTTCCACTCTGACAACGCCTTTGGCTTATGGTAAGAAATGAACATGTCAATTCACAGGGCAACAGCTTGGTGGACATTCCTGCGTCAGCATGCCAATTGCCGCTCCCTCAAACTTGCGACACTGTGCATTCTGCTGTGTCATAAAACTCAACTGCAACCTTTTAGAGTGGCCTTTTATTGTGACCAGCCTAAGGAACACGTGTGCAGTAATCATGCTGTCTAATCAGCATCCTGATATGCCACACATGTGAGGTGGATGGATTATCTCTGCAAAGGAGAATTAACAGTTTTTCTTTCTGTGCAATCTGAACAGGAAAAAAATCCACTTATACAAAGTAGTTGTAAAGTAAAACAACAAATATGCAATTCCTTCTTTTGCACTTAGAATGTCCTCGTCATGATTAATAATGCTGTTGTGTTGTTTTGCCCTTTGTAGCCTTGCTAGAAGCATGTGTTGAGCATATGTTTTAAATTTTCTGTTTTTTTATTGCCAACTAGCAAACGGATCCTTGCTGGAGATGAATTAGCCTTAAATGACTCGGGATGTCTATTCTTTCTGTTCATTTTAGGTACAAAGACTACAGAGAACCACCATGGTCGACTGAGCCTTACCAATTCTCCAAACAGTACTGGTCGGTTCTAGCGGCTCGGTTAGGTTTCGTCATATTGTTCCAGGTAAAAGCTCCTTTTTTTAACCATTACCTCCAATCTAAAAGCCTAAAATAAACGTTTTACTCCTAATGAACACCAAGTGACTATGAATGGAAAAACGTAAATGTATGTCCTTTTTCAGTCAAAGCCAAACAAATGAAAAAGCCACACAGTAAGCTACCTCAGCAACGTGAGCGCTTCAACCACATATAAATGATGCAGTCTTTGCACATTTGGATTAATAGTCTAAATGCTGGTCAGAATAATTGCTGTAACTCAGTAGAAATGTCCTGCTGTCAGCAGCTGTGGGTGGAAACTAATTCTATTGAAATGGAATTAAACACTAAACCAAACAGTTAAAGTTATAGTTCACTCAAAAAATGAAATGTCATTCCAAGTGTTGTTCTTAAATAAACAACATTTTATGGTGATCATAGCTATGAAGCTCTTAAAAGGACAAGAAAAGTGTGGTTTTCAATGAATAATGTCTTAAATTCAGTATTTTCCTCACACAAAGCTTGCATATAGCTTTAAAAGACATACACTATTGTTCAAAAGTCAACAAAACGTTTGGATGCATTAAACTGATCACTTATAATTCCAAGTGGAATCCTGAAAGAAATGCATTATAGTTTTCACTAAAATATTAAGCAGCACGTTGGTTTTACAACATTGTTAAATAATAAGAAATGTTAAATCAGCATATTAGAATGATTTCACAAGGATCGTGACACTAAACTTAATGCTAAAATCACTTTGCATCACAGAAAAAGTTACATTTTAAAATCTATTCCATATGACACAGTTACTTTTAAATTATAATAACGTTATAATGTATTGAACTGTAAGGTTGGTCAAATAAATTCAGACTTGGTGAGCGAAGAGATTGAAAAATCTTGCCGACCACGAACTTTTGAATGGTGCGTTATATATAAAATGTATATTCTTCTATATGAGCCTCATTATCAGGAAGTGTATGTATAGATGTCACTGGCAGAGGTCCAATACCTGAAATGCTACATGGTGTGTAAAAGATCCTCCATTTATTGAATGGAAAGATATATGTTTATCACAGCCAGTGATGAGTATGATTTCCTGCGCCCCACCCATTAATATATATGTGTGTAAATATAAATGTGCTTATGTGTCTCCGACTTCTCCAGAACCTGGTAATAACCATGAGCATGCTGGTGGCCTGGGTGATCCCCGACGTGCCCAAAAACATCAGCGAGCAGTTGAAGAAGGAGAAGACTCTTCTGGTGGACGTCTTCCTGAATGAAGAAAAGGAGAAGTTGCAGTTGATCCAGAGCTTGTTCTCCAGAGATCTGACACAAGAACAGCAGGAGGAGCTGAAGGTGTCAGATCAGACCTCGCTGCCTCTTCAAACCCAACTCGGACCGCTCCCTCCCACCTCGTCCCCGGCTCCTCGCACCCGACCCCGAGCCGCAAGCTTCAGCCAGTTCACCCGCCAGATGTCCATGTCTCCCCGAAGCGACATCACCCAACACACGGCCGTGTGAGGGAAGTCGGGCGAGAGAAGATGAGTCCACTGGTGGAGAGTGTTTCACAGTGCCTGAGCGCTGGAGTTTGAGGCTCTGAGTTTCGAGAATCAGGTGCCCTCGGTTCTATGTTCCTGTTTTTTTGTACCAGAGAATGAGTGGTCACTCCTTTTGGTCACTGAACTGTAGTCTGAATGTCTGTCTTACAGGCTCCGAGTCTGGTTTTTAAACCCTCAGATGTTCCTACCGTTTTCAGGCACATCTGACACACAAACTTGAGCTTCAGTAGGATCGCTTGCAGATGCAATCATTCCACATGCACTGGCGTTCACAAGAACACGAGCGGGATCCTCTCAAACACACGTTTTTCTCCACGATCAGCTCTCGAGCGAGGATGTTTGTCGGCACACACTCGTAAAGAGCAGCACATATTTGGTGACATTGCAAACCGCTTTGCACACTGTCCACAAGATGTAGCATATAATGGCAAATAATCTTTCATTTTCTCAGGTAACAGCGTCACTGTAGGCTGTATTCGTTCTCATCAATATGACCGTTCTTGGGTTAATAAAGACTATGATGCGTGTTAGTAAGTTAAGGTGCAAAGAACACAATTTTGATGTGGTACTGCGACGTATTCTGTGAAACGTGTGGCGTTTTGTCTTTTTAACGATCCAGATCATTATGTAACACATTAAGGCAATATGTAATTAAACTCACATTTGTCCATCCATACATTTATGCTATGCCTCCTTCTGATAAAACGCAGGGCTGTAGATTTGGACCGCACAGCATTCGCTGTATTTATGATTGTGGAGCAGCTGGTCTTTTTGTGCCATGTCAACTATAATCTTCCCCTGAATTTGCCGTCACCGGTGTGGGAAGGTTGAGCGGGGGTTACTGTTATCCAGGGAGGAATCATGGATGGATGTTGTGTGCCAACATCTAGCTATCAAGTCATCATTCACTATGCCTCATAGGACTTAATACTCATGCAAGAAGAATAAATATTTAATCCCAATTATGCACAAGTGTTTTTTTCTTTCTTGCCCTCGAGGCATTGTGCTACAAGTCCAGTGGGGCCAATTCACTTGTGTTTTTGACTTCTAGCAGATGCGCAGGTTGTTTGTTGGGCTGTAATACCCTGATGATTGCCACACATGCTTAACAAAGCTAGCTTTACCCAGTAGACGCTGTTCCTCTATTTGCTTTTTCTGTTTTACTAGGGCAGGACTTTGATCTTTGTGTGTTTTCACCCTAGAGCCACATTTGATTTATCCCTGGGGTCTGGACTTCACAATTCAAGAGGATTGTAATCTTGGCAGATACCATGAAGTCTGTTTTATGCGCTTTATAGTTTCATTACACAACCATTCTGAACGAGGGTAAAAGTACATAAATATTTGTATTTCCCATAGATTAGAAATCATAAAATGTGGGCAAAAGCTAAGCAGCTCAACTCATGCAACTTGACAGATCAGTTTGAATGTCCACCTCAAATGACGGGTATATGTAAAGTTGAGAAGTGTTTTGTCAGCCACTTCGGCCTCAACAGAGGTGATATAAGTTGCTTTGTACTGTAGATATGAAAGGGGCACTTTATAATGCACTGGCTGATATATCAGATTTGACTACTGACACTTGTGGATGCAGCAGCAGACAAAAGCCAAAAAAGCAATGCTATTTTTTAAAATTCTTTATTTGCTGTTAAAAATTACTTTATTCCACAGGTGTTCAATTATCAACTTTTATTAGATTACTAATACAACTGAAGTCTTCATGAGTGAGTGTACTTCACTTAAATATATATATTTTTAAAGTTATTTTTCTTACAATTTATAATACTTACATTATATACATGTTATGGCTTTTATATTAGAAAAACGCTGGATTTAATGCATCTTTAAGAACTTAAACATATTATCTTATTTATTTATTATTTTTATATAATTAGAATTTGAAAAAATTAAAGGTATTTGTTGCAAAATCAATACTTACAGTAATGGTTTACAATAAGGACCCATTAGTTAACATTAAATAATTACATTAGTCTTAAAGCATTTTTAATCTTAGTTCATGTTAATTTCAAAATTTACTAATGCATTATTAAAATAAAAAGTTGTGTCTGTTAATGTTATTTAATAGAGCTAACATGAACTAACAGTGAATAATTAATAAAGTTACATAAATACAGTATCAAAATTTGCTCCTTGTTAGCGCATGTTAGTGATACAGTAAGGGGTCATATGATGCGATTTCAATTTTTCCTTTCTCTTTGGAGTGTTACAAGCTCTTTGTGCATAAAGAAGATCTGTAAAGTTGCAAAAAAAGTCTCAATCCAAAGAGTGTCTTAAGTTCAAAGTTCAGAGGTCGCCACGACCTACCGGTAGAACGGCGTCGTGTGTATTCTGAGACGATGCCCCACGATGCTGACCGCCCTGATGGTTTGGAATATTGTGCATAACGGGCGCCCAGGATGTGCACAGGGGGCAAAAAGATGTTGTACTTTTGAATTCTCAATTTAGTAGTTTAGTTACGCTGCAAGGAGTCCGATGTCGTGAGGCCGTGCTGCGTGTCTTCATTGTGAAGGGAAACTCCGGAACTTGTTGTCTTCCAACAGTCTGACATATCCGCTTCAGTCAGTGCCGAGGGAAGCTGAGTGCTGTGCGGTCGGCGTAGGAATACTTCAACGTTCACCGTAAAAAGCGGATGTGCCAGCCCGTTGGGTCGTCACTGTGTGGGGTTGCTGGCTCATGGTCGCCGCATCCGCCAGGGCTTTCGACTCAACGCTAGCCCCCCCTCACTCACTCATCCCGGCCCGCAGCCCTAAGCCGGGGCTTCCCCTCATGCTAGGCAGCTGTGTTTTTCGTTGTGAAAGCGAAACTACTTTGTTTGGTCTTCCAAAAGAGGACACGACTACAAATCAGTGGTTAAGTTGTATTTACAACACTGTTCCAGAACATTTTAACCCAAATATCCAGATGTGTGCAGCACATTTTATGGAGGACTGTTTACTGATCCTGGGAGAGTAACGTTAGACTACAATGTCGGCAGTTCTGACTCACAGTCTGTAAGTACGTTTTCATTTAAAGGATTTGCCACTTACGATTCAAACGCGAATTTTGGGCAGTGTAGAGTAGCACTTGATATTTGTCATTTCTCTGATCACAAATGAACACAGAGTTTTATGTTTACGCGGCGCAACGCAACGCGTAAAAAGACAGTATAAGTCATTATAATCAGTAATTATGTCCCCACTGGATGCAACAAATGCCTCGTTTGTAATGGGTTTTAATGTTTTTGTCCTGGTAAGCTCCCCGACACGGCATCAACAGTATGTGAGGGGCGTAACATTTCCGTCTCACGCTTGAGGTATTCGGCCAATCACAACGCACTGGATAGCTGGCCAATCACAGCACACCTCGCTTTTTCAGACCGATGAGCTTTGTAAAAATCTATGCGTTTCAGATAGGTGGGGCATAGAGGAGAAACAATATTGTACATTATGTGGAAAATAATGTGTGTTTTTTTTTTTTACTTTAAACCGCATAAACACATTTCATTACACCAAATACACAAAATAATGTTCTTTTTAGCAGCATCATATGACCCCTTTAACTAACATTAACTAATGGGACTTTAGCATAAAGTGTTACTATAACATACATACTGCATGCTCAAAATTGAACAAACAACAGACAGAGACACACTAACTAAAGCAAACTGGCCAAAAAAAGGCAAAATAAGGCTTACAACCAACATCCACTGGCACTGCACTCTGTACAAATATCAAATTATCTTTAAATCTGCATTCAAAGTTAATGCAATACTCCTGGCTTTATCTTGTGTAAGGTTTAAGAAGGGTTTTCAAGTGTCCTCAGAAAATACCATAGTCCTCTTGCACAATCACAATCCAACCTTCTGCATGATTCGGGCCGGAAGTGTCTAATTGGTGTATAATCTTCCCCAAAGCCTTTCTTCATCACAGACAGCACAATACACCCAGGGACAGATTTACCTGGATTTGTTCAGTGTGTCTTAAAGATTGGTAAGCAAGTCTTCTTCATCTTGGTTATAACATCGGTCTACGCGATGTAGTATAAGCTAGTATCAGTTACATCAGTGATAGTGATTGACTGCAACTTATTCTTGTTTTTGTTTTTCTCGCTACGACACACCATGCTGTGCTGCGGTGCATGCTGGAGTTTGATGTCAGAGTCTGTGAATAACATCTGCACATGCAGAGACCAAAATATATGCTTTGTCATTTATTTATTCAGGGAAATGATCTAATGTTACATATCTGTGAGAGGCAAAAGTATGTGAATCTCTATATTAGCAGTTGATTTGAAGGTGAATTTAGAGTCCATCTGTTCAGAGTTGTTTTTAATCAATAGGATGACTATCAGGTGTCAGTGCGTGCCCTATTTTAATTAAAGAACAGCGATCTATCAAAGTCTGGTCATGTTTGTGGAAGTGAAAGATGGCACGAACAAAAGAGATCTCCGAGGACCTCTGAAAAAAAAAGAGTTGTTGTTGCTCATCAAGCTGGAAAAGGTTTCAAAGCCATCTCTAAAGAGTTTGGACTCCAGAAATCCACAGTCAGACAGATTGTGTAGAAATGGAGGAAATTCAAGACTATTGTTACCCTCCCCAGGAGTGGTTGACCAACAAAGATCACTCCAAAAGCAAGACGCATAATAGTCCGCGAGGTCTATTCTTCTCGTCTTCTCACATCGGCTAATGTTAATGTTCATGAGTCCACCCTAACACTGAACAACCATGGAGTGCATGAGAGAGCTGCAAGGAGGAAGCCACTGCTCTCCAAAAAGAACATTGCTGCCCGTCTGCAGTTTGCTAAAGATTATTTGGACAAGCCAGAGGACTATTGGAGAATTGTTTTGTGGACAGATGAGACCAAAATTTAACTTTTTGGTTTAAATGAGAAGCGTAATGTTTTGAGAAAGGAAAACACTGCATTCCAACATAAGAACCTCATCTCATCTGTGAAACATGGTGGTGGTAGTATCATGGTTTGGGCCTGTTTTGCTGTATCTGGTCCAGGATGGCTTTGATGGAACAATTAATTCTGAATTATACCAGCAAATTCTTAAGGAAAATGTCAGGACATCTGTCCGAGGACTGAATCTCAATAGAAAGTGGCTCATGCAGCAAGACAACGACCCCAAGGACACAAGTCGTTTTACCAAAGAATGGTTAAAGAAGAACAAGGTTAATGTTTTGGAATGGTCAAAGTCAAAGTCCGGACCTTAATCCAACTGAAGTTTTGTGGAAGGAGCTGAAGCAAGTTGTTCATAGGAGGAAACCCACCAACATCAGAGTTGAAGCGCTTCTGAGGAATGGGCTAAAATTTCACAGGATTTGTGTGAAAATCTAATTATTTTTTGGGTCATATTTATGCAGAAATATCGAAAAGTCTGAAGGGTTTACAAACTTTCAAGCAGCACTGTATAATTATAATATTTAAATTCAAGATTGGTTTAAATGTAAATGTCTGCTTGCCTGCAGAAAGTGTCCATCTGAATTTATGTTTGCCAGGTAATTTTCTCCCAGACTACTTCCTGAGCTAGAGTCCATCTATAATTGAACATGAGGAGGGGAAATGCTACAATTATTGTATACAAAATGCTATAATAGTTATAACAAAACTGCCTATATATCAACAGCAGCAGCAACAACAATAATAATAAAAATAATAATATTTATATTGTTCTAGTTGTTGCTTACAGCACATATGGCCCAGGGCGGAAGGATGTGATGCTGTAATAGTCCACAGTCACAGTGTGATGAGCCCAGAGGAACACAGTCACTGTGGCGCTACATTCATCATCACAAGCAAAAAAACATCAGCATCTAAACATTTACTGTATACAGTACCAGATCTCTCTAAATAAAACAACCAACAAAATAAATGAAGTCTTTAGGTCACGTTTGCTTTTAATAGTGGCAGATCTGGACAAAAATAATCGGCACTCACCATGCGATGACACCACGCGCAGCTCTTTCCTGTGAGCATTTTAATCTTTTTGTGGCAAATCTCACATTTGTTGGATTCACAGTCAGCACTGATCCAATCATGAACTGAACACTGGTGAAGGGAAAAAAAATCAGGACAAGCATTACCTTGCATTAAAGAAATAGTTCAACCAAAAAATACGATTTGCTGAAAATGTACTCATCCTCAAGCCATCCAAGATGTAGACAAGTTTGTTTCTTTTCAATTGTAACAGATTTGAAAAATTATCATTACGCCACGTCTCCCAACCAATGAGCTCCTGCAGTGAATGGGTGCCCGTCAAATGGAGTCCAAACAGCTTGATAAAAACTCTTGCACATCTCGTGAGCGAAACTGTGTTTTTTAAAAATCATTAAAATGTTTTTAACTTCAAACCATTGCTTCCAGCTAAAATAAGAGTCCTCTATCCATAACATCAATATCTCCAGTGATAAAGTCGTCTGAACTGAATATGGACAGAATATGCACAGATCAAGCACCGTTTTACAAGCAAAACATTCCAATACCTGTTCTTAAAACAGGCCAGTGTATTGTTGAGAGAGAAAACATGAGATGACTATTTCACTGGAGGAAAAGTTATATGGACTCATATTTTAGCCGAAATCAACGGTAAATGTAAATCCTTAATGATGGATTTTTTCTTACAACACACAGCGTTTCGCTTCACAGAATTAATTTGATGGACGGAGTTCATGTGATGACTTTGCGTAAAGGGCAGGTTTATTGAGGTCTTACCCCATTGTTTAAAATACACTGGTAACGGACAGGTGTATTGAGACATTACTCTATTGTGTCAAATACACTGGTATTGTATTTTGTTTTATTATTTCTTTCTTTTAATGCACCTTGTAAACACGTTTTAAAATGTGCTATTAAATAACGTACCGAACATTTTTACCAGATTAGCTCTCATTCTGATGGCACCATTGCACTGCAGAGGACCTTTGGTGACAAGTGAAACTCATCTATATTTTTGATGGCCTGAGGGTGAGTACATTTCCATTTTCATCTTTGAGGGAACTACTGCTTTAATGCCTTTTGTGAACAACTTTAACACATAATTAGCAAGTAAATGTTACGTAATGCAGAAAATAATGTGAATATTAGCAATTAGTAGCATGCAGGTGTTATTGTATTGTACAATGTCATTTATGAACTGTGCAACTATTAGATGTTCTTTTTATCATTTCTCACCCCTATCTCTGTTTTGGATCTGACAAAGGTCCTGACACACAGTGTGCGGTTTTTGTTGGCACAGCTGCTGTGGACGGTGTATTTGCAAACTAGAAATCAATAAAAGAAGAGGGGCAACACTGACAATGTCAATTAAAAAAGACACAAATAAGGGCATACAAAGACACTAGACAAGGGTATTCTTAATATGTTTTTGAAATCAGACAAGACAAGGCCGTAAATATACAGTGTCACATGCACAAAAAGCCCAAAACTGTCCTGTGCAAAAGCATCTTCAGTATCTAATGAATATATACTAAATGTTGGGGCTCTTGAAATGGACTATGGATGAAGAGAGAATGTATAAAGGCCCGTTCACACCAAAGACGATAACTATGTCAATAACCATAGTTCTGAAATAGTAAGATGTACAAGTTATACATATCATATTTGTTCTAAATGTAACGGCATAGTGAAGATTCCACACCACAGCTATAACGATAAAGACAAAGAGAAACTATATCATTGGAATCACTTTCAGAACAAATTTTTCCAGCTTATGAACAATAAAAACACTGACAGCCAATCAGAATCCATTCTGCTTTAAAGAGCTGGAGCATTTAAAGCGGCAGAACAGACGTTAAGCCGTACATTGATATTAAAAAAATATATGCTCATGAATTAAATAAAAAAGATTATCATTAATAAACTCACAATTGCATGACAAGCCCTGTTTTCGCAGGCCCAACATCATGTTCTGACAGACAAAGCAATATGTGGGCCTGTTGAAGTTCTTCAGCCGCCAAACATGTTGGCCATCTTTTTCAGCTACCTGAAGATAATGTTTAAAACAAAAACCAATATAATGAATTCCACACCATACGACAACATTGGTGTATGATTACATATACATATGCATATGACAAAGCTTATTTACCTTTAATCCAAGCAAAACCAGTAGAGGAATGTTGTTCAAGCCACCTTGTATCCATTCTTGTTGGGTTAAAGTACCACTGCTGTCTATGTCTATGGCTTTTAGCATGTCTCTAAGCACCTGAGAAAATGTATTACAAAATTAAAATATACTTATATTAGTGGGGTATGGGATAATAAGACTGGGAAACTTGATGTTCATGGAGGACGATGGGCTTCAACTGCCAAGCGAATCAGCTAATAAAGCAAAAAAATAATTAAATGGAGAGCAGGACTTGGTTTTACACATCATTGTTGAATGAACTGAGATGGTGGATGGATGTTGTTTAGAGAATGGT
Source organism: Sinocyclocheilus anophthalmus (assembly GCA_018155175.1). NCBI lineage: Eukaryota > Metazoa > Chordata > Actinopteri > Cypriniformes > Cyprinidae > Sinocyclocheilus > Sinocyclocheilus anophthalmus. The sequence continues at coordinate 26,440 of JADLZN010001771.1, read as the reverse complement.
GGCTTAGCAGAGAAGAGCCATGTTATAGAAAGAGAAAGGTATGATATGGTAATTAAAGGTTAAACATTTTTATAAAACGTATGGATGGATGAATCATTCACAATTAGCACAGTAAAAATAAAGAAATATGGTGCATTCTGATTTACGGTGTGCCAGCTTAAAAAGTGGCACTGTTTGTCATCTTCAAAGACAGCTTTACACAGTAGTGACTGAAACCTGTATCTTATTTCCCAATAAGATTGACAAGGTCACTCTGATGAGGAAAGAGTTTGACAGAACATGGTGTGGAGTCATTCATGGCAAATGAATTTCAGAAACAAGGTACATGACATGATTTAACTTGACTTTAAAGGGGTCATATGATGCTGCTAAAAAGAACATTATTTAGTGTAATGAAATGTATTTATGTGTTATTGCTGTTTAGTTAAAAAAAACATTATTTTTCACATATTGTACATTATTGTTTCTCCCCTATGCCCTGCCTTTCTGAAAAGCTTCGATTTTTACAAAGCTCATCGGTCTGAAATGCGAGGTGTGCTGTATTGGCCGAATACCTCAAGCGTGTGAAATGTTACGACCCTTACCATATTGTGATGATGCCCTATCAGGCCGGAGCGATGATTCAAAAACATTAAACCCATTATAAATGAGGCATTTTTTTGCATCCAGTGGGGACATAATTACTGTTTATAATTGTCTTTTTATGCGTTGTGTTGCATCGTGCCGCGTAACAATAAAACCATGTCTGCATTTGTGATAGGAAAAATGACAAACAGCAAGCGCTACTCTGCACTGCTCAAAACTCGCGTTTGAGTCTTCAGTGGCAAATTCTTTAAATATTAAACACCTACTTGCAGTCTGTGAATCAGAACAGCAACCAGTACTTACCTTAGACAAGTTGGAACTGCCCACTTATAGAAACAGACACCGGCATTGTAGGTTACTCTCCCAGGAAACAGTCCTCGTCTCCGTAAAATGTGCTGCACACATCTGAATATGGATTGAAGTGTTCTGCAGTGTTGTAAATACAACTTAACCATGATTTCTAGTTGTGTCCTCTTTTGGAAGCCCAAACAAAATAGTTTCACTTTCACAACAAAACACAGGGTCAACCACGGCGGGCAGTAAGTGAGCGGCAGCTGGCTTGATAATGGCGTGGTCCGGCGGTTCGACGAAGGAGACTTGCGTCAACCCCATGGACGCTCCGGCTGGCCCCCGCTTCGTTCCGCGTTGAAACCGATCACGCGATCGACCAGCACAAAGTTGATGTATTTCCTCGCACCAGCACGGACAGATCCAGGCCTGATGAGCAGATATCCCTCTTTTGGAAGACCAAACAAAGTATTTTCGCTTTCACAACGAAACACACAGGTCCTTCACGACATGGCGGCGGCAGCAAAAATACTACAGCAAGAATCAAAGTTACGCCTTCTTTCTTCGTGTGAACATTTGGGCGGCGTTATGGGCCCAAAAAATTCCTTTTTTTCCACATAGTGACGTAGTATGTGGGGGCGTGTTAGAACGAGCCTTTTTAGGAAGGCGTGGTTGACTCTTACTTTTATAAAGAATATCTCTTTGGATGAGACTTTATCTTTGCAACTTTTACAGATCTTCTTTATACACCAAGAACTTGTAACACTCCAAAGAAAAAGGAAAAAATTAAATCGCATCATACGACCCCTTTAAATGTTTTCTTTCCTTTATGTAAACTAGACATTTTAAAAGCAGAAAATCTGGGACTATTGAAAAAAAAACACTAGGCCATCACTGGTACAAACTAACTTTGAAAAAGCAAAAGCAATTTCTCCAAACCAGTAATACCTTCTGAAACCGTTACAGTACTTGTATGTATGAACTTACTGGCTTTACTTCTGTCACATCCCATCCAAGGTATTCTGCAGCTTGCATCATCTGTGTAACAATTTTGTCAACTTCCTTTTAAACAAACATACACAGAAAAAAAACTGAATTTATTATAATAAATAATTAGTCTACTATTATTAAGAGGAGATCACTGGACATGCTAGTAGACTAATTTGAACCCAAGTAAGCTACAATGGGAATTAAGAGGGTAGCATTAAATAGAAATATCAAAATATACATAGACATATAAAAAAGTTTGCCTGTTGTTACCTTGCTATCAAGATATCCATTGTCATCTTTATCATATAATTTGAAGGTGTCTGCCAAACAGATGTTTTATAAATAATAAATACTTTGCATGTAGACTAATTACGCTTAAAACAAATGGCAAGTTTATTTAATAATTTAGATGATTAAAAATGATTCAACTCATTTTGCATTATAAATGGCATTAGTACATACTACATAGCATTAGTGATATTATCTACTAGAGATTTAAAGTCAAAGAATGTCTTACACTCTAGTTTGTCTCGAGGATTTCCATCCTCCAATATTGAAAAGTAACAAGATACAGCTTTAAGAGAGACACAGCCTGAAAGAGGAGATCAAAGATTGACAGCAAACAAATAACACTAAATATCAATGTAATGATCACCACAAAAAATAAATAAATAAAAAATTGCTGCCGCTTTTCTCAAAAATGTTGTTGATATTATGGCATTATTCTTTTGTTTTGCAGTGAAAACCCACAAATAATATGTACTTGTGCAATTTAATGACAGTTAGACAGTAACAGCAAGAACACATTTACCTACTATAAATATATTTTTGTCTGTAATTACTGAAAAACTTATTGTGGACTCCCATGCAGAAGGCAACAGTGACACCAGCACAGAAATAATTATAATACAGAAGGGAGTTATAGATGCAGATGCTTGCACACTGTCACTGATTATATATTGTACCTTTTAAACGATAAATTCATATTATTTTCACTATTTAAAATAGCACTGTCAGGTATTGCATTTATTCAAAACATTCAAAAAGTGCATGTGCCGAAGAACATTATCATTTTGTCTTGTGCACTTGACACATAAATGTAAACAAAGCATTAGATCTCTCATGAGGTTTGGATGTGAAGAGGTTAGAAAGACAAAACACAAGTGTATTTCGTAACATTTACTGAAATTCTGTAGTTCAAGATGACTCAAAAATGAAACAGCTAACCGTCTTTGGTGTGAGGACTTTGGTCAGGACAACACTGCTCAGATCTTTGGAAATACCAGTAGAGACGCTGGCAGAAATCAGCTGGAAAATCTTCTACCTCAAGATACTTCTTGAGGAACAAAGAAAATCCTGTTGCATCTATGTGCTTTAGTGAGGAAAGTGCAAAGAGTCATAAAATTCAAAAACTCATGGAGATTTTAGATTCACATTCAGCAAACCGCAATAATAATAAAATAAAAAAACATTAACAAATATCTTCTGTCCCTGTCCTACACATTCTATATGTGACCCTGGACCAGAAAACCTGTCATGAGGGTCAATTTTCTGAAATTGAGATTTATACATCATCTGAAAGCTGAATAAATAAGCTTGCCATTGATGTATGGTTTGTTAGGATACAACTATTTGAAAATCTGGAATCTGAGGGTCAAAAAAATCTAAATACTGAGAAAATAATTTTTAAAGTTGTCCAAATTAAGTTCTTAAATGCATATTACTAATCAAAAATTAAGTTTTGATATATTTAACCCAGGACATTTACAAAATATATGCATGGAACATGATCTTTACTTAATATCCTAATGATTTGGCATAAAAGAAAAATCAATAATATTGACCCATACAATGTATTTTTGGCTATTGATACAAATATACCCCAGCGACTGAAACTGTCGTTTTTGGTCTGCTTTTGTGCTCCAGGGTCACATATTGAAAAGTAGATTTCACACAAAAAAGAAAATTCTGTCATCATTTACCGACTGAGTGACTGTCATGTTTTTCCAAACCTGTGACAAAGTTGTGTTGGACCCCACTGACTTTCAGTGTATGGGCAAAAACAGATCTCATTCTTCAGAATACAAATAATCAGAAAAAGAAAGTTATGCAGGTTTGGAACTTTAAGTTATAGCCTATACTTTAAATTTAACCAAAATCTGGCTAAATATCAAACAATAACCCCCCAAACTTCACATATCATTTTTAACGTGATGATTATATCATTCATGGACAAATGAACTATTGGGGGAGCCAGCAGAAAGTTATTGTCAAGCTTACATCTCCAAACCTGTGGTGGACCAGCTTTCCACCAGCATGAAATTCCTTCATTGCATCTTTCACCTTTATCCTGCCGTCTAGGAAATTCAAAACAAAGGGAAAAAAACCTTGATCGCATGACACAAGTCTACATGCCTTCAAGCCAATGTTAATATTAGTTGATCAGCTTATAGTCATTAAACGGCGAATCTGACGTTGACGTGGAATTGTATTGGTTCAATGGAATCGTTTCGAAGCATCACTGTCAACGAAGAGAGACTCGGCGGATCTCCGAGACAGCCTCATAAAAATTGAGGAAATGTTTTAAATATCCAGACCCCTCAATGGCGCACAGTTACAAAAAACGAGCGATAGCAACAGTCGGAATTCAAAATCAACCACCATAGAAACGTAAGAGCGTAAAAAAAAACGTTCCGATCGCTGGCGTTCCCGAATCGCGACACACTCTTGCGTTTTGTACAACTTTGGACCCAATTGGCGGGCTTTCAGGCACAGAGTGTGGCGTCTTTATGAGCTTTGCATGCTGGGATATCACTGGAGGAGGTGGGCGGACACAAACGGAAAGTCGTAAAAGAATCGAGGGAATGAGCCGATCGAGCGATCGTTTCGGACGCCTACTGCTTCTTCTTGCTGAAGAGACTGAAGCGCTTCTCCTTGTCTTTCTCGCGCTTGCCGGGGCTGGATTCGGTCGTCAGGGTGACGGTTGCCGGGAGCGTGTGAGCGCGGCTGGAGGCCGGCGTGCTCTGGTTGCTAGGCGTGATCTCTGTTTTCTCGGAGGACGAGGAGCCGCTGCCGGCGTTCTGAATGGCCTGGATCCATGTGTTCATCTCCTCCTGCAAACACCACACAGTTCATCAGGCATAGTCAAAAAACTATCAAATACATACATCTGTGCAAAACATGCACTCTTAAAAATAAGGGCTCTACATTTAACGTTCATAGAACCTTTCCATTCCACATATGTGACCCTGGAGCACAAAAACAAGTCTTGATTCGCTGGGGTATATTTGTAGCAATAACCAAAAATACATTGCCTAAATGATCGATTTTTCTTTTATGCCAAAAAAATCATTAGGATATTAAGTAAAGCTCATGTTCTATGAAGATATTTAGTAAATTTCATACTGTAAATATATCAAAACTTAATGTGTGATTAGTAAAGATGCATTGCTAAGAACTTCATTTGGACAACTTTAAAGATGATTTTCTCAATATTTAGATTTTTTTGCACCCTCAGATTCCAGATTTTCAAATAGTTGTATCTCAACCAAATATTGTCCGATCCTAACAAACCATACATTAATGGAAAGCTTATTTATTCAGCTTTGCATAAGATGCATACATCTCCATTTCAAAAAATTGACCCTTATGACTATGGTTTTGTGCTCCAGGGTCACATAATGGTTCTTTTTATAGATTATTAATGTTTTTCACACTAAGACTAAGAAAAAATGGTTCTTTTAAGAATTGTTTACTGGAAGGTTCTTTTTGGAACCCAAGATGGTTCTTCTATGGCAGTGGTTCCCAATCCTGGTCCTGGAGAACCCCCAACACTGCACATTTTTGGTGTCTCTCTTATCTGACGCTCACATTTGAGGTCTTGGAGCAGTGGTCTCAAACTCAATTCCTGGAGGGCCACAGCTCTGCAGAGTTTAGCTCCAACCAGCTCCAAATCACACCTGCTTGGAAGTTTCTAGTAATTCTGAGCACCTTGATTAGCTGGCTCAGGTGCTTTTGATTAGGGTTGGAGCTAAACTGTGCAGAGCTGCGGCCCTCCAGGAATTGAGTTTGACACCACTAGTCTGACTAATGAGCTGATGAGTTTGAATCAGGGTGTGTTTTGAATAAGGGATTGACATCTAAAATGTGCAGTGTTGGGGTTCTCCAGGACCAGGATTGGGAACCACTGTTCTATGGCATTGCTGCAAAAACCCCTTTTGGAATCTTGATTTTTATGAGTGGATATTTGTGTCATACAATGTTGCAGGCATCAGGAATTTACTTATTGATATTAATCCCATATACATTGGGGGAAAAGTGTGTAAAAAATTTCTTAAAAAATTACAAAGACATGGCAAGTAACATTAAATTAAAGTTGAAATTTTAAAGTAGAAAAACTGAAATTGTATTTTATTGTAAAACATAGATTGATTTTCGGGACCATCTTTATCGACTTACTTTTTTCCAGCCATATAAAAATATTTGTCAATACTCAATTGATTAATGTTATTCTACCTAAATTGAATAACGATCTGGTGTTATTCGAAGGGTTATTTACATGTGATGGACCTTTTTGTGTTTACAATATTTTAGTTTAATTTTCAGTAATTTTGGAATGTGATTTTTCAAAGTATTTCTATAGCTTTACTTTGTTCTATTCACCTTATTAATTTATTTCAGTTGATCTTTTAGTAATTTTGGAATGTGATTTTGACATCTTTAAAAAATACATTTCTATATACTTTTATTGTTCTTTTTAATGAATTCTATTTATTTAGTTTAACTTTCAGCAATTTTATAATGTGACTGCCATTTTATTTGTTTTATATTTCTATATAGCTTTATTTTGATTTCATTTATTCTATTTACTATCAATTACTTCAGTTTTAGTTTTATTATTTTAGGAACGTAGACTTATTCGTTATGCTTTTTAAGTTTTTCATCTAATATTTATATTTAATTTCAGATTTATTTAAATCACCAAAAACTATTCTTAATAGTTTTAGTTAACAATATTTAGCTGAACAATTATGACTGTTGCAAATAAAACAATAATACAAAAAATAAAAAAATTAGCAGTAAATAATCCACAATTTAAAACAAAAGCACAGTTTATCATTCCGTCTGTCTGTCTATCTATCTTTCTAAGATCAGTGCAGATGAATTACATATTTGATTATAAAATCGAATAATGTAAAGTTAATGGATTCTTTTCAGTCTGTTTTCTCATATGAAGGTTTCAAAGCTTGAACCATGTGAACCAAGTGAAGCATGAACTGCAAATGTTTGCTCATTTCTGATGATAAAAGCAGACTTACATCATCTTTGGCTTGGAAGAGAAACTCGTTTCCATCAGTAACTCTGTGAGGAGAAACAGCAGCTTCAGTCACAGCAGAACAACATCATTAAACAGCAATCACATGACTGCAGCTGGGATCTGCTGCTCACCTGAGCTTGAAGACGTGCTTCTTCTTCTTGTAGTCGACGGCCACCTCGCAGACGGCATCCTTCAGGCTGATGGGGATCTCGCTGTGGTACGGGACGCCCTGCGCCGCGCTCTTGTTGTCTTTGTAGAAGCCCATCTCGTGGTTGTTGATGACGCAGTACACGTTATGCCAGGATCTGACGAGACACACACACATTAGCACACCTGGATCTGTGTGGCATTTTCATCAAGAAACCAATCCAGATGCTCCTGCATAAATTCAGCCATGATCCCTGAGATGTCTACCATGGGATTTTCTCCGACGAACTGTTTTAAAAACGCAGATTCATGTGATGTGATCTTGATTTCAGAGCCAAACACACACCGAAGACTCGCTCAAACTGACATGATGATTATGTCCAGATGAGACCTGCTTAATTCCAGATGTTCAGGGAAAGTATTATCAGCAAGGTTCAAACTAAATGCCAATAAGTAGAAACGGGTTTACACTTTTCCACATGCTACTAAGAGTCCTTAATTTTGCAACTACATGTCAATTAGCAGTCATTAGAGTATTAGTAGACGGTCTGCTTAATATCTTCTAACACTTTATTTTGATGGTCCCCCATTCTACTAACTGTAAGTAACTTTGCAAGTGCATTATTCTACTAACCCTAAACCTAACCTACCAGTCTACTCTGAGAGTTAGTAGACATGTAGTTGCAAATTAATGAGAATTAGTTGACATGTAGTTGACAAGTTACTTATAGTTAGTAGAATGTCTAAAGTGGACTATCGAAATAAAGTGTAACCAGCAACTGTGCTTTAGTGAGTGTGTTAAACCAGTTGGCTTGTAACTTTAAGCATGTATATACAGCAAAAACCAGAAACATAATACACGGGTTTATATACACAGCATGAATGATAATCTGACTCTCACTGATTTTTTTTGTGGAAACCGTGATACATTTGATTTTTCAGGATTACTTGATGAATAGAAAGTAAAAATAAAAAAAAGCATATATTTGAAATAGAAATATTTGGTAACATAATAAACGTCTGTACTTGTAAGTTTGATCAATTTAATCATCCTTATTATTTAAAGTATTCATTTAAAAAAAAAAAAAAGGACTGACCATGTTATTTTAGTTTTCCTTTTCATATTCTGAATTACGTTTTTGGTTTTTTTCACATTTTATTAATCCAGTTAAGTTAGGCATTTTTATTTTGCTTATCGTATTTCAGTTGGTTTTTATTTAATATATCCAGTTAATATTTATGTTATGTAATAAAATTTTTTTATGGTTTTCGTAACATTACATTTTAGGGTTTTTTATATTTTGAATATTATTTGTCAATAGTTTGTTTTTATCTTGAGTTTAAGTTTTAGTAATTCTGTTGTGGCCTTCTAAACTAACTAATCATTATTGTAGTATTTTTTATAAATAGTATTTTCTTGGAAAACCGACACCAATAATATTTTTTTGTTGTTTGTTTTTGTTTTTATTTTTTTCCCCCGAAAAATCCTTTTTTACAGTGTAATTAATTTTTTTAAGCACTTTTATAAGAGCACATTTTTCTCAAGCCATATAAAAACATCCTATAAAGCCATATAAATATGTCACTCATTTATGTCAAATACCTTTTTAACATAACTGAATTAATTTATTGAATTGTCAATGTTAGTTATTTCTTACATTTTAATTTATTTTATTTTTTTTCCATTTTCTGCTTTCATTTTGATTTTAAAGTTTTGGTAATTTTGTTAGTTTTTATTCAGTTTTAGTTCTAGTAATTTTGGTGAAAATGAGAAATGCTGCTTTAACCGCATTAGCTGAGATCATTTTTAAATGGGTTATTTTATTATAGGTAATGTTTATTTGGTAACACTTCACAATAAGGTTCATTAGTTAAACATTAGTTAATGTATTAACTAACATGAACTAACCATGAGAAATACATTTGTTACAGTATCTATTAATCTTTGTTAATGTTAGTTAATAAATATACACCTGTTCATTGTTAGTTCATGTTAGTTCACCGTGCAATAACTAATGTTTTAACAAGATTTTAATAATGTATTAGTAAAATGTTGAAATAACATGAACAAAGATTAATAAACGCTGTATAAGTGCAGTTCATTATTAGTTCATGTTAACTAATGAACCTTATTGTAAAGTGTTACCGTTTATTTTAAGCAGTGAAAATATTCGTATGGGTTTCAGTTTTAGTCATCTATAATCATCTAGATTTGAATGTGAATTGTGGACAGTGATCATCATACCTGCTGGAGGCTTTCTTGTTGTGTCCCTCCCACTCGTGTTTGCGGTGCAGGAGTCCCTCCAGCTGCGCAGACGCCGTCTCCTGACCCTTCGCCGGCAGTGTGGCCGACTGACTGCCTCTGCCCCGTCTGTCTGCGCTCGGAGACGGGATGGGACTCGGCTCCTTCGAGCTCCTCTCAGGCACTCCGTTCATCTCGCCCTCCACCCCATCCTGCCAACACACCGCCATGAGTTACCAAACACACTGCAGCGGCTCATGAATCAGTCACACGGGAGAAACACCAACACTGGCTGAATCAGAGGTGAGATTCTCTCTTCAATCAGTCAAACAGTGCTTAAGCCAATAAAGTCAACATGACGCAATACTGAATCTATTAACTGCAAAGAAAAAAAAAAAAGGCAAAAAATTTTTTGCCTATTCATTTTTGCTTGATTTTTCATTAATAACATACCTTTACTTCAGAGAGAATGAACTTGAGATTTTTAATGACTTTAGATCTTAAATCTGAAATTAATCTGTTCAAAATGAAGTGTAGTTTAGACTATCTCCAAATGAGTAAAATAAACTTGTTTCCTTTGACTCAAGTTGATTTTTCGACCCCATTAGCAGATATTTTACTTGCTTTAAGCATAAAGTCCCTACATTTTGATCATTTTTCTAAAATTTGATTTAATTACCATGTTTATTTTACTGAAAATTATAATCTTTTTTATTATTACTAATCATGATTCTTAATTATTTGATTAGTAATAACAATCCATATAATGTATAATCGCATCTTGTGTTAAGGAAAACAGTCACTAAATTTTGCTAAATTGTTCAGAAAATATTTTCAAAAATGTCTTTCGCATACGTAATATTTTTTACAAAAATCATTTTATAATATATTTTTTATATATTGTAGATTCGTATTAACTAACAAAAAAACATATTTCTTAATATGTCAAATACGCTTATTTGAATACAGTTCTATATTAAGATAAAAAGATATTTTTTTCTGAAAACAAGACTTCAGTAAAGATACTAATTTAGGAATGTTTAGTACTTTGTGGAAAAACAGACAAACAAACACGTTCAAACGGTGCCACACATTTTACTATTTATGCACGCAAGTCCTTCCTTTTTTGCGCAGTGTGACATCCTCAGTCTATTGGATATTGTGATTAATGTCAGCTATAGGGTAAATATTGCTGAGTCCTAGCCTAAAAACACATCGCTTCCATCTTTTTTGATCCTAATTCTTTCTCTGTAAAAAAGAACAACACTTGTCCCTTTTATTCTTGCCTCTATTCATTTTCTGCTTGTTTTCTTAAAAAAAAAAAACCTAACACTAGCTTTTCTAATCTTTTTGTATTCTATCTGTTTTCTTTTTATTTATTATATTATTTAAAAAAAACTTGCTATGTGTACTATGTTAAGCTGAGACTTGTTATAGCACTTGCTATCATTGCTCTTTTGCTAGTTTTGATTGCTTCCATTGTCCTCATTATTAAGTCGCTTTGTCAGCATCGGTTTAAAACCACAAAAAAATCTTAATGAACTAAATGTAATGTAAATGAATAAGGTTTTAAATGCATTTCATGTTGACTGTAAAGGTAAAAAGATGATGCGAGATGGGAAACTCTATGGATCTACAGTCAGAAACATGGCAGATGTCTGGAACTCAATCAGTTTGAAAAACATCATGCTTAAAGCAACAGCACACAGGTATCACTCCAGATGTGTTACTGTACCGCAAAACCCGTCTGATGGCGTCCTGCTCCGCTAAAACGGCTCTCAGGAACTCAAACACAACCTCTTTAGTCCAGCATTACTAAAATCTATGCTTAAACACCTTACAACTCTCATACGGAGCCAGTGAAGTCTGGCTGAGATGCATTTAAACAGACAGAAGTCACAGGAGGTTACAGACAACACACATATCCAACATACACACTCAGTTCATTTATTAGTCGACTAAAGAAAGTCTGTCCGCATACTGGAAGTACATGACAACATTCATCTTTTCAGATCATTTTATGGTAAATCACCTCAAACCAACACACACACACACACACCCCCACACAACCCCACCTCTATTGGCTTTTCTGGACTCTCAGCGCAAGAACATCTCAGTTACATATGTAACACCTCGTTCCCTGAAGGAGCGAACGGAGACATCAAGTCGGTGACTGACAAATTGGGAATCTCGCTATTGAGACCAATCTACTTCGAGTGTAAACTAAACGAGCCATTGCACATTGGCATGCGATTATTGCATTCAGCCGCCTCTGATTACAGCGTGAGTATAAGTAGGCAACAGGTGCAGCGCATATTCAGGTTTTCGCTGAGAAGCCAAGCCGTTGGACCGGCCGCTCAGCAGTGGTACAGCAGCCATCGCGACGGGACTTCTCCGTTCCCTCCTTTAGGGAACGAGGGTTACAATACGTAACCGAGACGTTCCCTCTCAGTCGGTCCCTCTCGACGTCACGTCGGAGGACCGACGTATTGGGATCCTACCAAAGGGCCACAGTTACTGCCCCTTCCAGTGTCCTGTGGATGCCACCTGCGCCCCTATTTTTTGGCGTAGGCCAGGGCTTCTTCACAAGAGGACCAGCCTACTGCTGCTATGGCACTACCCAATGAGTAAGACTGGATAACACTGGGAAAACGTACCCGTTCTACTTGGAACAGGGGCGTTACGGAAGCTCGAACCTTCCCGAAGGAGGTTTCGGAAGCAATACACATATGGACATCCCTTAGGTGCATATGGAAGAATGGAGGTGATTGAACCCTCTTGGAATGGCAGAAGTCTGCCGGGGAAACACGGGCTCAAGGCTATAATGTGGACTTTACACATATGAGATCCATTTTAGGTCTTACATATGGAACCCAGCCTCCTACCGGTTCTCGAGGATTCAGCGAGTGAAGGCCTGGCGCCGGACGCTCCGCCACGTCTGGCTGCCGAGGGGACGGAGGAACTCAACAGGGTCTACTGTATGGACTCTCTGGAGTGGTTTTGCAAGCCGACCCGAAGCCGGGGCCTCTCAGTGCTTCTACCCGTTTGAGGTGAGAACACAGGAGGATACCGGCTCCACACGAAGGCTATAGAATCTAGCGAATGTGTTAGGGGTCGCCCAGCCCGCAGCCCTACAGATATCTGTCAGCGAGGCCCCACGAGCCAGCGCCCAGGAGGACGCAACACCTCTAGTTGAGTGAGCTCGCAACCTGAAAAGGCAGGGCACACCCTGTGCCCGATAAGCCAGGGTGATGGCATCCAATATCCAGTGGGCCAACCTCTGCCTGAGACAGCCTTCCCCTTCTGCTGACCCCCAAAGCAGACAAAGAGCTGGTCTGAGGTCCTGAAGCTTTGCGTCCGGTCTACGTAGCACCTTAAGGCTCGGACGGGACAGAGCAAAGCTAGGGCTGGGTCTGCCTCCTCCGAGGGCAGCGCTTGAGGTTCACCACCTGATCCCTGAAGGGAGTAGCGTGAACCTTGGGCACGTAGCCGGGCCGGGGCCTCAGGGTTACTTGGGAATCAGCCGGCCCGAACTCTAGACATGAATCGTTGACCGAAAATGGCTCTTTCTTTGACTCTTGATGGAGGCCAATGCCAGCATGAGCAAAGTCTTCATTGAGAGGAATTTCAGCTCCACTGCCTGTAAAGGCTCTAACGGGGCCTGCTGTAGTGCCGTGAGCGCCAGAGTCAGGTCCCACGAGGGAATATAGGGTGGCCGTGGAGGATTTAACCTTCTCGCCCCCCTAATGAATCTGACGACCAAGTCATGCTTCCACAACGACCTCCCTTCTACGGGGTCGTAGTTAGCAGCAATTGCAACAACATAAACTTTAAGGGAGGAGGGAGACAGCCTTCACTCCAACCCATGCTGCAGGAACCGCACAACTTCTGACATGCACATCTGTTCCGGGGTCTTCTCGGCGGGGAAAGGAGGGGGGAACAGGGTGGAAAAATGTAGATGTTTTCACGATATGTGAGAAGAACACCACTCGACGAACAGTTTCCACTTCAAGGCGTAAGCGTGTCTCTTAGATGGTGCTCTCGCTGAAGTGATGGTGTTAACTACCCCTTGGGGTAGGCCACCTAGGACCTCCGCGTCCCGTCCAGGGACCAGACATGAAGTTCCCAGAGGCCTGGATGCGGGTGCCCCATCTCTGAGACAGTAGATCCTTCCTCAGAGGAATCTTCCAGGGAGGGGCTGTCACAAGGAGCATCAGTTCCGGGAACCAGGTCCGGGTAGGCCAATCGGGCGCCACCAGCAGGACCTTCTCCTCGTCCTCCCTGACCTTGCACAGTGTTTGTGCGAGAAGGCTCACTGGGGGAAACTCATACTTGCGAAGGCCCCGCGGCCAGATGTGTGCCAGAGTGTCCGTGCCGAGTGTTCCGTCGGTCATGGCGAAGAACAACTGGCAGTGAGAGGATTCTGGAGAGGCAAACAGGTCCACCTAAGCGGCTCCGAAACGTCCCCAAACCAGCTGGACCATCTGGGGATTGAGTCGACCATTCTCCCGGGCGCACAGCTCGGGACAGCTTGTCGGCTGCCCGGTTGAGCAGCCCAGTAATGTGAACTGCACGAAGCGACCTCAGATGCTTCTGGCTCCAGAGGAGGAGATGGCGGGCGAGATGCGACATGCGACGGGAGCGTAGACCACCCTGTCGGTTGATGTACGCAACGGCCGCTGTATTGTCCGTTCGTACCAGTACGTGCTTGCCTCGTAAGCGCCCTTTGAGATGGTTCAGGGCAAGGTGCACTGCCAGCAATTCGAGGCAGTTGATGTGCCAATGCAGTCGGGGCCCCGTCCAAACCCCTGACCCTGCAAGCCCATTGTACGTGGCCCCCAGCCGGTGGTTTAAGGCATCCGTGCAAACCACAGAATGCATGTAGACCTGCTCCAGGGGCACTCCTGCCAGAGGAACGCAAGGTCTGACCACGGGTGAAGGTTTGGCGGCAGGCCGGTGTCAACTGGACCCGGAAGGTGCCGCGTTGCCAAGCCCACCTCGGGACTCGTTCCTAAAAACCATGGAGGGCCGGTGTCTGCAGCGTCTCATCTGGTGAGTATCCCAGTTGTGGCGTGACTGCCACCAGTGGTCTCCCAGGAGCCTCTGAAATTTTTTTCAGTGGGACCGCCATCCTGCTCTTGAATGTATTCAAGCAGTTCAACACCGACTGAGCACGTTCCTGCGTGAGGCGTGCTGTCTGTTCGACCGAGTCCAACTCCATACCGAGAAAAAGAGATCCTCTGCATCGGGGAGAGTTTGCTCTTTTCCCAGTTGACCTGAAGGCCCAACAGGCTGAGGTGTGAGAGCGCCAAATCCCTGTGTTCGCACAACTGATGCTGAGACTGAGCTAGTATGAGCCAATCATCGAGGTAGTTGATGATGCGAATGCCCTGCTCTCTCGTGGGAACAAGGGCTGCCTCCGTAACTTTCGTGAAGACACAGGGCAACATGGACAGCCCGAAGGGCAGGACCTTGTACTGGTATGCCCGCCCCTCGAACGCAAACCGCAGGAATGGCCTGTGGCGCGGAAGGATCGAAACATGAAAGTATGTGTCCTTCAGGTTGATCGCTGCGAACCAGTCTTGGGGACGGATACACCTGAAAGTGCATTTCTGCGTGAGCATCTTGAACGGGAGCCGGTGAAGGACCCGTTTCACGACGCGCAGGTCCAAGATAGGTCCCAACCCACCGCCTTTCTTGGGTACAATGAAGTAAGGGCTGTAAAACCCCGTCTTCATATCGGCTGTAGGGACCGGCTTTATTGCGTCCTTCGCCAGTAGGACTGCGATTTCTGCATGCAAGACAGGGGCATCTGCTGCTTTCCCTGACGTAAAGTGGACGCCCCTGAACTTGGGAGGGCGCCGGGCGAACTGAATCGCATAGCCGAGCCTGACGGTTCGACGGAGCCATCGAGACGGGCTGGGTAGCTCTAGCCAGGCTCCCAGACGCCGCGCAAGTGGCATCAACGGAACTACAGGCGTACCCGCAGCGGGGCAGCGTGAAAGAATGCAGGGACCCGGTCCGGGCGTCTCTTTGCCGGTCCGAGGTGGGGTCTGAGTGTGTAACACTGACCTGCGTTTGAGCCGAGGGTGCGTGGGTAGTCCGTTGGTTCGTCCTCCCGATCCGCCCACTGATGCTCACTGGTGAGAGAGGAGGGTGAGTATGATACGCTCTAGGTTGTCCACAACCCCCCGTCCCCTCTGGGGACCCAAAAATAGAGGAATTGCTCTTTGTCGAGAATTTGGGTACCACCGACCGAGGTCATTGGTGGAAAAAGATTCTCCGCCCGGCCCTCCTCCGGGGGAGGGAGTGGTGTGCTTACCATCTCCTGAAGAGCACGTCCCTCCACCTCTGGGTCGCCCGTCTCCGGGCCGCTTGCTCTCTCGCTTGCCACCAGGTTAGGCGGGGGCCTGGACGGGCGGGGCGGCTGCCCTGCGACCGGCTCCACGTCACAGCTTTGCTGGAGGCCGCAGGAGCTTTGCTCTTGTTTTGGCGGTGGCAGGGGGTCCGCCCTCGGCGACGGCAGCAGCTGCCCACCGGCAGGATGTACCTGAATGGCCTAGTCTGCTCTGGGCATCGGAGAACCGCTGGGCACGTTTCGCCACCGTTGTCGACGACAGGCCGGCCTGGGACACGGGGCTTGCAGAACGTGTCTTTCCGTCCTCCGCAGGTCAGCCAGTCACACCGAATGGCGCTCCTTGACCACGCATAGTGACATGGCCGACCCAAACCGAGCCGTAACCTTCGTCGCCTCGTGGCTGGGGGAGGGGGAGAGGGGGGGGGGGGGGGGCGGGGGGGGGGGAATGGGTTGGAGGTCCGCCGCGGTGCGTAGTTCTCTCTGAACTTCCAGGTCGTGAACACCCTCGTGCAAGTCCCTCAGTGCCATGGCCTGGTGCACTTGCAATCACGCCACAGCGTGTAAGGCGGAGGCAGCTTCTCCAACAGTCGTATAGGCATCGCTGGCCAGTCGAATACCTACAGACCCGGGAGGGGAGCGAGGTGGCAGCGGTATTTGGACACAATTGCATCGCAACCGACCGCTCCACCGGGGGACCCTTGTAACCCCCTGACTGCCCCACCAGCGAGGGTGGTGAGGGAGGAGGATCCAGCAAATCAGTTTCTGTCAGTAAAAGGTGCCGTCCATGACCTGGTGAGCTCCTCATGCATTTCCGGGAAGAAAGGCACCGAGGCAGGTTGCTGAGAACCAGCGCGGACCACCCCGTGAACCAATCGTGCAACCTTGAGGGCTCGGACACGGTGAAAGTCTTCACTCGAGCCCTACCCCTACTTTGGCCCGGGAAAGCATAGCCATTATTTTTGGATCCGATCCAGCATTGCTACGGTCCCGGAGGAGAGCAGCGCAGCCGAATCTTCCTCTCCCAAAAGCTCTGGCTCACCCTCCGATGCAACGACACTGATCGTCGAAGAAAAGGGATAACATAACCTCGGAAGAACAGGTTGTACCTCGTGTGCCCCCTCTATTTCGGGGGGTCCCCAAGCCTGCGCATTTAATGAAGAGCTCTCCGCTGTTCGAAAAGTGCCGTGGCGGGCTTGGGCACTCCCCCGAGGTGTTAACGCCGAATTCTTGTCTATCCCCCCGGGCGTGTGACCGCTTAAGACCAGCTTCCGTCTCCATCCGTAGACGGACGCCCCGGCTGCCACCAGAGGTAACCCTCCCCAGGATCTATACCTAAGGCGGGGTGCACGTGGCACTCCTCCCCCTTTTCAGGTTACCGGAGTCGCGGTCCTCCACTTCCGAGATGTTCATACCCCCTCCATGGGACCGAGCCATCCACCGAAAGCCACTCAGCCGTGCTTAATGCCCATGCACGAGGAGGCAGCGATCGTGACCATCACCAGCGCCAGGTAACGACCGCACCCAGAACGCCCGGGTGATACGTTTTTCTATAGCAAGACCCACATCGTCTTTATAATGACGTAACGTCAAGTTTGCCAAGCAATGTCGTCTTTAGAAAGACGCACCCGAAAATGCTCTTTTAGGGGAAAAAGCTCTTTTAGCTTGCTGAGGCGCACAGGGGAGATGATCATCTGGAACACAAACAGGGGTTAGTGCAGCCTGATGTGTGCAATCCACTCGACACACGAAATCACCACCGCTGAAGCGCCATACTGCCAACACGAAGAGCTCTCCTAGAGCGTGCTGAACTCGTTCAGTCTTCTCTCTGTAGAGTAGTCAGGAGCGGAACGATGTGATCGCTCGGCTCCGAAGCGAGAAGCTGAATATGCGCTGCACCTGCTGCCTACTTATACCCACGCTGTGATCAGCAGCAGCTGGATTCATAATCGCATGCATTGTGCATTGGCTCGTTTAGTTACACTCTAAGTATATTGGTCCCTCTAAGCGAGATCCCAATTCGTCGGTCCTCCGACGTGACGTCGAGAGTGACCGACTGAGAGGGAACAACATGTTTGAGTTTCACAAGCTCACATCGCAAACACAAACCAAAGCAAAAGCAAACTATCAAACACATGGCAGATCATTTGCAGCGGTTTAAATATCTAGCAATGCTCTCGGTTCATTATGACTCCCATCACACGAACTGTCCGTTAATATCTGCTTTTACAGTAATGCACTTCTAATGGAAGTCTAGAGCTACCCATAAAGCACCATTTCTACAGAGAAAACGTCACTGCAAAAAAATCATGTTTTTTGTCTTATTTTACAGTAAAAATATCAAAACATTCTTCAAATCAAAAGACATTTACTTGAGAAGCAAAATGACTTTAAAATATAAGTCTTGTCTTCTGAAAAACTGACCAAAATGTTGTGACTTTATGCTTAAAACGACCAAAAATACACACACACATATATATATATTACTATATTAAAATATAAAATATTAGTATATATTCGTGTATACTAATCTTATATATAAATTTTTTAATGAATATTTTTTTTAATAACGTATACAGTTACTATCGTATTATACTATTACCGTATTGTATTTATATTAGTATCAATTGTAATCAAATATTACTAAAATAGAGAAAAAACCAAACCAAAACAACAAAAAAAGAAGAAACAATTAGGTATATTCCTTTTATACTATCTTAATGTGTTTGAAGTGGTTTAATTTACTAAAATAACCGATGAGTGATTATATAAGTCTTATTTTCGGAAAAAGATGTACAATTTTGTTCTTTATGCTTCAAACGGTGGGGGGGGTCTGCCAATGAGGTCAGGAAAATAATCGTAATTTAAAAGGAAATATATTGAATTTTCTGACCCCAATGTCAAACATTTTTCTTGTTTTTAAGCATAAAGCCACTTACTTTTTACAGAGGAAGAACATGAATTTTGCCTTGTATATGTTCCTAAGTTAATCCTCCTCAAAAACGAAGTTCCACCTGAACAAGACAATACACTTTACACTTTACACATTAAATAACACTCATTTTTGTATGGAGGCATTCATATAAGTGCTTTAACTGCTCCATATTTCTATTGTGCATTAGGGTTTTTTGCTTATTTCTGATGACTTAAACTAGTACTGAACCGGATCATTTCATCAGTATTTCTCATTCATCTGTTGATATGTTTTTTAAGGCACATCATGTCCACAAAACACACTGAAGATATTGAGATACATTGTCATTAGCCTTCATAAAGTCCACTGATAACCTGCGGTAATAAACAGCTGACAAACCCGTCTGTGTCCCGTCAGCTGGTGCAGAGGTGTGTGATCATCAGAGAGCATTATGGGAACTCTCAGTGTCCCTGACCGGTAGTTCGTGGTGTCTGTTGACTGCTAGTGTATTGTGGGTAGGTACAGGAGCGGTAACTAACCCGTGGGAGAGTCTGGTCTGGATGGCCAGGTCCGTTCTGGGCATCCTGCCTCTAATTCTCTGTAACACACAAACCCACACACACAAACAGACACACCACACACACCACACACACACACACAGACGCACAGACACACACACACACACAAACACAGCCGCACAGAGACGCACAGACACAAACACACACACACACACACAGACAAAACGTCACACATCTGAATACTTACTTTAGCTTCAAATTTACTGGCAGTGCTGCAGTTGAACAATGCATCACTTTAATCAATATCGCAGAAAGTGTTCTATTTAATGTCCACTAGTTTGGTAAATTCCCGTTCTGTCATTATATTGTATTATGTATATCTTTATTACATCAGCTACCCTGCTCTCTGTATATCAGCACTGACTGGTGCCAAAACTATAGGCTTAACTGTTATTGATAAATATCTGAGCAAATATACGAAATATATACAATAATTTCTAGACTTAATATGATAGATAATATAATAATATAGCAAATGCTATACTATATATATATATATATATGTAGTGGAATTCATTTCTTACTTAAACAATACACTTGATATATTAATATAAATAGTTACTTGTATGATTATAGAGATACAAATAGTGAATTGTATTACTTGATATTAATTATTTATAGTAACGACACGCTTTATTTATATAGTTTTAACTACGAATCTAAATATATTAATGTATTTAATTTTATGTCATTTAATTTTCACTATATTTCTTAAACCTTATTTATTATATACAATATCATTTATAAATATATTAATATAATACATGTAATATTTTAATCCAAACATATTATCTATTTAATACATGGGTGTTTATATTAGTTAACTACTTTGAATATATTATGCCAACTAATGTATTGTTTTTACTAAAATAACACTGAATGACCACTAAAATAAGTATATATATTATTACAATATATTTACATTTCATTGTATCAAATATTAGATCTATGTATATAAAAAAAATATTTTATGAAATTACTTTTAGCACTTCCTATCTTAATATAAACATACTATTTATGTAAATAAATTGTATTACTTTCATATTCATTTTAATACATTTAATAATTTTTTTTACTAAAATAATGCATTTCATATACTAATATATACATAAATGAATTATTAAGTACTCTTTTTAAGAACACTGCTTACACAAACCTAAACATCACTTAACATCAGAAAAAGAAACTGTATGAGTATGTCCTAAAACACATGACCTGATAGTGTAGAACAGCATCTGTCTGACATGTGCCGTGTTTTCTAAGTACATCAGTAGCCCTGTGCTGTGTGTGTGTGTGTGTGTTTATACTGTGTGTGCACCTCGCTGGGTTCTGCGGTCCTGCGCCTGGACCGGCTCCGGTGTGGGCGGTTTCCTCCTCCTCTCTTCCTCCTCTTGCTGTCTTCTCACTTCCAATAACTCCAACTACAGAATACACAGAGAAGTACAACAACAGAGTCATGGTGACGTCCTACACGCACACACACACACACACACACACAGGTTTGTCCTCATAAAGCACCTTCTCGTTGTAATACCTATGTCATACCCATGTCATTATACAAATTTGTGTCCTCATATGTCACAAAATGCGCACAAACCTTCTCGCTCTCTCTCTCACACACACACAGGTTTGTTTTTATGGTTTATGGGGACTCTCCATAGGTGTAATGGTTTTTTTACTGTACAAACTGTATTTTCTATTGCCTTACACCAACCCTACACCTAAACCTACACCCCTTACAGAAACTTACTGCATTTTGATTTTCAAAAAAACTCATCTGAATTATTTAAAAGCCTTTGAATTACGGGGGACATGAAAATGTTCTCATAAATACCCTTCTACTTGTAATAAATATGTTATTTTACAAATTTGTGTCCCTAAACATGCACACACACACACACACACTCTCTCTCTCTCTCTCTCTCTCTCTCTCACAACACAAACACACAGCTCTCTCTCTCTCTCTCTCTCTCTTATCTACCAACACACACACACCACACACATCCTTCTTCCACACACACCCACAAACCACACACACACACACAAAAAAACACCACACCCTCCTCTCTCTCTCTCCTTCACAACACACACACACACACACACACACACACTCACTCTCTCTCTCTCACATAAAACACACACAATCTTCCTCTTCTCTCTCTCTCTCTTTCCGCACACAACACAGCACACACATTTACACACACTCTCTCTCGCTCTCTCCTCTCTCTCTCACTGTAGTCAGGTCGCCTCCGTGCTGAGAAGCGCTCATCCCAAGTGGGGCTGATTTCCGAACGCTGCGGGCGTGGTTTGATCGCTTCTCCACCTCGTCACCATTCGTCCCACTCTCTCTTGCGTGACAGATACGCCGGTCCCAGCAAGCCAGCTCTGCACGCCGGCCGTCCCGCGGAAAACTGGTGCACTTCCAGAACTGCACACACACGGGCACAGTGAAAGGGGAAGTCAGTGTCAATGATTTAAAGCACAAGCTGCCCACATCCTTCTACACACTTCCCATTATAAGGTCAGAAATAAGTGTATCAGAGCTGCTAAGCATCATGGGAGGAGACCCTCTCAATTCCAAGACGTCAAATAGAGGGCAAACCAAAACACTATAAGAAATAACCAGCCGGGAAAACAACTCAAGAGTGTTTGAAGCATTCAAATTCACACTGTATGAAATCATAATATATATATACAATATAGATATTAATATTAGTATATAACTATATACTCTATATATAGACAATACATATATACAGCACTAAATAACACTACACATTTTTTATTTTTTTACAAATATAATAATATAATAAATTATTATACTTTTCTTTTTACTATTTAGATAGAATTTAATTTATTTTTGGAGCTTAAAATAATAGCATTTTACTAATATATTAACCCTTTAGGCAGACAAGTTTTTGTTTTTGGCCCTTCCTGAATAACGTCATTAAGTAAGTCAGGAATAATAG
This sequence comes from Sinocyclocheilus anophthalmus, assembly GCA_018155175.1. Lineage (NCBI taxonomy): Eukaryota > Metazoa > Chordata > Actinopteri > Cypriniformes > Cyprinidae > Sinocyclocheilus > Sinocyclocheilus anophthalmus. The sequence continues at coordinate 4,055 of JADLZN010001771.1, read as the reverse complement.
ATAATTGAACTTAGCGTTTGCCTAGAGTGTTGTTGGTTTTGTCTTGATACTTTTTATCCCTCATTCATAAATGAGCGAAAAGAAGCGATCACCAGACAATAAAAACCGGAAGAAAGTACTAAATTGTACTAGTATGTGACTATAATATATAGTAGTTAAAAAACGAATGTGAAACAGTAGCCTACTTTTTGATCACGTCATCTAGTAATATTCAGGGAGGAAATAATATGATACTGGCCTTGCCAACATCCACGTTGGGCAAGAGCTAACGACATATCCAAAAGATCAACTTGTGTGCGTCCGTGAACCTGTTCCTTGCAGCCGGCGCTCAAGGCACCAGTGCACTGCAAGATGTACGGGAGAAGGCTCGCGGGGGATTAGATGACCGACGTCATTCCAAAAGGCAAATATTCCCGTCAGAGTCAGAATCGTCGAATAACATTGACACCAGACATCTCACGGTTACAATTTTATTAGCATTTGGCCGATTTTCTTCTCACAATATCACAGCTTACTTAGCACGATCTGAAACGAATGCTTTTCGCATCAAGAAACGAAACTCATTTGCTCTGCCTTTGCTCGAACACTTTGAATAGGAACATGATGTCATTTTGGTCTAGAATCGATGTACTACATGTCTGCCATCTAGTGGTGAGGAATACAAATTAGATATTTCACCATATTAGGAACTACAGTCTATTGATTAAGTATGACGTCTTTGGCGCTGAGGGGTTAATATAAACCCCATTTACAGTTTTTCTCGATTGCTAACACACAATTAATTTCCCATCATACTCACTCAGTCTAAGCCACTCCCATCTGTCCTCCCACTTGTCAATCATATCTTTCCTCTTGTCCGTCAACTGCAACAACTTCTCTTTGATCTGTGGGAGAGGTAAACAGACATGAAGGACTGGAACAAGACATCTAAATATGGTTCTTCTTATCTAAAACCTCTTCAGTCATCCTGCGGACGATACTCACCTCCTCTGATGCATAGTGTTTCCGTGCCAGGAGAGATTTGCCCAGCTCGATGCAGGCCGTGAAACTGTCGTTACGGGCATCGATTTCAGCCTTGATTCCCTGGTGGTTGTTCATGAGAAGCTCCACAGACGACACGTCCCTGAAGAACAGCAGACAGAGAGACTGATCTGGAACATCTAAAACATTTTCAGTTTTATATACATTTTTAGATTTATTTTGTACTTAAATAGTACTTGTATCCTGCACAATGTTGACTCCTAATGTAATATATATTTAAAAATACATATAAAAATATTTATATTCTTCTTTTTTTAAAAATCCCTTTACTTCACTGCATCAATATGGGCAGAAATATTGGAGATATACATCAGTGTCAATAAAAGGTGAAAAACGTTAAAGAACAATGGGGGAACTCACGGTGGGATTTGGCGTGTAGTAGAAATGGAGTCAACACAAGAAGTTGAGAAGAAAATTAAAGCGGCTGTTTACTTGACAAAAGCAAAGCAAGGCAAGTCAGACATCTGGAAACAATTCTCAACTCTAACTCTCCTAGTTAATTGTTTGGTGCGTGTGTATGCAGTAGGCCTAGCCTGCGTTTAAAAACTGAGGTGCCGCTAGTTGCTGTTTTGTTTTAACGGTTAATGTTTTATAAGTTAATAAAAAAAATACCCAATGTTTTTGTCATGTGTGGTGCTTTGGTTTAGCATTGGTTACTTCATCTTATTTAAACGCAATCATGTTTAAAGTCTGTTATTCTGGATGTTAACTTGAACCAATATTTAGTTTGAGTATTTGTGTACATCTTTCACAAGCTCTGAGATAAAGTCCGCGGGAGCGGGCGGGAGTGGACACAAACATTGCGGGCGCGGGCGGGAGTGGAACACATAGGTTGCGGGAGCGGGCGGTCCTGGTCATACATTCAGCGGGAGCGGGCGGGTGCGGGTTTAAAAAAACTGTCCCGCGCAGGGCTCTAGTGTGTACTGCCGAATGTCCAGCAATTTGTCTCTGGTGAAACTGATTGCAGGGATATAACTAAAGACAGGACAAATTAACAAAAACATAAAAACAACTGCGGAGCACGCCATCATCGCCAGCGCCCCATACCTAATCTCCACCTAAACTCATTCGTCAAACCTGCTTTCCTGCAGTCCGTGTTCTTCTGACTATTTTGTAGTAAGTAACAAATATGCTTCGGGAAATGTATCTGAGCAAAAGTTACATTTTAATTAGGAAATGTAGTGGAGTAAAAGTACAAGTTGACTGGAATATAAAAACTATTAAGTATTAATAATTTAAAAAAGTATTATTACTTTGTTACATTACACTGTTATTAGTTCATCCCGTGAAGCGCACGTGGAAGTATTGCTAGCATCTCTGCTTATCTTGCTAATATTGGCAATATTTAACTTAAATATATTTATGATTCTGTATAATATGTGACCCTGTCTGTGAAAACCCAGCTAAAGTCATTTTTTAGTGATTTACTGTTTTCTATATAAAATCACCCTTCATAAGGTAAAGAACATTATGTGAAATGTAACCTTGATATCTTTAATATTGAGTAAGGCCATGTCAAAGATTGAAACATAGTGAAAGTAATGGTTGAAATCAAACTTTGATGCTTGTTATTCTTATATCGATTTGAGACTGGATTCACAGACAGGGCACTTATCCTACATTTGCTATACTTTAATTTCGTAATGAGGACGTTGTATAATGTACCTTAAGTTGTTTATATGTTTGACTTGTTATATGTATGACTTTTACTGTAACAGTATGTAAACATTTAGTTTATTTATTGTTTATTTCAGAAACTACCTCCAGTGCATAATCAGTAGGGCTGTGTATTACCAGCAAAGTCACGATACGATACGTATCACAATACAGGACTGCACTGAATTTCACCTCAGAGTGAGCTGCGGACCATCACTCCTGTCAATGGAGTGTATGTCTGACCTTGGGCTGTAGTTACAGACTTGGCACTGACTAATTTCAGCGCTGGACTTCATATCGACACTGCAATCGCTAATATGTTGGATGATAAATAACTATTGACTGTGAAGTGAATGGAGCTCCTGGACAGGACAGAGTGGCTCGCTAACGTGGACCTCGAATTGAATACAGAAACTGGCCACCCATAGATCCAGGACCAGTGCTATCTGTCTTAGATTTGACTACAAACAGCATTTAAAAAACAAAACTTTTTGGTCAGTATCTATTTTTCACCTTTTTTTGTTATGAAGGATTTCATCTGTCTGTAGTCTAGAATCTAGATGTTTAGGTAGCTAATCAAAAAATTTGTTTATGTACAGTGGGTACGGAAAGTATTCAGACACCCTTACATTTTTCACTCTTTTTTAAATTGCAGCCATTTGCTAAAATCATTTAAGTTTTTTTTTTTTCCTCATTAAATGTACACACAGCACCCCATATTGACAAAAAACACAGAATTGCGGCATGTTTGCGATTATTAAAAAAGAAAAAAATGACAATAAACATGGTACTAAGGATTCAACCCTTTGCTCATTATTGAGTAGAACGCAAACCTTTTGATCTAAATACAGCGAGAGTCTTTTTGGGGAAAGATGCAAAAAGTTTTCACATGGATTGGGGGAAACCTCTGCCATTCTCTTGCAGCTCCTCTCAGTTCTGGGAAGGGGGATGGGAAACGTTGCGGGACCATACATTTTTAGGTCTCTGCAGAGATGCTTAATTGGGTTTAAGTCAGGGCTCTGGTGGGCCATTCAAGAACAGTCACAGAGGTGTTGTGAAGCCACTCCTTCGTTATTTTAGCTGTGTGCTTAGGGTCATTGTCTTGTTGGAAGGTAAACCTTCGGCCCAATCTGAGGTCCTGAGCACTCTGGAGAAGGTTTTAGTCCAGGATATCCCTGTACTTGGCTGCATTCATCTTTCCTTCGATTGCAACCAGTCGTACTGTCCCTGCAGCTGTAAAACACCCCCACAGCATGATGCTGCACCACCATGCTTCACTGTTGGGACTGTATTGGACAGGTGATGAGCGGTGCCTGGTTTTCTCCACACAAACCGCTTAGAATTAAGGCCAAAAAAGC
>JADLZN010001770.1:177500-322287 GCA_018155175.1 Sinocyclocheilus anophthalmus | reverse complement strand
GAGCACAGCCACACACACACTTTTAACTAAGCCAATAGTTTAGCATCCCAGACACACTGCCGTTAGAGACATTGGCTCTTGTGCCCAGTGGCCAGTGTGATGAGTGTCAGCAAATGGGGAGTCTGATATTCTTAATGCAAGTGTTGCTGCAGAGCTCATAAATTAGATTCAAGCCTAAAGCCATGCAGCCGAGCCAACTTCATTTGCAAAGTGCAGGTGATAAAGATACACACACAGACTCCTGCTCACGCTGTCTCCAACTTTTTTCTTTCTCCCGTCTCAGACCGCACATACACACACACACACACACCCACAACCCACACACTTTACAGAATCTCAGCTGTCTGGATGGCCCGTGAGTGACACGCCCCTGTGCAAGAACTGATTTCTTGTACTTAAATATCAAATGCAGACATGACAACATGATTTTTCATCTCCATGACTCAAGCAGTAATCTTATTTCTCTGACCTCTGACTAAAACTGAATGTGGAATGTTTTTACTGTCAAAAAGTCTTACATACATTCTTACAGCTTTCCCTTTCCAGATATTAGCAATCCTTTCACAACATTTTGTTTTGTTTGTAAAATATTAAGACAAATATACACTTAGAAATAGTACCCCCCCCAAAAAATTTTTTAATTTGCTAAAAATGTACTAATTTTTAGGCCATCTAAGATGGAGATGAGTTTGTTTCTTCATCAGAACAGATTTGGAGAAATTTAGCATTACATCACTTGCTCACCAATGGATGTTTTGCAGTGAATGGGTGCCGTCAGAATAGAGTCTAACGCTGTAAAAACTTCACAATAATTCACAAGTAATCCACACCACTCCAGTCCATCAATTCAATGTCTTATGAGTGAAGCTATGTGTTTGCAAGTAACAAATCTATCATTAAGACGTTTTTTAACTTCAAACTGTTGTTCCATGTTGCTTTCTCCAGTGAAAAGTCTCTCGTCCTGAATCGCATAGAAAATCACAGATCAAGCACTATTTACAAGCAAAAACAGCCCAAATCAAATATGTCTAAACAAAGTGCACGGGGTTCGAGTTCAGAGTCAACAGGACGAACTTTTTCAGTGGATAAACTTATTTTTGGATGATGGACTTTTGGCTAGATGCATGGCTTCAAGTTCAACACCTTAATAAAGGATTTGTTTCTAACAAACTACTTTTCACTTCACAGACATGAATATGATGTACTGGATGTGTGTGGTTTCTTGTTGGATTATGTGATGTTTTTTATCAGCGGATTGGACTCTCATTCTGACGGCACCTTCACTGCATAGGATCCACTGTTAGCAATTCTCCAAATCTGTTACGATGAAGAAATAAACCCTTGGACTGGCCTGAGGGCGAGTACATTTTTAGCATATGATTATTTTGGGGGAACTATTTCTTTTTTTAAGGATTTTGGTAATTCTACATATGTAAATGCATACTTGTTTTAATTGGTTTTCAGAACATTTTTAAACAATTTTCTGCAACAACCTAACTGCAACCAAAACAACATTGAGAAATGTTAGAGGAATGCTGTGCTTGCTTGAGTATGACTAGATTATTTTTCACTGATAAATGTTCTAATCCTTTATCCCGTTATTATCAGTCTTACAAAACACCACATACATACACACATGAAAATATTACACTCATAGTGAGTGCAAAAGCTGTGCCACTGTTTTGTAAATGTACTCTTTATATAAAGTGTCTAGAATAATTCCTGTAAATGGAGCATTTTTTTCTGTACCACAAATGATTTCCACACAGCCAAAACAAGAGCGTAGGGAAAGACAGAGACAAATATCGAGAGTGAGCGTTGGGTTAGAAGGCTAGTCTGGCATTATTCTAGTTGAGCGATCGAGTGACACCCTGGGCACTGCATCATTCCCACAGAGCATCCTGGGTAATTTACTGCTTTTGTATCCATGCATGTGTTAAAAGCCATTTTGTTGGTTTCAGTTTTGATTTATGTCCTTAGCTTTGGCCTTTTAGCAGCTGGGAATGAATTAAAGTTTGATTTGCATACATTTGCTGTTAATTTTCTGCCCGTGAAAGCTTTTGTCTCAGTGCCTGTGTTTTATCACACTCTACATAAATACAATAGAAGGTTGCTGGAATCTCTCTATAGCTGATATAAGTCCCACAGCACCATCAGACCCTTTTACCTCTAAGATTAAATGCTTATGTAAGACTCCATAAGTAGTTTGATGCTAAATTTGGTATAAAATGGGTCAGTAGAGTCTTAGGAAAAATCAATGAAAATACAAATCTCTCTCTGCACACACACACACACACACACACACCACTATTTGTTAAAACCATAACACCAGTGAAGACAGTAAACAGTCAGTGATTAATAAGAACTAATAAGCAACTAAAGAAGAAGAAACGAATTACTATCTATAGGACAAAAAATACCAAATAAATACTAAAATGCTACATACTGTATAAAGTAATCAATATATAAAACACTGCATATTTTTTGCACTGTGGTCAAATTAATATAATTTCTCTGATCAAGTACAAAAGTGATTTGTGAGATTTTGTTGTTTGATTAAAATGAATGACAGACAATGGGAATATTAGACTGCTGTCACTTTAGGAGCTGCCCGGATCCAATATACTGTTACACATGTGTTTTCTTTCTTCCTTTCATTTAAGACCCTAATTACTGTGTTTACGAGGATACTTGCAAAGACAGGCATTTTGACACATACAGTGTGTGTATTTAACCATTCAAGCCAATAAAGCGGCAAAAAATAACTCTGGTTTTGTGTGTGTGTGTGTGTGTGTGTGTGTGTTGTAAACTGCTTTGAAAAAGACCACTCAAAAGAAACATGAATCTTTTTCTGAAAAGGTTAATTTGCCATCCAAACAAGATGATTAACGAAGTGATATGGAATTTCAACACTGAGAAAATCTGTTTTGGGCAAACTAATTCTCAATTATGAACTGGAACTAATGCAACATATGAGAAGAGAAGGTATTTTAGCAGAGTGCATTTAATTATTCAGTTTGCTCTTCTATAAAGTTGTTTGTGTAATGTAATGTGACATCAAAGCCAATAAAGTAGCATTCTGTTATGCAATGCTGCGTTTTTTGTTAGAAAAGGTTGCTGGGAATTCACTATTTTGTAAGTTGGTAGTCTCAGTACTATTAGTTAATTACTGCCCAACACCGATTATGCATATGTTACGATGAGATTCATTCTTTTTTTGTGGTTCTATGACCTACCAAAAGTCAACAAAAGAACCTGAGCTGAAGTTTTACTCACCACCACTTGGCATTACACAAGCTAGCGGCCTCAAATTGATGCTCAGTTTCAAAGGTCACTGGAATCACTATTAGGTTCTGAGTTTTGGACATCTTGTTTGAAATATTACCTTATGTCAGATGCAAGTGCGTGTGCATTGTTTGTGTGTGAATGCATGTTTGCTGACTCTTTGGAAAGACACAGACTGTGTTTTCTCACCTCCATTGGGCAACAAACCGGTACTGACCAAGCAGACCAGATGGACGGCACTGCATGAGCGTTTCGTCTTTAACTCTGAGCTCATAACACACTCTCTCTCTGTTCCATTGGTTTCTTCTTCTCTTGACTATGCAGGAGTGAGGACTCAATGCTTTCTGTCTCTTATAGTCTATAGTTAAAAGTAGCAATTCTACTAACTTCTATATATTAATCAGTAGAGTGGGAGTACTTTGAACTTTTCCACTAAACACTAATGTCACATTAATGTCGCTAATGTCACTAATTAATGTCATTTTAATTCACAGACTGCTTTACTGACAAAAAATGAGCAAATATGTAACATTTTAATGTCTGACTCATTATAATGAATTGAACAAATAATTCTAAGCAGTCCTCTGCCTTTTATGTAGCACTGAACTTCAGATTCACTGAAGTGAATCTTTCGTTCTAAATGATCCTCTCTCTCATAATATAGCATTGGTCTGAATCATTCTAGTGAATCGTTTGTTTCATTCTAGAGAATCAGTTTGTTTGGACAGTTCATAAAATATGATTCATGCTTCCCTTTGTTCATATGGTTGTGACTCAATATGGGGTATCAAGGTTAATGCTGTCACTGAGAGTTTTAAATGAATAACACTCTTGTTTGGGCAGAGCACACCATTGGCACCATTTAACGAACGAACACTGACAGAAAATTGAGCGTACGGTCGTTTCAACGCAAAACTTGGAATTTATCAATATGGACGTGAGCGGTGGCTACGATCAAATCTCACGTCTGGTCTCAGCTCGTGTACGCAAGTTTTTTGAGTTACATGAAGTTGCGCGCAGCATAGTAAATACGGTGGAGAATTGTAGATTGACAGCATTTTGTTCATTTTTATATTCCTGACCGTCAAACGAAGCTCATTAGTCGATCGTTAATCAGTAAGATTAGAATGTCTTTTTTTTGTTGTTGTTTTGTACAGGGCTTTAGCTTTATATGTGCGAATAGCAGCATAAACAAGACCGTGAGGATTCATAATCGTCGCATCACGCACCTGCAGTGCTTCTGTGAAAGGAGAAAAACAGAAATTAAGTTTATAAAATCAATAGGATCACACAAAATATATATAATAGGCTATAATATAATTAAAAGATTAACAAAAGGGGGGAAAAACACTGTGCAACAAGTATAGGCTATGCTCGTTTTTGTGACACTCTTAATGCATTTTATTTATTTTCTTTATATCTTTATTTGATTTAATCCATCTGATCGCACAGGCGCCTCACGCACACACAAACAACATTAGTTCTAGCGTTGCCTGACATTTCAGCCATTCATCATCAAACTAAAATGCAGTCAACCAAACATAAGTTACACTGTTTTTTAAAAGGTCCTCTGTAAAATCAGCGTGCAGTGCCCAAACAATAAACATTTTTGCACATGTGAAGGGTTTTACATGGATATTAGAACATGAGTGAAGCTTAAAGACTTCATGTTTAGGCTACATAATGAATAATTGTTATGCAAACAAATGTTACAAATATGGCTGAAATGGAAACTTTTGGATTCTTGTGGTATGAGACAGGCTCATGAGCCCAATGCCGTTTCAGTTTTGCTTGACATTTGTATGCTGTTTATAATGAATGCCACTATAGCCTAATTTGTGTTTTATTTTACAGTTAAAAATATAATTTTATAACTACTTATTTTTCGTTCTTGTTCTGTTCTGAATACCGTTAATTTAAAAATATTTGTTGTAGAGTGAGGGGAACTAAATAGTCTGTTTATATTTACCAGTATTTTAATATACATATAAATTGCATATATTAATGTAGCCTAATTGTTTGTAATTACAAGGTTAATGGGTGTTTTTGGAGTAAGATCAGTTTCTCTTTGAGAGATTACTTCCTCTTTTTTTCGTTTCTCCGTGTCGTAAACTCTTGGGCGAGGCTTCTAAACCTGGGTGTTTTTAGGGGTGTGATATTCAAATGACGATTGTTTTCTGGCGCCACATTTATCAACATGCGATCATTCGTACGATGAGATCGGCAGCATACGAATGTTTCATAAATCACACTTGAACTCTGTCGTAAGTTGATTTGTGCGCAAAGATCTGCGCTCGCTTCTACGTTATATTGATAAATGAGGCCCAATATATCTGTAATAAATACTATTTGCACAATATAAATATACACTATACCGGTCAAAAGTTATGTTGTTGACTTTTTTTGACTCTGACTTCGCATTTATTTTAATCAAAACACTTGTGAAATCTTGTGAACAATTATTACAATTTAAAATACCTGATTTCTATTTTAACACATTTTAAATTTATTCCTGTGATGCAAACTGAATTTTCAGCATCATTACTCCAATCACCAGTGCACATGATCCTTCAAAAATCATTCTTATATGTGACCCTGGAGCACAAAAACAGTCATAAGCAGCACGGGTATATTTGTAGCAACAGCCAAAAATACATTGCATGGGTCAAAATTTTTTTAGGATGCATTTTCTTCAGAATTCTTTGTTGAACAGAAGTGCATTCATTTAAAATGTTTTGTAACAATATAAATGTTTTACTGTGTCACTTTGAACCATTTAATGCATTCTTTCTGAATACATTTGCAAAAAAGAAAAAAATATTGACCCCAAACTTTTGAACCGTGGTGTATCTGACTGTAGTTAAACTACTTTACATTATTACTTATCTTGGCAGGCTCCAAAGTTGCTTCCCCAACCCTGTAAATAACATCTAAAAGGCCGACATGAACATACTCACTTCCAGCTAATGCCTGATACATTTTAAGCAGATTTACAGTAGCTGAACAAGGACACTGCCTCTGCCTAACTCCAATAACTTGCTCATTCAAAGTGTTAAGAAACTTTTGAAAGACAAGCAGAGCAAGCTACTGTGCATGTCAAAGTGGCTGGGACTAAATTTAATCAAAGTGACTGACACAGAAATGCTTAGTTCTTTCCCTCACTGTATGAACATTGATTATAGGTTAAAGGCAATTAAAGTAATGGAGAAAAAAACCAGAGGATGCTGCCAAAGAGAGTCTTGGCTCGGCCGTCCGTTAGAGCAGGAACAGTGAGTGAGAGGTCTGATTTAGAGACCTTGAGGGTCTTACAGGAACAAACTCTTAATGCAGCGTCTCTGGATGATGTTCAAAGAGAGAGTCTGAGTACAGAGAAACCAGTGCCAAAGTCTGAAACGTTTTAGCTAAAAGGCATTGAAATAAACCAAGTGTAACTTGGTACAATGTTCCTAAAGCAATAAAGGCCTCATTAATACAAAACAAAGAACACTGTTACTGAGCCTTTCTCTGGTTAGAAAGAAAAGCTTCTCAATGATATGCTGATGTATGGAAACCTTATTAAATTATGAAAATTGTGACCATTGTTTAATCACCAAAATACATTTGTGAGTATTTGAAAAGGAAACCTAAATGTACAAGTATTATTTATTTGTTTTAATGGCAGTTACACCCCATGGCAACGCAAAAACGCAAGGAGCGATTCATCACAGCTGTCTATTTCCTAATAATCCATGACTTCTTGATGTCTATTACTGTCGCCCACATAGCTGTATATTAAAACTGCTTGCCAATGAGAAAAAGTTCTTGTAAATGCGCTCAAAATGTATATAGTAAAGCTATAAACAAAATAGAGATCACTAGTTAATGACAAATAAAATAAAATTAGTATATTACTTTTTAAATAATTAAAGATATTTACCAAAGTAAATTTTTATATTATTTTTGCTAGAATTATTTTTTTTTATTAAATGCTATTTCTTTTTTATAAAAGAGGATTTTATCTCATAAAAGACGAAATAAAATACATTAATACAAAAAATGAGTTTAGATCATAGGACAATGATTACAATATAACTTTGAAAGAATGAAAATATTTGATTACAAAGTAATATGTTTATATGAATTTAAGGAATGTCCAATATTTTTTTTTCATAAAAAAATTATAATTTTTTTTATAAAAATAATTTAATTTAATCAAAAGAACATAATACATTTAATAACAAATATTATTTTATATTTTTTTTTAATAATACAAATATTTCACCAAAATAATATTTATAAGACAAAAAAAAATTAGTACAATTTACGTTTATAGACGTATTTTAATTAAAAAATTTGCTAACATTTTTTATTATTTTTCCATAAAATATGAAATAATAAATATTATTAAAGTTTATTTTATTTTTACTTATAAAATCATAATACTAAAAAAACACAAACGGGGAAGGGAAGCTATGCATTGATAGCAGTCAAATCATTTTTGTTGTTGTTGTTGCTTTCAATAAGGAATAAAAGACTTAAAGTCATAATTTGTGTCATGTCTGCCTTTATGAAACTGTATTAAAGCATCCATTGTTCATAACAAGTTGAGGTTAGTAGTTTAGGTTACCGAAAGCTCTTGATAAAGAAATTATGCTCTGATTTACATGTGACATATGTCAAACTAAGTGGCAGATGGTTGAAGCCTGAAGCTGGGTCATCTTCCCCGAAAATGCTTCTCTTCTCCTTATCAATAGCAACCAGTAAATAAGAAATGCAGTCAGCATACTCAAATCGAATTCAATGATGCAGCAGCTCCCGCTCCTGTAGTTGACTCAGAATGTGCTATACGTGAGGTACGATATAATTGAATTCCTCCAGGGCCAGAGCTGCTCAGCGAGGTAGCAGACAGAATGCCCTGTGGTTTATCTGGAGCCGCGTGTAAATACACTTCTTCTGATAGTGGTTCATTTTGATTCGACTGAGTATATGCTGCAGTTTGTGTGGGTTCACTTTTGTCTTAAAGAGACAGTTCACCAAAAAAAAAAAAAAAAAAAAAAAATTGTCTGTCATCGATTTACCCACCCTCATGTCATTCCAATAACCTGGATGACCCTATCGGAATTCATGGAACACAAAGCAGAATCTTCAAAGATTCTCAAAAGAATGTTTGCATTTTTGGTCGAACTATCCCTTTAAGGTTTCCTAGCCACAATTCAGATCAAATCTGGCCCAAACCAAAAGCATGTGCTCTTTTCCTTTCTTCCACCTCTCACATTTCTTTAACTCCATCCCTCCGTTTGCCCATTGTGTAAATAAACCCAATATCAAGCAGGGCTGATTGACTTCCTGCTCAGTCTGGTCCACCCAGCCCAGTTCTGCATGTGAAATAAACTTCGATTCCCCCTGTCAGGGCTCCTGGTCCCCACAGAAACAGACAGAACCGCACTCTCCAGGTTGGAGAAGTTTACTGACACGAGTTTCAGCAGGTCTAAATGGAGCCTGTGTGCTGTAGCCCTGAGAACACAAAACCTTCATGCAGACTTCAACAGTGTGATGGATTGAAAAGGGTTTGAATGAGAGCTGTGTGGCTGGACATAATGTTGCAATGTTTGTGTGGACCTCGTGCTTGGATAGTACAGGCTTTGACAACGTGGAACAGAGGAGAGTGTGTCTGTTGTGATGCCACACAAGGATATCACTCATGATATTTGTGCAGCAAGCATGCCCATGGGGGTTACTGCTCTTAAACCTCGCCTATGTGAAAAAACAGCATGATAAACAAAAGAGAGAGAGAGAGAGAGACAGACAGAAAGAGAGAGAGAGAGAGAGAGAGCGAAGTGTTACTAGAGGGCAAACATGCATCTGTTCTTACCAGATCACTAATGACAAATCAAAAGAGCATTGTTGGGTTACTGTATTTAGACCACAAACAAACTTACAAGGAAAAATAAGGTGCTAAATTAATAAATAAATAATCTGGCCAAATAAAACATTAATAAAATAAGTAAATAAATAAAATGATACAAATATAAAATATAGAAATAGTTTATAAAACGTGCCACGAAAATAAAATTAAAACAAAAAATCAAGCAAAAAAACAAACATTTTATTTAAAAAAATATATTAAATATGAAAATGTTTTATTTAAAAACAAAGTTGTCACCAAAAATAAAATAAAAGCAAGCAAAATAAAACAATTATTTCTAAATTTTCTTAAATAAAAAGACAAGTATTAAAAAAATAAACTATAAATTATTGTAGATTATAAAATAACAAACATTATTTAATAAAAATCTAAATATTACAAAAAATACATCTAAAAAACAAGAAAAAAACAAAAAATAAAAATAAAAATCAGCAAAGCAAAGAAAACAAACAAAAATAACTGGCAAACCCTCAGAAAACAAAATGGGACTTGTCCCTAATTAAATTATGAAAATATCTTAGCAGTAAAACAATATTGGATTCTATTTTATTATTATTTTTATATAATTTATTATTATATTATATAATTTATTACTATTGATTATTTCTGATGTTTTATTTGTTATTAAATATTTAAAGTGCCCCTATTATGCTCATTTACAAGTCCGTAATGTTATTTTTGGGGTGTGCTAGAATATATTTACATGACTTAAAGTTCAAAAACCATATTTTCCCCATACTGTAAATTGCTGCCACACTTCTGCAACACTGTTTTAGTTCCTGTCTCTTTAAAGCCCACCTTACGAAAAGTCTTCTCTGGTTGGTCAGCTATAGCTCAGTCTGTTGAGATCACTTAGTAAGCGGTCATTATGCAGATATGTCACACGGAAATAAATGCAGGACCACAAACGAGGCATTTCAGTCAAGTGTTTTGTGCTGGAAAAATATTTTTTTTTGCTTGTAGGCTTTGTAACGTCTGTTTACATGCACAAACAGTGCGCACATTTACACAATAGTGTATATTACACACTAAATGAATGGTGAAATCAAAAAAGCATAATAGGTGCCATGTAATAATAATATAATCATGCCAACAAAAGTAATAAAAAATTGAGCAAAAAGGATAAAGGAGTAACAAAAAAAACTGGTGAAATTAGATGCATCAGAGGGAGAATTTTGAGAGAAATAGCCAGAACATCACCAGCTATCTCTCACAAGAGAAAGATTACCAATTTAGAGAGAGATCTTTGGCTGATAGAAATTGAGACAGATGAAAAGAAAGAGGACAGCTAGAGGCTGAGATGAAGTGCAAAAACGACACACACACACACACATACAGGTTTGTTTTTATGGTTTATGGGGACTCTCCATAGGTGTAATGGTTTTTATAATGTACAGACCGTATATTCTATTGCCCTACACAACCCACCCTAAACTTACCCCTCACAGGAGACTTTCTGCATTTTTCGATTTTCAAAAAAACTCATTCTGAATTATTTATAAGCCTTTTGAATTACGGGGACACTGAAAATGTCCTCATTAATCACCTTCTCGTTGTAATACCTATGTCATACCCATGTTATTATACAAATTTGTGTCCTCATAAACCACATAAACATGCACACACACAAAACACACCAAAGGATAAAGGGAAAGAGGTGACACAGCCGAGAGGCTCGTGTGGTAAACGGGCTACATTAGGCATTTGGCCAACATGCGCAGAAATCTATTAAACAAATGTACTTATGAAATATACATTTATGTGGCACTGAACCCTGACAAAACAATCCACTGTCACCTAAACCTGCACACGTGAAGTATGAGAGGGCACTTTGTTATTATCTGCTAAATAAAGAATCCAAGTATTCTTAGGCTTCAATGAACGGAGCTCAAAATTTGAAAATATTGGAAATTGACGCTATATCTTACATTAACATGAAATAAATGATCCAGCTCTTAAAAACTCTGAAATAGGTATATGTATATGCAAGATATACTTCTGTAAAACATAAAACTAAAAATCTAAGTGAATCAAAATTGTCAAAGACCTAAAATTATATCAGCTAAATGGATAAGAATGACCACCTATTCTGACTAAAAGGAACCAGGAAATAGACAAACTCATTTGCTTGTCATAACCCTAACCTTTTTTCTTCTTCTGAATCCCAGCACAACAGAATATCAAACAAAGTCTATACTTTTTTTCCCCATCTAATCAAAAATACTTAAATAACATTTCAGCATTACTAGCTCATCTAAAAATCCTTCTTGTCAAAAACGATTTTTGTTTTAAAAAACATTTATATTGATTAAATTGTGACAAAAATTCAAACATTATGCTACATTACCTCATTTTAATAATAATAAAAACATGCTGCAAGCAGCAAAAGCTCATGTGAGTGAACAATGAGCTCTATTAAACACACACAAGCATGCACATAAATGTAAATGAGATAATATGAATATTAAGCATATGTTCACGGGATATGGACATGGACCACCTCGTGTGTAGATATGGTCTGATCAGAAGGGGTCAGCTAAAGGTCTGTGTTTCAGCTGGAGTTAGAAACACATGGATCTCTAACATGCACCAGGTCGGAGCTCTTTTTTTATTTCACTTTTTCCCTGTTTGCCAAAGGCCAAGGAACTGGGTTTCAGATCTCACAGTTCCTTTAAGAAAATTTTTTTTTTTTTTTTTTCTTTTTTTTTTTTTTTTTTTTTGTTTTTTTTTTTTATTCTTTTTTTTGAAACAACCACGGTCCTTCGGTTGTCGATTAAAATCTGATGTCATCGTGATTGTACGATACTAGCCGTCTCCTGTCTTCTATTTGCTCCATTTCCTGTGCAGGTTTACACCGTGTCCTGACCAGATGAGATGAGATAAACCAACACATTGTGCTGAGGGTCATGAGGGTGAAATATCATTCATACAAAACTGTTCACATAGTGGTATATTGATAAACCAAATAAATACATTCAAAAATTTGGAGTCTGTGAGATTTTTTAAAAATATTATGAACGCTCACGAGTTTGACATTATTTGATCAATAAATAATAGTAATATAACTACGGATTTTAAAGGTAATTATTCTGTGAAGCAAAGCGGAAGTTTCAGAATAATTTCTCAGCTTCAGTGTCACAAGGAATCCTTCAGAAAATCATTCGAATATGATGATTTGCTGTTCAAGAAACATTTTTTATTATCAATGCTGAAAAGAGTTGTGCTGATTAATATTTGTGTAAACCACTTTTTTTTTTTGATGAGGACTCTTTGATGAATAGACCGTTCAAAAGAACAACATCTATTTTAAATAGAAATATTTTGTAAAATTATAAATGTAGTTTCTGTCAATTTGACTGATTTAATCCATTCTTGCTGAATAAAAGTATACAAAAAAAACTGACCTCAAACTTTTAAATACAATATATTATAATGGTTTCAAACTTGAGGAACCTTGATCATTAAAGAGATAGTTCACTCAAAAATTTTTATTCTGTTATTTACTCACCCTCATGTCATACCAATCTGCTGATGGTTAGTGGATTATGGTTTATAAAGTTGTAAATATGGATATTTTTCTTACACAAATGCATCGCTTCGCTTCAGGAGGCCTTTATTCACCCCCCGGACCGGAGCCGTGTGGAGTACTTTTTATGATGGATGGACATGCTTTATTTTGCTTCAAAATCTCGACCCACATTCACTGTTATTATAAAGCTTGGAAGAGCCAGGACATGATTTTAATACAACTACGATTGCATTCGTCTGAAAGAAAAAAGTCATATACACCTAGGATGGCTAATTATGGGGTAATTTTCATTTTTGGGTGAACTATCCCTTTAAAATCAACTAAATAAACTGAAACTCCAAGAGTGAAAACTAACAGAAACTAAACTAAACTGAAAGGAGGCCATTGAATTTTAAGGTATATGCATGCAAATGCAATTTAAGAGTCTTGGAATGGAGCACATCGTACAGAACAATAGTGCTTTTTGGAGCTCAACAGCACCCTATTCATTTTCATTGTGTAGAAAAGAACTGAAATGAAGTTGTATGGGTTTGGAACACAATGAGGGTAAATAATTGATGGCAGAACTGTGGCTTTAATCAGGAAGATGCAGAGTCTCATTGGAATTGTACGGTGTTGGCCCAGTGACAGCTGACCTTGTGAACCATACAGCACTGACCAAATGCTCCTGTGACAGCAAACGTCTGCCCTCAGGAGGAAATGAAAACCTCCTCTCAAGGGACACACCAGCTGGGACAGGACTTCTGGGGGATTCCTAGAATACGGGGCAAAGGTGGAGGAAACATGCCAGCTGGGATTTCCTCAGAGCCAACAGGGGGAGCTGTGCTGGGGGTGTGGGCTGCGTCTATGTACTCGAAGTTAAATTGATTCCAGCCTTGAAAAGCAAAGGAAATGCCATTCCTCATGCTAGATCCTTTTGTCTGGGTAAAACATCCTATACTATTGTTCTGTCTGAAGTTTTAAACTGAAACACCTGCCAGAGGCCCCTTCGGACCGAGTGTCTGCTTTCACTATACGTTTTTCCTCCAAAGTAATTAGAGAAAGCCTTTTGGTATGAAAAATAACTGCAGAACTGGGGTATTGTTCAGCAGAAATGCTCTTGTTTTCCTAATAGAGGATAATAGCTATATCGGAAGGAAGCCAGAATATATTTTGCTCTGCTGACGGAGTGTGTCCTGGCTCAGGTAAAAATGAGTTTCCAGAAGATACAACCTGGTTCCTCCTCAAACATCGTTGTGTTTGCGACCTCAAGCCAGCCAAATCCTTCATAACCTTTTCATTGAAGATGGTGGGGGTTGATTTCCATCCTGTTCGTGCTTAGCGTTGCATGCCAGTGAAAAATGAAAAAAGCGCTCACGCAGCGTCCATCGCCTCTGAGATGTTTCCTTCTGCATGTCACTGTCGGGTGCCCTTGGAATTTATGCCTCAACCTCCTGTTCGCCCCAGTCGCCCACATATACATACATACACATGTACACATAGACTAATGAAACACACGTGACAAAATACTCCATATGCTCTATAAACATGCACTCAGCACTTAAAAAAAATAATAATTTCCAGCCGTAAAATCACATGTGAAAGTCAACATTCCTCTCCACAGGTGGACTCCCTTTCTTTTGAAGTGAAACTACACTATTTTGTCAATATCTACTGAGCCTTATTCCTAATCTTCAAAAGCTATATGTAACTTTTGTGGCTGTACAATTAATTGAAATAAAACAGAAATTGTGATATTGCCTCATGTGCACCAACTATCTTCCCAAACTTGTATTGAGAAGTCAGTGCTTATAAACCAGCTGTTGTCAACAAAAGAGAAGTCACTAAAATAAATTAAGACACTATAATAAAAGCTTGATGGTTTGAAAATTAAGAAATTAAGACAATTATAAATATAACCATTGCTATTTTACAGCTGTAGTATAAAATAAAATGACCATTATTACATTATTTTTCTTAAATACTCATTTTTTTAATTTCACGTTGAATTACCACAATAGCAAGATTTCTTATTCTATTGACATTTTTATTAAGCACAATTAATAATATGCAGTCATTTATATTATCATTATTATTTATATTTTAATAGTCACACTCAAAAAAATTACAATTAGAGTTTTTCCTCAAATCGTGCAGGTCTAATAACTTCTAAAATAAAAAAGCAACATTGAAGTATCATCACGCTGCCCATTTGTGAACAAAACATCTTTTGTACTTGTATCTTTTCAATGAATCAGGTTATCGAGTTCACAAAACCATTCCAAATGATTTGTTCACAAACCAGACGAGCTCAACTCAGTGACTCAGTAGCTGCGTTTCCATTACAGATTTGTGAAAACTTTTGTGATATTTTATCAATGTTGATAAAAAAAAACTACTGCAAAATGCCAGGGTTTTTCTATTAACCGATGTTTCTGTATGAGAGAGAGGTTTCTGTATATTGCAGCCACCGCACTAGCCATTATTTTTAATGTAGGCGTGTATCTTTAGCGAAGCAACGCAGAGAGCCCCTTATACTTGAGAGCAGCCACGTATGAGGTGTTTCTTGGAGGTTATAGTACATTAAAGAATAATCATGACTTTTACGTATACCAGGTGACCTGTAAATGCCAGAAAAAAAGTTTCCATTGCAGTTTTGCTGAATATTCCTTTTTCAAATTGCTTGGAAAAACCACCTCATGGGAGCATAAAAACTTTTTTCCAATATAGCCTATGGGGTTTTTTGTGAAATTGACGTGTTTCCATTGGGCGTATTTTCAATTCGCAATTTAAATTTGAGCAATTTGAAGGATAATGGAAATGCAGCTAACGATAGCTTTGCAGTGATTAACAGTATACCGATCAGAACTGCAACTTAAAGTTTTCGGTTTGTCACACAAAGCTAAAGGTGCTTTTGTGCAGTTTTTCAATCTTAAAAGTGCCCATCACCATTTACTGTAATTGCATGTAAAAGAGTAACCAATATATTATTCGTAATTTCTAAATTTGTCTTGCATAGAAAAAAAAAACATACGGGTTTGGAGGTTAGTAAATAATGACAACATTTTTATGTTTTAGGTCAACTATTCCTTTAAGTCACAGTAATGTAAATGGTCTTAATTCTATTTATTATCATGCAGAGTCGTGCCAGGAGCTACAGATGGTCGGAGAATGATAGAAAGAGGTGGAGAGGATCAGAGGAGTGGGAAGAGAGTTGTTGGCAGAAAAAGAGACAGAGTTCAGCCGTTGATGAAAGATCCGCAGAACGAGATGGATCGATCTGGACTAAAGTCCCAGGATTGGGCAGATGCCAGCACTCAGAAACGTCTACTATAGACTTTAACAAATGATTCCTGATGGACTTTCGCCTTCCATTTAGGTCGATTAGCTGCAATGCTGTGCTTGTACGTTTCAACTTACGGTTAAATCAGGTTATTAGTGCTAACTATAGCATAATGAGTACGAAATTAACAGTACAAAATTACCAAAGTAAATGTGCGCAATTGCTTCCTTTAGAGCTAGTTTTATAAAAGGCTTCCGAAGTCTTGCAAACACAGAATTCCCTGTTGCTCCAAAAGGAAGAACAAGGGAAGAACAAGGCTAATCTGTTCCATTCCAGGAATGTAGTGTTTAGAAATGGATATTACATGTTCAGCACTCCTGATGGAGTCTATCCAAACTGCCTTTGAGTCTGAGCCCAGCTGTCTACCGGCACAAACCCTACTGGCTTCATTGAAAGCTGATGACTGATCACTAGCAGTCAATAATCTAGTGCGGACAGGACTGAATGGGCTCTTTTAATCTGCCGTAAAAGTATCTAGTAATCAAGCTCCCAATGCAGCATTGAGCATTGCATGAAAATGCTAACTCTACGTCTACTCGTGTCTGGAGGGCTTTATTGCAGTACTATTGGTCATTCTGATAAATTAATCTATTGGGAAGCAGCCAAGACTCCCTGTTAAGCATCCACAGTCCATGAAGTTCCCACTATTTACCTTTTTTGAAGTATGATGCTTTGGGATAATAAAGTGTCCATCCATTCCACCAGGGTTATATATAAGGGTTATATATAACTAAAATGAAACCATTAAAAAAAAAAATAAAATAAAAAAAATAATATAATAAATATATATATATATATAATACACTGAAAAAATGTTACCTAAATACTAATATTAAAAAAAACTAATTAAAATGACAAAAACCCCACATCAACTAATGGTTATTACTAATTTTTTACATTAAAAAAAAATAAAAAAATTCCAAATAAAAGTAATACAAAATATGAATAAACACTATAATAGGTTTCCTATGATTTTAAAATAACACTGCATTCAACAATTCATAATCTCATGTTGCGGATGCAGTGGTCTTTGGCAGTTGGTTTGTATCATAACACAAAATAAGTGTTTGACATACTTTGCATCCTAGGTAGCAGGTAAATATGTATACTGGCAGTAACAATGGCAAGTCATGGGTTCAATTCCCAGAGAACACACATGCCAAATGCATACTTTGAATACCCTGTAATTGCTTTGGATAAAAGCATCAACTAAATGACAAATTAGCAATTAGCGTCTACACAAACACCTGAGTATGCAGTTAACTTCACCTTATTTGCTAAGTCAGCATGTAAAACAGCACTAATTATTCATCTGTTGACCGTAAATGGGCCAAGTACATATTGGCGGGGTTTAGTGAGGAAGAACCACTGCAACATCTTGTAAGGTCTTGCTTCATTAGCAGGTATAATATGTGCTAATGAGATAGCAGCACATGTAGGTCATTTCTGTAATAAATCGCAGCCCAAACCTTTGATTCAGATAGATTAATGTCGTCTTGCTACATAGAGCAAATGATTCAAGACGGTAGCATTCGTGCATGTTCTGTGCCCTCTTTTAAGTTGTGTGTATGAACGTAAACTTAATTCTTATTCATGATTGAGTTTGGAAAAGGTGTACAGTGCAAACAGTGTGGTCCGATTCATGAACAATGACTTGGTTCAATTAATCGTTCAAAACTCTCAAAAACGCAGGAATTATCCGACTGAATCATTTAATTAACTCACTGATTCAGTCAGAAATATAACTGAATCAATTGAATCTCACTAACTGAATCTGACATAAGTATTTACATTTTTTTGGCAGGTTGATATGAAAATGAATATTGATAAAAACCTATATGATTTGCTAATTAACAGCAAACACAAAACTCAGATATCTTAAGGTAATGGAACAATCCGAGTTATATACAAACAATTGCCATAAACACTAATGAATGGAGCGTCTAACATCTACACACCTGTGCATAGAGGAGCTCCATCATCCACTCTCTCATTATGTCAAACATTTATGCATATACACAACCTTCGTTCTCACTTGTTTGGAGATCATTCATTAATTTACAGATTTCATTTGGTCTATGTCTGAAAGTTTCATCTGTTTGTTTTCACCGCAAGCAGGCTTGATGGCGCACTAAAGTGATATTGAAAGCTGATTGCTTGTACGGTTAACTCTGACGAATGATTGGTTATACTGAAGAAGGAGGGAAATTTAGTTTTTCCTCACGCTTGTGCCTTTTCGAAAGCAAATGACGTTGTTAATTGAATATCTATTCTGATTGGCCAGATTTGTAAATACAAGGAAACTTTATGCTGTCAGTCTCTACTCTATAATGCTCTATAGTAAAAAACTCACCTGAAAGAAATAATAAATGCTTTAAAAAATGTTGTTTATTGTTAGTTCCTGATACATAATATAATGTTAACCAACTGATTAACTGCTATCGTAAAGTTTTACAGTTTATTTATCGATTAGGTTTCATTGTAATATACATGACTGTTGTAATAAAAAAATAAAAACATGCAATCACTTTTTTGTCAAGTTAAACATTTTGTTAATTGAAATACATTTGAAATAAGAAAAACTTCAATTAATGAAAATTTGAAATGTTGCTTTGACAACTAACTGAAATAGTCTAAATTTAATAAATCACTACAAATGACTATTAACATTAAGAATAAATCATAATAGTATGTGAATGATACCAAAACAACACTGGTACATTGTGATATACTGTATATTGTTATCAACCAATCGTTTTAAAGACTATTGTGATATTACTGTAATTGTTTCTTATATTGCCCAATTATAGTTTTACTCTAACATTCAAGATAAGGCATAAAGATACAAAAAATTTTTTTTTAAATCTCTTTTATCTCATGCGCACATAAAAGAAGTCCAAATAAACTATACACGTTTAGCAGGCAGACCACATACTGCACGTCTGACGCCACATGACGTCTATCAATGGTGGAGTTGGTGGACAACAGTAACCTTGAGAGGAAACCACTAATATTTCTCTAATATTTCTCTAATATTTCTCTTTCATCCTCCCCATCTGCTCTAGGAATTTCAAGGAATTCGCTTTACACCTTCACCATCTTACTGCACCTGCATGCACAGACAAGCTCCTTTAAGCCACCTTTACTTCACTCTTCAGGTAAAATACAAACACATATGAGAAAACCTCACTTGTGGAATGTTCACCTTATTTTTCGTAACTCACTGTGTTGGCATGCCTGCTTTCAGAGGGTACAATATGCATTTATTTCCCTCATCAGACCAGCACTGCAGGCAATGGTTTAAGATTTCTTTTTTATTGCAAATTGAGTCAGCATCCATAAACCTTCACATCCTCTCAGAGCAAAACATCAGCAGGATAGTCAGGGTATTTTTATTAATGATGAAATATTGTGCAGCGCTTACTGTCTCTGCAGAAATTGCCAGGGGTGCAGGACAGTAACTGCTCGATTAAATGGTTGTATTTCCATGAACGCATCTAAGCTTTATGATCACCAGATCACCGTCTAGAGTTCTTAACGGATATGAGAAGAGGTTTCAGGTTTGTGATGCAGAAAAAAGAGCCTGGATAAATCAAAAGTAAGACAAAAAATATAAAAAGACATTAAGCGAAAGTAAACTTTTTGATGCCTTATTCACTGTTATCCTTACAACACACTTCCTATAAACGAGTATTCTGGTCAGAGCTTTATTTTAGCCACATTTAACCTCTTCTCATCTATCATTTTATATAATGAAATAGATAGTTAACCCAGTTTGATTCTGTCATCATTTATTCCCCTCAAGTTGTTTCAAACCTTGAACACAAAAGAAAATATTTTTAACCAAATATTTAATGGTAGCCATTGACTTCTAGTATTTTTCCATACTATAGGAATCAATGGCTACCAGCACCTTGGTTTGGTTACCAATATTCAACAAAATATCTTCTCTTGTGTGAACTGTTCCTTTAATCTTTGTTGAGACCTATAAGTCTGCTACATTTTAAGACCCTGGAAACCAAACCAAGGTAGTGAGCAGATGAAACGTGCTTCATCTAACTCGGTTTGAATTTGTGGCGAGTAATTCGCATCGAAGTGTCTTTTACAACCAATGCAATAGCACTCCAGGGCATCGGTGTGATTATCTCTCAGTTTCATAAACTATTTCTCTAAACTCAGAGTTTTTATTACTTTTAAGACAAATGCACTGCTTTCTTTTACCAAGGGAACACGAGTCCTGCAAATAGCGCATTTGCTTCAGAGTCAGATGATGGCTTTTCTAGGGCCCTTTGAAGAAGTGATCATACATGTATTCGTTTCTTCAGCAACAGACAATATTTGTA
This sequence comes from Sinocyclocheilus anophthalmus, assembly GCA_018155175.1. Classification (NCBI taxonomy): domain Eukaryota; kingdom Metazoa; phylum Chordata; class Actinopteri; order Cypriniformes; family Cyprinidae; genus Sinocyclocheilus; species Sinocyclocheilus anophthalmus. Next base: position 301,903 of record JADLZN010001770.1, on the reverse strand, counting down.
ACATCAATCTGAGCTGAAGCCGTGTGGTCCATCAGGTTACGATTCTGTTCTGATTTTGAAGTTTCATAAAACAAAAGAGACTTTGCGAAGCCACCTTGTTTCTTTTTCCTTCATTATGGCCAAGACTTTGATCCTCCAACGGTCATATTTCGCTGAATGACAGGGCGGAACATTGAGCTAAAAGTGCCCAGCTGTATTTACCCAAATATCCCTGTTCTCAGTATTTTTGGGCTAAGCCGAGCTGTCAGTGCTAATTTTTGGGCCGTGTTTGTTTAGGTTTATCTGAGGTTTGTCTCTGGCTGTGCTTATATACAGTATGTGTGTGGTGTATCTCAGGTGTGTATGTGTGCTCTTCTGCTGTGTAAGTAAGCCAGACTGCTGTGAAACGAGCTGGCATTGATGCTCCCAAATCCTGCCAGTTCCACTGGGCACCAAACCAGCGCCAGAGCTCATTACAGAATCAGAAGAGTCAGTCTGACTCCGCCCATTTTGCCCCGCCCACCTGCCAAAGAAGATAGAAGATAGGCTCTGTTCCAAAACCTAGTAAGCTGCTTTGCTGCCTACAGACTATAGGAAACATAACAGCATGCTTACTGAAACTTATCCTATTAAGTAACTGATTTGCAATCTTTAATACAGGGGTTTTCAAACTGAGGTCTGCCGCAAGCGAATACTACTGGGTCCCTGGAAAAAAATTTTTTTGAGAAAAAATAAAAACGAACAATAAATAAATACAATTTAATTAAAAAAACTTCCTTTTTCAAATATATCTAATCTAATATCTTGTTAATTAGTTATTAATTATTACGGTTTCATTCTCTTTCTATCTAGTCAGAAACATGATATTAATCCCAATTCATTTTGCTGACAGAATTTATTTATTTATATTCATATTATTTTATGTTATTCTTTAGGTTTATACATCTGAAGTACTAGTTGTGGGTAGAAAAGACAGTCAACTTAAATTATAGTGAATCTAGAAAATGTCATATATATGAAAAAAATCTATTTGAATTCCAGATAATATTCACACATTTGTTCACTATATTTAAGTTGATAGAAGCTATGGCATTCCTAGTTGCGTATAAGATAATTTCAAGACCTCATTACTTTATAAGCGTTTGGAATGTAGCAAGCTGTTACAAAATTCATCAAGTTTCATTCCACTCTGAAATTTTGTTGTAAGAATTAATTAGTTAATTTTAAAATAAAGTAGTTTTTTTAAATTAATTTTTTTTTAATAAAAATTAAATTAAATGTCTAATATAAATTATTTTTAATAAAACATTAGAAAAATAATAACATTTAACATTATTTATTTATTTTTTTACATTTTTCGGTCAAAAATGACCAAACTACCAAAACCACCAGAGGGTTAAGAGCACATAAGCGATAACTTTTGATTGTATGAATATCTAGAGATTTAATGTTACTAAAATGTCCAGTTTTTGGTACATCTATGGATTATTTCATCTTCAAAAGCACTAGCTTTAAACTTGTTTAACAACTTGGTTTTCAGGCAGAATAATATAAAAAATACATTACATTTATTTGTGGAAATTGTGTAAAACCAGCCAATCAGATTGCAACTGATAATTTCAGACAGAGCCTGCCATTTTTGTGTGCAATATCAGATGGTCAGGTAAAGGACTGTGGGCGGTCTGTAGGTGTGCTGTCTGAGGCTGAGACTAGCCAAACATTGACCCCCTCTGTTGCATCGACCAGCAAAACATAAACAAAAAGTAACACTTGCTCCTATTCTCTCATATTTTATACATTCATACACTCCTACACGTTTACAAAATTTGCTCGGATCACTCAAATCAGGCTGATCTCTAATCCTACAAGTACTGTTTAAAGTTTATATATGATGTAATGAAAACATTGTTTTTTCCAGACACCTCTCTGCAAGCGCAAGAAGCACTGAGTTTTCCTTGTGTGGTTTGTATGTGGTTTGTGCTGAACTAAAACTCCATCTGGACGGCAAAGGCTCAGTGTGGGTGGAGCTTTTAGCATGAGATGTGTTAGGAGAGCAGCAGTGGACTGAGTACAGACTGCAGTGGGAGTAGATGTGTGGCATTTCTGATTCATTTTTGAGTAATACTTAGACATCTGATAGCACACACACACACACACACACACACACACACACACAAACACACACCACACACACACACACACAACAATAACAGAGTGAAGTGACATAATCTCACATCCAAAATCAGCATTATGTCTCATGGGAAGACTTGAAAAGTGGAGCAAAACAAATAGTAAACAAACAAAGAATAGAGATGGACTGAAAAAATAATTTAAGGATTTTGATTCCTTAACCATTCCATTAATGATTCTTCTGGTATTGTTAAGGAATTAATAATTTCAATAATAAATATATAGAATACTAAACAAATTAAAATGTGAAAACAGAAAACTCATTATGTTCTCAAATGAACAATGAGTCAATAACTATAATAATTTAACTACAACATTTGATTGTTTGATTCCTGAAAAATAATAGTCTCATAATATAGTCATTCATTTAGGAATCATTTAGACGATACTGGTCATGCTGAAGGTTTTTGATTCATTAAAAAGAACCCTCTTATAAGAGTCATTCATTTGGAAATCAGACTACACTGTGCTGTGTTTTAATTCACTGAAAATAATTGTCTCCTAAGAGTCATTAGGTTGGGAATCAGATTACACAAATTGCAGTGAATCTTTTTGATTCACCAAAAAGAACCATCTCATAAGAGTCATTCATATCGCATTAGGACTACACTGTGGCTACGTCCACACGAAGCCAGAGCTTTCCCTATCCAATCTTTTTTTCCCCTCTTCTCAAGAAATATCTGCGTCCACACGAAACCATGAAACCGACACAAAACGATGTAGTATACATGCCGTATGTGGCGCTGTGATTCTGCCACAGAGATACACTAAAAACGGAGAAGAAGACTTGGACTATGTGCATAAACCTTGCATATGTTTTGTATGTTTTGATACACTAAAAAGAACCGTCTCATAAGAGTCATTAGGTGGGAAATCATATTACACTAGTTGCGTTGAATGTTTCTGATCTACTAAAAAGATGCATTTCATAAGAGTCATTTACTGGGGAATCAGACTTTCGATCTGTTTGTTTTGCATCCCTAATAAGAACCATCTTGGAAGAGTCATTTGTTCATGAATCACTTTAAACTTGTCACACTGTATGTTTATGATTCACTAAAAAGAACTGTCTCAAGAGTCATTCATTTGGCTATCAGACTACACTGGTCGCGCTGTATGTTTTTAATTCACTAAGAAGAACTATCTCATAATAGTTATTCGCTGGGGAATCAGACTACACTGGTTGTGCTGTATGTTTTGATTCACTAAGAAGAACTGTTTCATAAAAGTTATTCGTTGGTGAATCAGACTACACTGGTCGTGCTGTATGTTCTTTTTTCATTAACTAAGAAGAACTGTTTAATAATAGTTTTTTTTTTGCTGGGGAATCAGACTACACAGGTCATGCTGTATGTTTTTGATTCACTAAAAAAACCTGTGTAATAAGAGTATTCACAGGGAATCAGCTACACTAGTCGTGGTGGAATAGATCTGCTGTGCTGCTGAATTGCTGCTGCTGTTGGTTATTGCTGTTGTTGTAGATTATTGCTGCTGCTGCAAAAGCAAGTACAGGAACTTGCTACTGCCAATATATACACTGATACAGTGCTGTGAGTATTTAATACATACTGCTGCTACACAAATAGCATATACAAGTGGAGCTGGGGAAGATGGGGGTTTTAGATGGGGGCTCTGAAAGCACGCTGCAAAAATGCTATCGACTGCTATCCAGCTATTTAAATGTAAATCAGTAAGCTCATTGGCTGCATATGCAACAAGAACCAATCAGCTTGTGCCAAGTAGTTTAACACTGTGAATATCATCAGTTCGCGGTAAGGACCCATCAGCCATCGCTATCAAGAGTTTCATGACAGAACTTGGCATGTACGAGAATCGAATGTCAAAAAAGGTCAAACACCAACAACATATTATTTGCATGCAAAAAAAAAGTTTATTCAAAACATATGGCTACATGTTAATGGCCACAAATGGAGAAACATGCTTGTTGTACCAGATGGTGTAGTTGCAGCATCTACCAACAGGGGCTAACTGGGTCATGCAAACCAGCCGAACCCTGCCAACTGGGTAATTTTTAGGTTAACTAAACTACAGTATTAACATCTTTTGGAGCATAAAAGAGTAAATCTAGTCTTCTCAAGTGTCTCACAACACTTATCCCATGGCAGAAAGTCCATACAACACAGTCCACATTGCAAAATATGTGGTTATGTGACTCACAATGGAAGTTCCTCAGGGAACACAGAAGCTAGAGGAGTGAGCGATAACATTTATATCATATTTCCCCCTCACTCCGAACAATCCAATTATTACCTCTTGCTCACCACTCATAACCAGATTAGAGTGAGTTGTCATGGCAATGGAGATCTCCAATCAGCTCTCTCACGTTTCCTGTCACATGGTAGATGACGATATTAAAGGGCAAAATTTATCACCGGGGGTTCTCCAAATCTCATTTGAGATTCAATCATGAGAGCAACAATAGCTTAACATTCTCTTTCATCTGGCTGTGTCCCAGAATCCTCAGGGTCACCATTAGCGGGTAGACTCTGCACATTAATGGACCTGTCATATATTATTTTTAATGAACCCATTGTCATATTTGGTTCCAATAGGGGAACTTGAGGCTAGTTATCACACTTTTTACTCTAGTGAATACCAATGGGGCATTTTGTCACAATGGAACTCGTGAATTGAAACAAGTAAAAGAAAAACATTGCATCCTTGTTTTGTCCAACAACATATAGCAGAGATCATTAAGCCCCTCCACATGAGAGATTTTCCATCTTCCTGACATTGTGTTGAATCTCTTTATTAAAAATCTCATGTGACATTGTGTGCCAGGATTTGTAGTTATATCACTGATGTTGTAATCATCACCAAACAGATATGGCATTAAACAATCCTGCGCTGTGGAAATCTCCAGCAGAGACAGGTTTGCCTCTTGAATCCTGTATAATCCTGCAACCTGTCTGTGTTTATGTAAGAGAGCTGAAATACCTCCCCAAATATCTTCCTCGTGTGCGCACATGGGAACCGGCATCCCTCAGGTCGCATGGCTCAGTCATGCTGCTTCCAGGCCATAATCAGCCTCTCAGAGATGTGAAATGTGACAAGAGCCCAAACGATTCCATTTCTCATGGGAGAAAGATGGCCTGGATGTAGTAGCAGATCTTTCTTGGTGTCTCTGGTCTTCTGGGACAAAAAAAAATCAAGTTAGAAATATATTTGGTACCCTGAAGTCATGGACAAATCTAGCAGTGGCAAAATGACAATGAGAATCCATAGAAAATGATTTCTCCTATTGGGGTTTTCAAACTTTCTGATGCCAAGGACCTCAGAAAAAAAAAACATAGTAAAAATATAAATAATAAATAAATAAATCAAAATATGAAAAATAGTTATCAATGTCTAAAAATGACCTCCCTCACACTATTAGATGTGTCAACTCATTACCGGTATTCAAAGCTATGTTAAAAACATCTTTTAAAGACTAATGAGGAGTTTTTGTGATACAGGTTTATTTAATTTAAATTGTGTCCATGTTATGTGATTTGTGTATTTTTTTACTTATTATATGGTGACTGTTTGGGTTTAGATTATTTTTTGTGATATTGTGAAGCATTTGGGAACTTGGTGTTGTATAAACTGTGCTCTTAATAAACAAGAACAAAATATGATCTTTTCTACCCATCATTAACATCCTTCAGATAATATAAAAACATACCAAAATAACACATGTGAGAATATTACCTCTCAACAGAATTAAATGAAAATAATTCTCAATATTATACTTTCTGACCAGTCTTCAGGAAACAAAATTAAACAAAGTAATACAATTTAAATAATAAAGTTTAATAATAAAAATTCTAGATTATTAAACAATAATAACATGCTATGTGATATATAAAGGACTGTTGCGCATATGTTTACTATTGTGTATATATAGAGAGAGTGAGAGTTCAACATAAGTTAAAAGTTATATAAATAAGATCAAATGTATCAAATTAGACATTTTGCTTATATACTTACATATTTATTATAATTTGTTAATTGTATATATGCCAGGCATTTCAAATATGCAATGAAAAGTCATATATTGCAATATATTAATATTTAAAAAAAATTCTCACCTTAAGACCAAATTATCTGCTTTATTTTGTAGACTCCTTATTTGAAAGGTGCATATCATGAAAATCTGACTTTTCCAGTTTTTAAGTGCTATAATCAGGACCTCGGTGCATCTACCAACCAAGGAATGTGAAAAAAAAGGGAGTAACCCAGTAACTTTGTTTTGGTAAGCCTTTTTCTGCAAGCGTCTGAGAAAACGAACGCGTCTGATTTCGCTCCCCTAGTGACGTTGCAAAGGGATCTCATTATAATGTACAGAGGAGGCTCCCGTAACCGCCTCCTCGCACCACAAGAGGGGAATTCCAGATATTAGCGATCTTCATCGGACTCCAATTCCCATCACCCCTCATAACTGGGACTGATTGCTCATCCACACCTGCACCTCATATACACACACCCACATATAAACCACTCATACACACACTGACTCTCTGCGAAGTCTTGATTTGCCCTGGTTGTCATTTCTGAGCGTTATACCCGTGTTTTGTTTTCTGTGCTTTGGTCTTGGACTGTTTCCTGTTTCTCTGATTGTTATCTGCCTGCCCCGACTTGGATTGTTTCACAGCGAATTGTCTCTGCGCCTGCCCGGATCTCTAGCGGTTCACGATTCTGCCGATGCCTTGTTCTACTGTCTAGCCTTGCCGGTATTTTGAACCTGTATTGTCTGAGATTTCTTATAAATGCAAATGGTCCAAACGCTTCTGGTGGTCACAACAATAATATTACCGCCCCGAAATCTGGGAGTTTCCACCCACAGAGCTTCATTTGATTTGCAATCAACAAAGGTACCGCTCTAATGATGGGGAAAGTTGGAGCAAAAACAAAGCTAACTTTTCTGTCTTGGCTGCATAGACGGCACAGGAAACTGTTTACAGTCACCAAGTCTCAGAGGAGAAAAGGAGCAGGGGATTTTGATTTATTACGTATAGTGCTGGTCTGCCACAGATATAAAATAAAATGCCATTTATTCCCAGATGTTTGACCTTTCCAAAGAATAAACGACTGCTGTGTAGAGCATGTGTGTTTTTAACATAAAATTGGTGTGCATGAGACTTGTTTAGTACTCATGCTGTGACAGCGCGTCTGTCGTTGTGCTTCGGATGTGTGCATCAGAAAACCATAAAGGTGTATTTCAATAAATTAGAATGTTGTGGAAAAGGTCATTTATTTTAGTAATTCAACTCAAACTGTGAAACTCACGTATAAAGTAAATTCAATGCACACAGACTGAAGTAGTTTAAGTATTTGGTTATTTTAATTGTGATGATTTTGCCTCACTTTTAACAAAAACCCACCAATTCACTATGTCAACTAATTAGAATACTTCATAATACCAATAAAAAAACATTTTTAGTGAAATTATCCTTCTGGAAAGTATGTTAATTTATTGTACATGTACTCAATACTTGGTAGGGGCTCTTTTTGCATGAATTACTGCATCAATGCAGCGTGGTATGGAGGCAATCAGCCTGTGGCACTGTTCAGGTGTAATGGAAGCCCAGGTTTCCTTGATAGCGGCCTTCAGGTCATCTGCATTGTTGGGTTTGGTGTCTCTCATCTTCCTCTTGACAAAACCCCATATATTCTCTATGGGGTTCAAGGTCAGGCAAGTTTGCTGGCCAATCAACCACAGTAACACCATGGTCATTGAACCAACTTTTGGTACCTTTGGCAGTGTGGGCAGGTGCCAAGTCCTGCTGGAAAATGAAATCAGCATCTCCATAAACCTTGTCAGCAGAAGGAAGCATGACGTGCTCTAAAATTTCCTGGTAGATGGTTACGTTGACTGTGGACTTCAGAAATATATATATATATATATAATCTTACAATTAAAAAAAGTTGATGAACTTATATGACCAAATTAAGTCATGTCATTTTTCTATAGATAAAGTTAATAGTTAGGTCTCCTTACAGTTCATGTGAACTCTAATTTCTCATTGCTTGATGATTCATATACAGTAGAGTCAGATTTATCAGTATGATACAATCCCGTTCATATGATCATGTACAACAGTAAACGCCTTTATTTCACCATTGCGCAAGGCAAACAATACATCAATACAGTCTCTAAAAACAACAGCATAAGTGTGGGAGTATTTGGCTTCAAGTTAAAGTTTAGATCTCAGTAGCGATCTGTGCTGGACACCAATGGTCAAACTCACAAAACCAGAACTAGGTCAACATGATACACTTTTTTTAGTTGCATGAAAAAGTATGTGAACAACAACACAGTATTTTATTGAATCCAATACAGTTCACCCTTCCGTCTTTTTTCATTCAGTACATTTAATAGTAAGGCATGGAAACGTATTGTTTGTGTGCTGTTAGTAGTGGCTCAATTGCTGTGAAAATCAGATCAAATTCATGCAGAAATCCTTTTCCCTGCAATTACTGTATATATTTTGGCTTTGAGACTGTTCATTTTCTTAAGCACTGCTAACACAGTTCTTATAAAAATCCTAGTGGATTCTGCTGGATTTTGAGTGCAAATATTAAACTCTGACTGAATTATTGATCAACGTGGACTGATTCCACAAACACAAGGGTCAGACTGTCCATCACACCTCTGCCTTGATTTCCTCTCCGCTCAAATCAGATTTCATGAGCTATGACACTAATGTATAATCACATTGGCTGCCATTAAATGGTGACTTGTGATTTACAAGACAAGGGTATTTCAGTTCAGTGTGCGTGTAGTTGTAATGTAACAAGCTCACTCCACTTATTAAAAGCCTGAGTCTGCAAACATTGCCAGGCTATTGAGTCTGCAGACCATATTTAATCTCTAATCACTCTGCAATTTAGTGGAAAAGGCCAAATCCTTTTAACACTTCAAAGTTTGAACTAAGTATGTTTTCGACTCGAAAAATATATGTTTAAGATGAGATAAAGCAAATTTGTCCACAAAAAGCATTCTTTTTCTACTGAAACTGCAAGTTTAAAGGTGCAGTTGATCATTTCTGCATCATTAGCAACAACAAACGGAAATATATACATAAAAAATAGTTAATTTACAAACAGGTTTCCCATGTCTATCAAGCACAGTTACGCAGCACCAAAGGGGACATGGTGATGGAAAAAGATGGGAGGAAAACATATTATTTCAATGCTTTTGCATTCTCTTGCAAATGTTTGTATTCGCTTTTAAAACTTTTGTAAACAAAAGCAAAAGTGGTGATGGAAATATGTAAGATAAAAAGACAATATGGTTCAATGCTTTTTTGTGTTCTCTTGCAAAACATTTGCAAGCAAATGCAAAACTGGTGATAGAAACAAAAATTTTGAACTCTTTTGCAAATGTTTGGCTTTTGCTTGCAAATGCAAAACTGGTGATAAAAATATTATTTATTTATTTATTTGTTTGTTTATTTATTTAGTATTTTGTTATTTTGTACTTTTATTTATTTTGCAGAGTTTGTTTGCTTTAAAACAGTGGTAAGCAAATGCAAAATAATGGGAAATAACATGTGATGGAAGGGGGGGGGAATCACAATTTAAATTTCAGTTGAATTTCAATGATAATTTCAATGATTTTGCATTCCCTTGCAAAACATGTGTAAGCAAATGCAAAACTGATTTGGACACTATTGGTTGAGTCAATAGCTGGGTTTTCATCCAAACATGAAGTGAGTCTTTTCAAAAAAGAAAAAAAAAATTGAACAAATATAAATTAGGGGTGTTTCCAGAAAGTTGTTTAAGTGGATGATGATGGTATTGGTAACCTAGTATTCAACAGTAAACAAAAAAAAAAACAGAAAGGCAACTTGGTAAAAAAAAAAAAAAAAAAGCCGATTATTACGTGGGTTTAATGTTCGCAACGTCAGAATTTATTCGGCAAATGCGTTTCCATCTCCCACTATTCGAATTCTCTTTTTCTCACAAGTCAAAAACCATCTCAAGCGAGAGTAAAACTTTTTTTTATTTTTACAAAATTAGCCATTTCCACTACTGACTACAAATTACATAATTGAAATTGTAGTTAACATAATCTGTTGGATTACACATATTAGGTAATGTGTTCTGAGTACTTTTGGATTACTTTTAGATACTGTAACTTTTTGATCTAACTCTTTGATCTAAGAAAATATTTTCCATTATTTGTTATCAACATCAAAAAGTGCATTAAACATTACATTACATCAAGATTTCCCATACTGGGGTTCATAAGGTGATGAAAAGCTAATAATTGATTAAATCAAAATGCCAAATTAAGCTAATTGTGTGGCCTTTACATTTTCTGTGTAATTACGGTCACCTGATTAGTGGCTGCTGTGTGCCGTTCCATAACACTGGTAAACTTTTCAAATTTACATAAGCGGTTTAAAAGAGAAAAAAGAAGAGTTAGGGCAAGTCAATACATTATTAATTATTTACTGCAATGTGTAAATAATATGTAATCATATAATCTATAAAAAAGTAACTGTAATCTGATTATGAGCACTTTAAAATGTAATCTAATTGCAAGTACTTAATTTTTTTAATCTGATTACGTAACCAAGATTACATGTAATCAGTTACTTCCCCAGCACTGCTCATTTCTGATGCGATACTTGAAAATCTGCATAAAAACAACATAGCTAGTGTCAGGTTCGTAAAACAGATTGCCACTAGAGATCCAGCTATTACACACTACAAGTTATCTATGCAAACTGGGTTTGGTGTAATTGTTGCTGCTGCAAACTTTACTTTGAATCAAGTTCAAATGCTTTCATTCCAATCCAATACTCAACAATAAAGCTCACCGTTGTTCTAGAAGTGGATGAGAGTGTACTTTATCTTTTGTCTGACATGGACAGAGTCATTTCCCTGGGCCACAGCGGGAAAATATGTGTCATCCTGTGTCCTGTTTTCAACGGCTCTGATTACGCGTATAACATTTAAAACGATGGCATGCACTTGATATTTTGGCCAAACCCACCCTGGCACTTCCAGCAGGGCCACAATGCGTCTCATTACCCTCACTTGCCCCAGCAGGAGGCCTTCTTCCCCCCTCACAGATGGTTCGGGAACCTCGACAATGTCCACAAACTCCGGAACGACCAAGTCAGTGTCAGTTTCCAGATCTCTGGCCTTCCGTCTTTTGACGTCTGCGGTCATGACAACAAACCACGCTCTCCTGCTGACACATGCATAGCGACACATGGATGCATGGCACACAAACACAACCGATGACAGACACCCTATAGACCGCAGTTGATTTTTTCTTTTTTTTTGGATGGATGTCGTGTGACCCCGCTTGCATGTTTAATCACATTATGTAAATATTGTGTTTGTCGTGCCATTGTGCACATGTTCACTGGTATTAGGTTATTTTTATGCTCCATCTGTCCTCTAGAGTCATCGTATCATCACAGCTGGACTTAAAACCAGACTTTCAGGGGGGAAAAACTGACGTTTTTTCATTAAAACCAGGCAATTTAAATCAGAGGCTGTATTGTGATTTTAAGAGGGACATTATCGGAACACTGATGTTTAAGGCACCCGCACTGGAGCCGTGAGCGAGTTCTGGCTTTCTTAAGCATCTGTAAGGTCTGACCTCAATCTGACCCTGTGGTCTGACTGCATTTTATAACTGTCAGCGAGTCTGAGCCTTTGCTGGATCTGCATAAGGCTCAGTCGAAATTGCATGTTTCTAAACATAAGCCTGCCTGTCATCATTAAAAAAAAATACAGGTTTTGATGCTGCTACATCCTAGGGGTTCTTCAAAACTCCTACGCCAAATATTAAACTTTAGCATATAAATAGTCTCTCATGTTTGTGAATAGAAAATAAAATTATGTAACTTGTATAGAGAACAGGTGTGCTATTATTTAGGCTTATGATATTTGCCTAGAGGGTGATGAACTGGGAGAAAAAAATAGCATTTATTGGAATCTATGTATACCTATGCACACATAGATAATGCATACATACATGTTTAAATTGTAATTTTTATTAAAAAGTTGAACTACATTTTTAATTATTAAATTTTTTGCAATGGTTTACATTTTCTTAACTTTTCTTAATTATTAAATTATATATATAATTATACTATATAATATATATAATAATATATATTGAAATATATTAAAATATATATTTTTAATATATAATTAACATTTTTTACTGTATAAATTACTTTACTTTAAATGATATAAAAATTACTTATTAATTATTTACTCTTCGTTATATTAACAATAAATAGCATATTAGAATGATTTTTGAAGGATAGGTGACAATGAAGACTGGGGTAATGATGCTGAAAATTCAGCTTGCATCACAGGAACAATCGCATTTAAAATATATTCAATAGAAAACCAGGTATTTAAATGGTAACATATCTCACAATAATTACTACTGAATTATTTACAAATTTAGGATCTCACAGACACAGTATATATAATATAATCAATGATACAATAAATTATTAATAATCTATGATAATAAATTGTAATATCTATTAGTAATTACACATAATGATGCTTAGAAAATTCTAAATATCATATGACATTTTTTTATTATTATTAAAACTATCATTTAACATTTAACCATTTTCTCTGAACTGTACACAAATGGATTGGAGGTTAGTGATTTATGTTCAATAATTTGGACATAAAGCAAACAACAACATATATTCTTACTCTAGACACTGTTTGTTTTGTGTACAGCTCCAGTAGAAATCGAGTTGTTCTAGTTCTTAGATACCTCTAAGTAAATGTAGTGTAAATGGAGATGACAAGAGATTTACTGAGGAGAAAAGAAGGAGAGGGAAAAGAAGAATAGAATGGATGGCGAGAGAGGGAGAAATGGGTCGCCAGGAGAAATGGCCAAATGCTTAACCCGCAAATGTGAAGCCTGAATCTGTTCAGAGCGTTTTTGGCTGGTCTGTGAAGGAAGCAGAAGAAAGGTTTTGAAGCAGGCAGCCAAAGAGGAGCTTTCTGAATGGAGGGAGCAGATGCAGTTACAGCATTAGAAGTGATATTGAGAGGGAAAGTTATATGGGGCAGCAGTACCCAGTGCTGGAACAGGGGAACCACAAAAGTCAAGAGAGCGAGAGAGACTACAAACACAACCAGCAAAAAGAGAATGAGACATGGACAGAGAAAGAGAAAGAGGCACAGATGGTTGCTGAAATGTGTGAGTGCTCTAGTTTAGGATGTCATCATTATTACATGTCAACGATAAAAGCCAGAATTGAAATTATGGCACCTGCTCATTTCTCCAACACAACTGCCCAGCAAGCATAACACATTTCAACAGCTTCGCATTTTGGTTGCAGTCATCATAGTACAGTAACGCTGCAGAACATTTGAAAAACATTCTATTTTTAAACTCTTCTGAACATATGGCTAAATTTAAACATAACTAGAATAAAACAATTGAAGAAACATTTTGAAAATAGCTACCTGGTCAGATTTCTTTAAGTGCTTATAAAATGTTAGTGTAACACATTCTTAAAAACTGACTAAACGGCAATGTTTGTGAGACGTTATATTTACAGTAGGCTGTAGTCTGTATGTTACGAAGTGAAAATAACGCAAGTTTTTTTTTGTTTTGTTTTACAACCAAGTCCATTAGAACATTATTTGTCTCTGTCATTGTTGTTGTTGCGGTGACAGAAAAATAAAATAAAATTAAAAACTACTATCGCTTTTCGTTAATGACAAGCTGAAATAAAACAAAAATAAATAACCTAAAAAACATTTAACTGAAATCCAATTTTAAGTATATTAAAATTACCAAAGCTAAAAATGCAAATAGGAAATAAATTAACGCTATTTTTACTAGAAGTTTAAAATTGAAATATTTAAAAAAAAAAATGATAAAAAGCATAAGTATATGGATAAATATACTAACACAAACACAGAGTCCTTGAAATAATAAAACAAAATGTTAAGTTGTACGTAATATAAAAATATATATTTCTGATTTATTAAAAAAAAAAAACTTAAGAGCAATGTAACGGAAATGAAACAAGTTAAAGTGAGGTACTGAAATCAAATGAAAGTAAATACTAAATTAAAAAAAATAAAATATAATTTTTTAAAATAATATTGTTAAGTTATTTTTCTTAAGTACATAAGAATAATACATAAGACCTAAAATGTACATAAGACAGAATTAATAAATGTATAGTAGTGTAATACAAAATTACAGTTTAAAAATTACATAAAAAAAAATAAAAAAAATATAAACTATATCTAATAAGAAAATATATTTTGTAAAAACAGTTAAGGCATGCAGATTAATCCTAATCACTTATTACAGTAACAAAATTTACATATAAACTTATGACGCCATGTAACAACGTAAAATAAATGTTCTAAACGTTGGCTTGCTGCTTCTCAGTTTACCCCAAGGACCTTTTGAAGGCACCAACTTTGATGAGCATGCCATGTTCATTTCATGGTGAGCGCCAATTCATGTGGTGAAAATATGAAACTAGATCCAGCTGGCAGAGTGGTGGATTGTAACAGGACCAATCATTTCAACTATAAATCAACAGCAGCACAAAACACATGGACCACTTTTAACACAAATAATGCTGTTTTGTATAGGTGATTCTGATGTTTCAGAGTTAAATTACTTAAGGTGTTTTGAGTGTTTTAATTTTTTTTTATATATACTGTATATTATATATATTATATATATATATCCAGTGGGTACGGAAAGTATTCAGACCCCTTAAATTTTTCACTCATTGTTATATTGCAGCAATTTGCTAAAATCATTTAAGTTAATTTTCTTTTCCTCATTAAGGTACAAACAGCACCCCCTATTGACAGAAAAACACAGAATGTTGACATTTTTGCAGATTTATTAAAAAAAAAAAATGAAATATAACATAGTCTACGTATTCATACCCTTTGCTGTGACACTCATATATTTAACTCAGGTACTGTCCATTTCTTCTGATATCCTTGAGATGGTTCTACACCTTCATTTGAGTCCAGTTGTGTTTGATTATACTGATTTGACTTGATTAGTAAAGCCACACACCTGTCTATATAAGATTTTACAGCTCACAGTGCATGTCAGAGCAATGAGAATCATGAGGTCAAAGGAACTGCCTGAAGAGCTCAAGACAGAATTGTGGCAAGGCACAGATCTGGACAAGGTTACAAAAAAAATTAAGGTCAAGAGCACAGTGGCCTCCATACTCCCTTAAATTGGAGCTGTTTGGGACGACCAGACCCCTTCCTAGAGCTGGCCGCCCGGCCAAACTGAGCTATCGGGGAAGAAGAACCTTGGTGAGAGAGGTAAAAAAGAACCCAAAAATCACTTTGGCTGAGCTCCAGAGATGCAGTCGGAAGATTGGAGAAAGTTGTAGAAAGTCAAATATCACTGCAGCCCTCCACCAGTCGGGACTTTATGGCAGAGTGGCCCGACGGAAGCCTCTCCTCAGTGCAAGAAACATGAAAGCCCGCATGGAGTTTGCTTAAAAAAACACCTGAAGGACTCCAAGAAATAAGATTCTCTGGTCTGATGAAACCAAGACAGAACTTTTTGGCCTTAACTCTAAGCAGTATGTGTGGAGAAAACCATTGCACTGCTCATCACCTGTCCAATACAGTCCCAACAGTGAAGCATGGTAGTGGCAGCATCAGCAAGGGTCTGAATACTAGGACCATGTGATATTTCAGTTTTTATTTTAATAAATCTGCAAAAATGTCAAAAAATTCTGTGTTTTTCTGTCAATATGTAGTGCTGTGTGTACATTAATGAGGGAAAAAAAAAAAACTTAAATGATTTTAGCAAATGGCTACAATATAACAAAGAGTGAAAAATTTAAGGGCGTCTGAATACTTTCCGTCTTTTTTTCCGTACCATGTTAACACTTTCTCAATAAGCGCAGATTTGAGGTGAGTATGTTTTGAAGGAAAGCTGTTATTGGTTTGTGGAAACCCTCCATCTTTGCTGCGGTCAGTGACGTGTGAGATCAACGGTTGTAGTTTCACAGATGTTAGTGGAGCATTCCCATGTCGTCTGTCTGTTTAGAGAGAAGAGCAGATTCCCTGTGGCCCCGTGCAAATTGAAACCTCATCAGAGGGCCGTGGCCGTATCCTGCTGCTCTGCTTTATTTCCATAGCATTTGCCCAAAGTAGAAGAAAATCATTGCTCTGCGACCATTAATTGATTTCTTTCTTTTTCGGCTTTGATGTGGGCGTTGTTCACACTGGATGGAGATGGGCTTGTTTCTGCACTCGTATTTTGGAATGGTTACTGTTTGGAGGAACACACACTTTGCATTCGTAAGAGGTATAAATTGTGCCAAGCAAATGATAAATGTAACACACAAGCAAAAGTCTGTGCTGTTCATGTTCTGGATGATCCAGTCAGAGCAGGCTGACTGTTGGAACTGGAAACGGTAAAAAACAAACAAACAGCTGGGAAGACTTTTATGTACATAAAAAGTTAGAAAATGGTAATGTCCCATCTTTTTATACAGTAGAGAACAGGAGGACGCCCGTAGCTGGCATGAACGGTACCACTGCAGGTGTATGTTGGGATATTTAATGTGATAATGTTTATTTATTTACTAAATATTACGAAACTATTTTAATAAATATGCTATATGAAAATTAAACATAATACAACGAATATGACAATATTTTTTATAATGGTCATACACCACCCACAAACACTTATACACACACAATAATATATAGATAATATATAATCCATAGAGCTATATAGATATTAAAATACATACATACATATTACATACATACATCATATGTGATATATATAGATATATTATATATTATATATTTAATTATATAATATAATATTAATTAATTTTATCACTATAAAGTAATTTAGATATATACTTTGTATAATATTATTAAATTTTTACTACATATATTATATAAAATATATATTTTAAGATAATATATGACTAAATCAAAGTTGTATGTTTAATGTGTTATAAATACACATATATGTGTGTTATATATATTACAGTTTAGATATAAGTAAATAACTGGTATATATTATAAAGGCTACAACACACACAGCTTAGATATCTTATATTAAGTATATTGAGTCATTAATTTGATATTAATATCAATTCATTAATATTAATGGTGTGTGTGTTGTGTTTTGTGTGTGTGTGTGTGTGAGATTAATAAAACAAACAAAGCTTAACGTATGTATAATTGGTTTATTAATTTGTAAACGTGTGTGTAGTTATATATATACAGAAACATTTAGTAGCCTACATATGTTGGTAGATTTTGAAATTTAGTAATATAAATAGGTTAGCTTATATACAATTTAATAAAGGCAATCAAATGTACATGTTATTGTTGTTATGATTATTATAGTACACTATCTGTTTATTTACTCCAGTTTGGTGTTGGGTTTCTGATCTCGGATTCCGTGACGTTGTTCTCCGTGGGTTCTCCGCTGAGGTGGGATTCAGCGCGCGTGCGCAGAGGGGAGAGGTATGGTTGAAAACTCGCAGTCCATCGCGCTCAGCAGAAGAGGAGCAGCACAACTAAATGTGACTTATCTGAGCATCATCATCATCACATCTGCGCCTCCGGGAGACAAAGAAGAGACGAACTCTGAAAGCGCAAACAACGCGACCAGAGCCCCCCGGAGTGATATGATATCTTCATCATTATTATATCTCTCGACGTGACGACTGTTTGTCTGCCTCTAATGTTTCCAACCCACTGAGACCAGGGGGATTTATTCCTTCTTTTGTTCTTTGCTTTTTTTATTGACTATTAATAAAAGCAGCCAAAACGAATAAATACGGGTCATTATGGTTTTGTTAACACTGCATAATAGAAGAGGGTTGAATTGCTTGTGCGCGCAGTTCTTGCTGTGGATTTTATGTGCTGTGGACGGCGAGGAGCAGCAATTCAGTGTGGAGGTAAGAGATCCACAGAAGAGATGATGTTGATGTCCTTCACAGCTCTACATACAGAACAAACCCTGCGCTGGATTGAGCCAGTTTGCATGCAAACTACTAATGCAGTTCACCGATTCAAGCTTTGCACGTTTAATCTCTCTATAACACGCAAACAATCAAGTTGATCAAATGACAACAATGCAGATGAATGCCTTGCATTGTTATTTCTGAGACTTGTTGGTGAATGTTTACTGTTATGTTAAGACCGAGGGTTTATGATTTATACATTAACTTATTAATCAAATCAATGTCAAATGTGCTAATGTATCACACAAGGGCTCACAGACGAAATTAGTGTTCAAGTTACAGTGCAGTTGCTTAGTAAATAAAAAACAGCATGCAGCTTGTGTTGTGAAGCAAATACACTTTTGTTAGTATTATCACTATTGTAATGCATTGTATTTATACATAACATGATGTTGCTACTTCAGTCTATAGGCTAGCTAATTTGTTCAAAAACACAGTGAAGTGCTTGTGCACTATGTACTATATAATGCTATGTGCACAATAAGTGCTCCTAAAGAGGAGTTTAGTCCATACACTTCCATTATTCCGCTCCAAAAGCTTGTGTGTTCTCTTTTCCTGCTGTTTTGGACACACGCGCACACACACACACACACACACTCAGGTTTGTTCTATTGGCACAATCTGATTCACCAAAGGGTGGAATAAATCAACTCGACATGACTTGATATCCGGCCAGTAACCAAAGAAGTCAACCTGTCATTACAGCCTAAATATTGTAACGGTATGCATGCTGTTACAGTTCAGCTTTTCGTTTTTATTAGAAATGCAGCAGCATTTCATGCAAAGCAGCAAAGAAAGCTTTTGCCTTCGAAACGTGCCAACATTATAAAAGTCCGCTGTGAATTTACAGTCGGTCAGAAGTTATGCTCAAATGAGACAGCTGTTTGTGTTGTTTGGAATAGTGAAGTGTGTTCAGGACAAAGTTTTTCTCCTCAAGCGCTGGACGGTGTTGCAGAGGCAGACCGCCTGTTTATGAGCTTGACAGTTGTGTCAGATGCCCTTTATGTCTTTAAGGAGCCTAAAATCTGCGGTAAAGCAAACAATAGCTTGAGACGCCCTAAATCTTCATCCTGACAACCGTTATTCTTTCTGTCTCTCGGAAGATTGCTATTTTAGACCCTTTGAGATTAGAGGCTTTCTCAGGACAGCAGCAATTCAATAACATTTTACAGTACCATGCACTTTAAAGTCCCCAGTCACCGTGTATTTAAGCATCCCAGTGTATAAATTAGTGAGAAGCAAAGCGGAATACAGAGTATGTGAATCAGATCAGCTTGATACAAACTTCTTCACTGGACTGATTCGGATTTCTTTTTAGAAGAAAGCACCAGTGGCATCAATGGTTTCATGCAGAAGCTTTAAAATTCATGGAAACTTTCCATCGCACAGGTTCTTCAGATTGTTCAAATATTCTTCATACGACACTCTTAAAAATAAAGTTTCCAAAAGAGGGTTTTCGCAATGATGCCATAGAAGAGCCATTTTAGGTTCCCCAACCTTTTAGTGAACAATTCTTAAAAGAAACATCTTTTTTTCTTAGTAAAGATTTCATAATCTAAAGAACCTTCTTTTCCACTATAAAGATCATTTTGTGATTTGGAAAGGTTCTATGAATTGATGCCAATAAAGAACGTTTATTTTCAAGATTGTAAACGGGCTTTCATGGCCTTTCAGGGAACAGTTCTTCAAAGAAACAGTTCTTTTTTGAGCATTTCAACAATCTGAAGAACCTTTTTTCACCATAAAGAACCAGTGTGCAATGGAAAGTTTCCATGGATGTTATCGGTTCTTCATGACGCCACAGATGCCGATAAAGAGTCTTTATTTTTAAGAGTGAAAACATAAACGATTCGTTTGGGGAACCCAAAATGGTTCTTCTATGGCACTGTAGCAAAAACACTCTTTTGGACTTTTAATTTCAAGAGTGAAAAGGATAGTTTACTCAAAAATTCGGTCATCATTAACTCACTAAAACCAATAGACTGTACACAAAATTTGTCCATGCAATGAAAGCCAATGGGTTCCAATGTTTTTTGGACCTCAACATTCTTCAAAATATGTTGTTTTGTGTTCCTCAAAGTCATACACACTCTTAAAAAAAATAAAGGCTCTTTATTGGCATTGATGAAGAACTTTTAACATTTTCATTCCACAAAAGGTTCTTTACAGGGGGAAAAGGTTCTTTAGATTAACAAAATGTTCTTCACACTGGTTCTTCTATGGCATTGTTGCAAAAAAACACCTTTAAAAACCCTATTTTTTTAAGAATGCAGGTTTGGAATGACATGAGGGCAAGTAAAGGATGACAGAACTTTGATTTTAGGTGAACTGTCCCTTTAAGAAAGCCTTGCTTGAATCAAACATTCAATCTGCTAGGGTAAAAAAGCATCAAGGAGTCAGACAGAATGCATTTTCCACTTGTCTGAGGTTATAAAAGGACACTGATGTAAAACATTGAAGTTTATTGGTGCGGTTTGGCTTACATGCTCTGCTGGTGTGGCAGTGGCAATGGCAGAGGGTTATATTGGTAGCTTCCTGTGCACACACATTCATTGGCTTGGGAGGGATAAGACAAGTCTCTGTCTTTCTAAATGACGGATCTGTAGTTTAACCTAAATCCGTCCAGGTTATGACCGTCTCTGTGGGACTGAGGTCAGGAGCTGATTGGTCACTGGGCCACAGCATCACCTCAATTTCCTCCCTTCCTTGCAGTTCCACATGATTAACACTGTTTTACCAGACACATTAAACTAGTTTTATTGTGTTATGGTTCAATATCTTTTCAAACGTACAATGTACACACTCTCAGTACAGTAGACAAGGTCTCTCTCTCTCTCTCTCTCCCGCTCGCTTTCTGTCACTTTCTATGTGTGTGTTTTGGAGAGAGACATTATTAATAGTGTGTGACAGACAGACAAAAGAGGGATTTAACTAGTGTGCGGCGAAGGCAGTGAGGTGTGTTATAAAAGAAACCATTGACAAACTATTTGGTCTTTCAGAAAGCCAAATTATTAAGAGCTGACAATGGACATGTAATCTTTTCTTGGCAGTTCTCGCGCTCTCCATACGTATTGCTCTCTGGAGGTCTTTACGAGGCTTTCCGTTGAAGAATGGCCTCCCAGAACCAGCCGAGGAATTATCTCCTGGGGACACAACTGATTTATTTTTTAATTAAAAAGTAAGATTTATTAAATGGAAAAAGTTGTATTAATATAAATCGTTTGGATTATGGAGGCGTTATTTCATTCATTGTATAGATTTAAGTCGTCACGTCTTGCGAAAACGCACGCAGCAAGCTGTAAAATAGCGCCAGAGCTGTCAGTCTGCAGAAAATCGTCACTGTGAACAGATAAAGCTCTGTCACATCTCTCCAACAAAGGCGTATTCTCTCCAGAATGACATGTTTGGATGATGTTTGTCACTTCGTATAACATGATGTGTGTGCGTGAATAGGAGTCAGATGGAGTTCAGCCTCCAACTTTCTATTGCAGTTTCTATCATTTTGCTAATCTTTCATTAAAACAAGAGCGAATGTTATTTTTACCACCATGGCTACAGTGATTCACCCCAAAATACACGTGCATACACTGGATGCACTGAATAATCCATGATATTATAATATATCT
The DNA here is from genome assembly GCA_018155175.1 of Sinocyclocheilus anophthalmus. Lineage (NCBI taxonomy): Eukaryota > Metazoa > Chordata > Actinopteri > Cypriniformes > Cyprinidae > Sinocyclocheilus > Sinocyclocheilus anophthalmus. The sequence continues at coordinate 280,089 of JADLZN010001770.1, read as the reverse complement.
ACTTTTGCATTTACTCCGAACTAACTCAAAAAATGACCTAAATGGACCAGTAAATGGAAATACAGTAAAATATAATATAAAATAAGTTTCCAAACTGTTGTTTACTAAATAATTCTGTTTTTATATTAAAAATCTGTATAAAAATACTAAGCTTCCAGTACAAATATAACATCACATACCAAAAACTGCAATATTTATTTTACTAAAACGCTGAGAATAATAAAACTATGCTGAGACTTCCATGAACATTTTTTGAGTGATGATGCAAATGATTCATTGAATCAGAACTGAATTGATTCATATAAATGGACAGTTTGAACTGATTCATGTATATGAATTGAACAAATTCTAATGCTAATTTGAAAATTCAAAGACGGTACTAAAGCGGTCATATTTGAGAATCGTAGGAGAAGGAAGGACCATCATAAATAAATATGTCATAAATATTTTATATATTGCCCAGCCCTAACTGAATTCCAGCATTTGGAGTGGGAAAATACCATGCAGAGACATCCATGAACACTTTTGAGCAATGATGCAAATGAATCATTGAATCAGAGTTGAACTGATTCATATAAATGGACAGTTTGAACTGATTCAAACGCATTGAACCGACTCTAAAGGCCACTTTGATAAATTAAAGATTATACTAAAAATGTTTTAAAGCACTCATAATTGAGAGTTGTAAGACAAGGAAGTATCATCATCTCAAATATTTCATAACTGTTCATTATATTGCCCAGCCCTAAATGTACAGCAGCATTTTGGGGTTGATCAAATCGATTTAAATAGACCATTTGAACTGATTCATGTAAATGAATTGAAACAAATCTGACTAATAATTTTTCTAAATCAAAAACACTGTTAAAAAGCTTGCATATATATGAGTAATGAAGGATTGGCATCTCAGATATTTCAAAAATATTCAAAATATCAGCGAGCCCTAATTGTATGGCCAGTGTTTTGGGTTGAACAGGTCATATTAGGCCTATATTTAGCTAATCTGTTCTGAGTATCAGGTGCAAAATCACATTATTCCGAGCCATGCTTTGGGTTTTGTCACACTTGCACATATAATACACATATTCTCTCACACTCGGCACTCAACACAACACACAGCTTCAAAGAGAATACACAATGCGCAACCCATCCCATAAGCCCTTCGCTTTAACTTTATATGTGTACTAGAGGCAGTGAGGTTGCGTCCTGCTGAGCACAGAGTCCGTGACGGCCCAACTGAATGGGTTCAGTTCTGTCTTTCTCACCGGCCGACAGATTCGATCACAAGAACCCCATGAATAATGGAGCCATTTGACTAAGTCGGTTTTGTTCCTGAGTACAACATGAGAGCCTCTTTTGAAGGCTCATGAATGAACAGAAGCTCAAATGTTTATTAGATCGTTCGCTTCATCATGTGTTTATGCTTTTGCAGTGTTTCTGAGTGCCGCTTTCTGTCTTGAGGCCTACTGAGGACATGAGTAGATTGTTGACTTTTTCTCAGCTCTTATTTGTTAACGGTTGTTGCATTTGCGCACAACGTCATCCTATGCTTGTGCAAGCATCAATGCATGCATGCATTCTGTTCATACATTGTGTCAACGTGTGCATTTCCAGGCAAGATCGTAGTGCTCTGTGCTTCATGTAGCATGTTGCGTTCACACATGGTCTCTCTGATGTCAGTTTGGCTCTATACGGCGAGCAGATTTTCACTGTGGAGGGGACGACACATCCGTCTGTTTATCTGTCCTGCGAGAAGCGAGCGCACCAGTGCAACCCAAACGCGTGGTTCTGTCTGTATGCAATGTCTATTTCTAGCTTTCTTACTCCCCGGACGTTATTTTCTTTCTTTTTTGTCTCGCTCGCGCCGTCTCTTGCTGTTTTCCTTGGCGTAATGTTAGTGTGCCGAAAGAGACTGTTGCTCTTCAATCTTTAATGGCACGGGTGATTACTGTTGTTCAACAGACGCACATGACACTATAAGCTCTCTTGAGATCTTTGGGGTTTTCTGTTGACACTGTAGGGACCTGGAAAAATGTCCTTGGAGCTCAATCCAGTGATGACTTGATGGCAAGCTCACTTCTACATGGCATAGACACTGACTATACAGTATAAAAATGTTGACATAACCTGGCTCTTTGAAAATAACTTTTGTTGGTGTAACTTAACTTAAGGTAGTCTTATTTAATTGTATTTTTGACTTGAAACAAATCAAAATAATTTGAAATCAATCACGTTTTTAGTGTACTGTATTACAAAGTATTAGATTATATTAATATTTATTCATATTATATTATTTAAATCAAAAACAAGTTAGGTCAAAATCTAAAAAGTAATCTAAAAGTAATTAAAAAGTTGTCCGATTATGTTACAAAAAATGTGTAATGTAATGTGTGTGTTTTACCGTTTTATTTGTTGTTGTTTTTTGTGTGTAAAATGTATACACTACTATTCAAATGTTCAGGGCCAGTATGTTTTTTTGTGTGTGTTTTTATAGTAACATGGAAATAATGTCATAATCCAAGAAAAAACTTTATTTATTTATGTATTTGGTATTTTTTCCCTTCCATTTGAAATGTGACGAATGAAATAGAAGCATAAAGTTAATATCTAATTCATGTTTCATTATTCATTTAAGAAGACGGGATTAAAAATGCAAAATTATGTCACTCACTAAATTAAACATGCAACATAATGAACAACACTTTAGGATACCGTAAGATGTGCTTCACATACTATACAATACTAGGCTGTATACAATACTGAACAATATGCATTATGCTAGTACTCCATTCTGAACAACAGACACAAACCTCTCTCTGGAGGGAATGAACTGTTTTGAATGAAATGAAATGAATGAAAATGTTTTGTTTGGAACTGGGTTGAGAGGTTAAAAGCGTGCTAGATCTGTTAGAGAACTGTGACATTCTCTGACATTTGGCCAAAACAGTCGGCAGTGGTTGATGGAAAGCATGAGATGGAGGGGGTAGCCATGGAGATCCCATGTGCGATATGACGCTTTGGTATGTGTCCGGATGAATAATTTAGTGCGTGTGAAAACCGATACCAGAGAGCGATAGCCTTTACCCACACACACTTACACTCACGTAAGCACAAGTGGCGCAAGAGATCCCATGTGTCTGGTGTCGCAGCTCAGCTAAAACAGACAGCAGTTAAGCACCATTGTGTGAAAAGGTACGTTTTTAATATAAGCTAAACAATGTGCTTAGAAACAGCATATTATATACAGAGAGGCAGCAAAATAGTTATGGCAACTCAAATTGCATGCAGGGATGAAGATTAAATCACACATTAAAATGCATTTGTGTTGTAAAGCTTTCCAAAAGCCCATACAATAATCAAGTCTAATAATCTGTAAAAGTTCTGAGTTCTAGCCTTACTTGGAATTGCTAAAATAGTGACTGTTTTCACACCGGTCTCCCTGAACACACCCCTTGTCTGTCATTGGTCAGACAAAAAATAGCCCCGCCCCAAACTCACACCATTGGTTGAGCAAGTGTTGCTGTGCGGGTCTGGATTCTCAAACAAACAATGTTTTGAAAGAACCAGAGATCCAAATGATTACACTTTCAGCTTTTTAACATAAAAAACAGATATTTCAATTCTAAAGACGCACATAGGATTTTAAAGGAAGGAATGTGAAGTATTTTTGACTAGGCAAACTCAACAGTCTGAGTTCTAGCTTCACGTGAGTTCTAGCTTTACTTGTAATTGCTGAGTTCTAGCTTCACTTGGATTTGCCAAAATAGTGACTGTTTTCACACATGTTTCCCTGAACACACCCCTTGTCTGTCATTGGTCAGACAAATAGATAGCCCCGCCCCAAACTCAAACCAGTGGTTGAGCAAGTGTTGCTGTTACTTGCAGTTTGAACGCCCCACAGATCCCATGTTTGATACTTTTAGCTTTTTAAACAACCCCCCCCCCCCCCCCCCCCTGGTTTTTTTATTAACATAAAAAACAGATATTTCAATTCTAAAGACGCACATAGGATTTTAAAGGAAGGAATGTGAAGTATTTTTGACTAGGCAAGCTCAACAGTCACTTATTTATCTGTGATCTATACTCCATCTGTACGTGTTGCCATGGTCACATCTTCTCTCTGAGGGCGTTTCATTGCTAATGAAGCATTCGGACGGCCTTTAGGGTTCAGCTTTGATGTTTCTATGAGGCTAATTAGGCCTCGTTTGGCTTATTAGCTAGTGATCCATGAAGCACATCAGCTCTGAAAGTTCAGTGGCGTGGTTCGGCAAACAGAATACGACGGCCAGGTCCACCCCAGGCCGAAATCATATTGTGTGATGTTGGTTGACCTTTTTGGAGTTCAGCAGTGGCTATGTTCCAGTGTTATTTTTATAGTTTTATAACTAAAAATAAAACTATTAAAAATGAAATTGTTTGCAAAATATAAAAATTACAAATTTAAATATTTTTTTTTCTTAGAAGATAAATTTAGATAAAAAAAATGTTCCTTAACAAATGTAAAAAAAAAAATTATAAGTATGTTGATTTTAGCAATAACGAATTAAAATAAAAATACTAAATGCCTAAAACAAAGTAATAGAAATACAAATACATATTGAATAATTTACTAAAATAATAATACAAATGGCCCAAAAGTACAAACAAAAAAAAAAGACTAAATTAAATAAAAACTACAAATATAAAAATTCAATCCTAATTTTAAATACTAATAAATGCTATTAGTATATAAATAATACTAAAATAACAGTATTGTGTTCAAAAAGAGAATACTAGCATATGTACTATTAAAAAAACTTTTGAAAAATTGTTGTGCACTCTGACAAAATAAAACATTTGGAAGCAATATATAATCACATATATAATATTTCATTATATTACAGTAAACATTTTCCTAGTGACCAATATTTTTGAGACTAAGTGTGCAATACTACAAAATAGGAATTTCAGGCATCATTTTCCTGAATGTTATTCATATGGTATTGATGGCTCATGTGATTGGCTCATGAAAAATTTACCTATGAGCAAAGAAGACAGCTCACTTCTTCCAGAAAGTCCTTCAGTAGATGTGTAACTGCCAATGAGATGAATGGAAATGCTAACGGATATCTTTCTCATCGACTAGTTTGCTATTTGGAACACATCCATAATCATACATGAATGGCTGATGGGTTTCAAAAATCAAGATGCATTAACAAAAAAACAAGAGTTAGCTAACAGTTTTCAGCAAAAAAAATAATAAACAAGGAATAAACGAGTTGGGAGTATCTGGGCTTATAACTTAACGCTTGTAGCCCAAAGTGTCTTTCAGCAAGACACTTGAGTGAAAAAAAAGTACAGTAAAGTGCTTTTGACAACAGCATCTGCCAAGTAAATAAATGTCAGTCTCACCAAAATACACCTGTAGGCCCAAAGCTCTTTGTTCATTTGGCATGCAGTCCACATCCAAGGAGCCAACGTATCTTGTTGTATCCTGGTTGTGGTTTTTAATTGCCTCAATCTTCTTGAAGCTGCACCAAACATGCCAAGTGTTCCCAAATCCAAAAGCACCTCAGATCACTCTCTCTCCCTCTAGAGGTCCCCTGGGGTAACTTCAGTCCACACAAAACCTCCTCCCTGTCTTAAAGGCACACTAACGTTGACTAGATACGGCTAAATGTACCAGTCATACACTGAATAATCCATAGCTCAGAGGAGACATTTTCTGATTATTTCTCTACTTACATAACACGCATGTATCTGTCTTTACTGTATTAAATGTGTCTCTGCTCTGATATAAGGTGATTGACAGAGAGGTGTTAGAAAACATTGACCTGCTGTGTGGAGCTCAGCTGTCTATCATCAGCAGATAAAAGAGGGTATATAACACAGGAAAGCTGGAAGAAGAAATGAGTTTAGACACCAGGGAACACGAGGATGAACCTAAAGTGCCAAACGCTTCGGATTATCCTTCTTTCTATCGTCATTTCCACTGTTTTGTGTTCGTCGCTAATTATATGTGAATGTTTGGATGCCAGCTAGCATACTATAAATCTCGTATTGAGGCATGAGAGTGGTGCAGTTCATCTTAGGACAACTGAAAAACAGATGGCTCTCAAGAGGATACAATTAGAATGCAAAATAATTCAGTCAAAATCTGTAAATAAATTCTGTAAAATAAATTAAATTAAATTGCATTAAATTAAACTTTAAACATGTATTATTATATTATATTATATTATATTATATTTACACTTTTTATGTCTCTAAAAACAGAAAGCGAATGCAAAATTAATTGTCAAAATCTGTAAAATAAATCAATTAAATTAAACTGAATACATTAAACTTTAAACATGCATTATTTATTAAGAATACTAAAATAAAATAGCCCAATTTCTCAAACGTCATTCAAAAATGGTCAAATCTGTAAAATAAATGAAATTCAACTGCATTAAATTGAACTTTAAACATGTATATATTATATTATATTATATTAGATTACAAAACTCTGTCAATGCAAAAATATTTGTCAAAATCTTACAATAAAGTAAAATTAAACTGCATTAATTATTCTTTAATTATACTTTAATTATGATTTCTTATATTATTTATATTATATTCTATTATATTAACACAATTTCTCTCTAATCTTATCTCTAAAAACAGTCCTTAGAAAGCAGAATGCAAAAATAATTGTCAGAATCTGTCAAATAAATACATTCAATTCAATTTAATGGCATTAAATTAAACTTGAATGAATGTATTATTGATATTATTAATAATAATAATACACAATTTTCTCTAAACTTGTCTGTGGACACCACAAGGGTTGGAAGCATATTATCTACCCAAATTAGCTACAGTATTTAGCTATTTATATAGCTATTTAGCCATTAAAAGTCCTGTGGTATGTAATTTCTGCTTCACTACTACACTACTAAACATAATTGCAAAAATAATGATTTCAACCAAGTTTGGACAAACAAATAGTCCCACAACACTGGTTAAGCCAATGATGTTATGGCTAAACCAGTCAGGCCTTTCAAACAAACACTTCACGCTTCACTTTTAAAAACCTTGCCAGTACTTAACGCATTAATGCACCATACCTCCCACAGATTAAGTTGAGCTTCACTGTGTTTGTTTATACTCATGGTTTTTGCCAGGATTTTGCAACCTTTTGGGTTTGGTTGAGGTTTTGAAACAAAGCTTGAAAATAGTTTGTCATTCTTCTTTCTGGAAAAATATCCCTCAGCACCCTAAACGAACAGAGGAACATGAAGTGTTGGGCGTAGATGCTGGGCAGCAATAACTGTGTTGAGTTGTGCAATCGAATAATAGCACCCCTGCACAATGCTGCCTACAAAAACGTGACAGATTTGCTGCTCTGGTTTGGTTTCCTCACTCACTTCAGGTCTGTGCATTATGCAACACCTCATCACATATGTGTCTGTAAACCCGAACCACCATAGATCCCCTTGGATCCCGTTCCAACATCAAATTAGGTTACGGTTTTTATTCATGAAGTCTGACTTTCAGTGCCAAATGCCTGTGCCAGTTAAAAGCATGATTCCTGTGCAGGGGAAAACATCTGAAGATAACAGATCGCTGTTTAGCTAACAGCATGCTGTGAGTGAATGCAAATACAGGATATTTTAGCACAGCGTTACACTTTCCTGACCAGACGTGCCATTAGTCGGGCTAAAGGTTAAATTGCTGGCAGGTCTAAATGTGTTATGCATATTTTAGCTGACCCTAGATGAGATACTGCTCTTTCATAGCTCAGTAAACCTGAGTTATCCATTCAAGTCTGAACATTGTCAGATGATTCTACTAAAATTTATTTAAAACGAAAACTAAAATTAAAACGAAAAAAAAAAGCTATTAAAAATAGTTTTCGGTAATTGAAAAATAAAATAAAATAATTTGATGAAAAACTTAAACTTAAAAAAAAAAACATAGCAAGTTGCTATGGAAATTCATGTAAAATAAAAAAAATTACCAAATTACTAAACTAAAACAAATTAAATCTTTCTAGAAGAAATAAAAAGACTAGATGAACAAAAACAAACAAACAAACAAAAAATACTAAATGTTAATCAACTAAAATAAAAACGTGTACATATATAAAACTATTTATCTATTGATATAAATATAATTAATAATACAAATTCTACATATACATTAAATGAAAACTTCAACTTAAAAAAATCTAAGATATGTTGCTGTTTGGAAAACTAAAATAAATTAAGTTGGATTTTGAAGTACCACAATTACTAAAACGAAAACCAAAATAAAAAACGTATATAATAGAAAATAAAAATTTTATAATTTAAAATTTTTTATAATAAATAAAAAATAAGAATAAATAAAACACAAAAAAACATAATATACCAAACCGTAACAGAAATAAAAACAAAAACAGTAAAATCCATAACAAATGACTAAAATGTAAACTAACTAAAATTAAAACATCTTAAAAGTCTCATTTATATATATAATTTAAAAAAATATAACTAAAATATGAAATGAAAAACATAAAGCTTACCGCTGAAAATAAATAATTTGAAGCTGAATATCAAATTACTAAAACTAAAATGACTAAAAATGTAAATAAAAATTAATATATACAAAGATGGCAAAAGCACATAACAAATCCCTAAAATATATGAAAATGAAACGCTACAACCTAAAAAAAATATAATTTATATACATATATTTTTAAATCAAATAAAAAAATCATCCTAATATATATGTGTGTGTGTGTGTGTGTGTGTTTGGTGTGTGTAAATAAATATTCACTACAATACTATTAATAGTTTAAAAATCATACTAAAATAACAGTGGCTTGGCTCTTCATAATCTGAGCAACAAGAGACACATTTGGGCTTTTTCTTTCATATCACATGTACGTGTTCACACCACAACTAATTATCCTTGTGATGCTTAACACATAAAACAGCCTAAGTGAATCAAGTCAAGACTCTGATCGCTGTGTATGAGAGTATAACAGAGATATAATCATGTGACCTGTTATATATTAAGCTTTCTGTCATGTAGGCCTACCTCACAGACCAACCTGAATTTAGTCTTTAATTGGGCTTGATTAACACTTAACATTTCTGGTAAATAACCCAAAACAGCTGTGTGTTGTTGTTTGAAGGACGTCTGTGCCTTAAGCGATCCTCTTCTTACATACTTCTGAATTAATCTCCTTAACATGATTTACCTGAGTAGCCCATGCTCCTGGATCAATTTTCTTGCCGAGCTCAAACAACATTTGTTTAAAGCTTATAGTTAGGTTTAGTGCAATCATTCCCATTGATTGTAAGGGTGGGTTAGGATTAGGTTTAACCTTAGGGACATGGTTTGGCCTATGATTGTTTGCTAGGAAAGATATTCCAGGACAAATAAACAATGTTGATCCAGGAACATGTAGTACTTGGGGTAAATCGTGTTATGTGTTTTAGTTTAGTATGTCATCAAATTAAGTTTGCCAGCTGCAGGACCTTTAAAAAAAACAACAATTGTAAATCTCCCATAGAAATATCCAGCTCATATTTCACCCCAAAACAGACATTTTCTTTAGCATATGAAAATTATACTTTGCATAAATATCATCCTCATTACAGCAGTGCAAAATAAATATCATTCTCATGCAAAAAAGCTTCATTTTCTGTATGCAAATACAATAGATGTCGACGCGAAGAAGGAACAGAAACCCCGTTGTATTTTATGTAGATTTTCTGATTTTCAAGCCAGTTATTTCTTTGCGTGTGGCATATAATGTCTAATTTAAGTATTTTTTTCTTAATGCACAGTCTAAGTTTTATGAAAGTTAGTATACTAAATAATACTATACTAGTTAGTAATGTGTCGAATTACTAAAAAAGCAATATGCCAGCAAACAAAAATACATTGTTAATAAATAAATAAACAATGTTGTTTCAACTTAAAAAAAATAGTTTAGTCTTGAAACGGTAAATTGTACTAACATTCCCATTATGTTATGAAAACGTTATTTCTGAATGTTCTGAACATTCACAATGTCAATTTTTTAAACATTTAAAAACCATTTTTTGTGTGTGTTCTCTTTAGCACAGCCACAGTGACTTTAGAAAAGGGCACGTTAGGACAGGGATGTTCTTATAGCTAGAGGAGAGATGATGATTCACACACACACACACACACACACACACACATACACTCAGTGTCATTGATTATGTTGTATAGGTTGTGAATGCATTGCGTTTGGCTGGAAGGCAGCAGATGTGGTCAGCAGAGGATCCGTGTCAGCCTTCCTACCGCTGCTCTCCAGCATTAATGAGAAAACCACTTCAAAACAAACTCAACCTTCTATTTGATCTGCTAATGGCAGTAACGGTAGCAGCGGCCATGTTTCTACAGAAAACTGCTCTGTCAGTAAAGTATGGAGTTACTTTAAGCTATAAGAGAGAAATCACAATTCTATCTGGTTATGTCCTAGATATTTACTTAGGCATATAATAGTTTTTTTTCTCGTCCATTCATATATGTATTCTATTATTAGTTTTTAGCGATGTTTAAAAAAATTTCTTTAATTATATTAAATTATACGTTTGATATTATATTATATTAAGTGTTTTCAGTTAAGTGGTGAACATGACAATACAAAATTTTATTACAAGTCTTATTTGATTGGTGATGTGTAATGATTGCGTAACAAGTTAGTGTTTTATATATATATATATATATTGGTATGTGGGTGTGTGTATATTTTTTTCCCGTTTTAACTATTTCATAGAAGTTTGCATATTTCAGTAATTGTGGACGCGAATGAATTAAATATATAAAATCTTAAATGAATAAATATACGAGATAATTAACAAATCAATTACTCAAAATTATGCATACAGCTATTTTTAAAAATAATTTAAATTAGATTTAAATGTTTTACAAATTTTTGCCCTTATTTATAGCCTTTTTTAAACTCCACACACCGCCTTATAATAGATTGCATATAGTCCGTAAACAAGACTTACTAAGTTTTCATTTTTTTAATTTAATTTACAAATGAATTACAAATTACAAATCAATTATACATATTAACATACATGTATTTATACATAATACAAATATATTTTTATTATATAATATGGATATATATTAGTAATACATTATTTATATATACAAATGTGAGATTAATTAATGTGATGAATTATGATAATTACACATTAATTAGAAACATAGGAGGTAGTTCAGCCTTGCATGTAGGCTACGGTTATATGTTCCACTCAGCATGCGAAGAATGAAAATGTATTAATGCATCGACTCATGCTTAAAATAATATATGTTCCCACAGAAGTAACATTTAAACAAAGGTCTCTCTCACTCTCAGGCTTGGCTGCAGAGGTATGGCTACCTCCCTCCCACAGACCCCAGAATGTCCGTCCTGCGGTCAGAACAGACCATGCATTCTGCTATCGCTGCCATGCAGCGTCTCTACGGCCTTAACGTCACCGGTGAACTGGATAAGAACACCATTGAGTGAGTATAGCAGTTACACTCTCACACGGTCACTCAATCCAATATCAACTGATTCTGGGTCAGAAGTTTAACATGATGTTGTTCTTCTCAGAAACTCTTTAACATCATTGACTGTGTACAACAAAATAAATGGCCATCCTTTACCATTGCGAAAACCAACAAAGACGGTTGCCAGCATGTTTAGTTCCCCATCATGGACTGTCTCTATCAACACCTGCACTAGTAATGCCAAAGTCATGGGTTCAATTCCTAGGGAAAAGACCTAATTAGACCTTAATCAGGGTAGTGTCATATTTAATTTTTGACAGGAAAAACAGTTTTGAAAGTGGTGAAAGTTGAAGTGATCTGGGACCGCTATACAGCACGTACCATTGTAAAGTCTCATTTTCATCCGCATTAAATTCAATATGGTGTCTAACCTGACTACAATTTATATCTTCAACGGAAAGTCATTTTGGGCTAAAATATCTGTGAAATGTATGAATGTAAATTGCTAAACCACAAGCGAGATCAGCATAAACCACCCCGGACTAGCTTGAAAGCTGATTTCAGAAGGGTAATGGATGGGGAATGAACTGATTTTATTTTAGAAATGCCTTTACAAACTGCTCAAAATCTAAAACACAATATGAAAAATGCATAATGAATTTGGTGTATAGCAGTGATTCCCAACCACACTCTTAAAAAAAATAAAGGTTCTTTATCGGCATCTATGGTTCCATGAACTTTTAACATCCATGGGATATTTCCATTCCAGAAAAGGTTCTTTATAGTGGAGAAAATTTATAATTTTTTTTTAAATGTTCTTAACAGATTTTTTTTTTAAGAACTGTTCTTTGGGGAACCAAAAATGGTTCTTCTATGGCATCACTGCGAAAACAACCTCTTGGAACCATTATTTAAGACATTTTTCTAGTTTGGCATTGTTGAAAGACACTCAAACCTGTCTGATAAGGGCTGCAAACGTCAAAAACGGTTGGGAAACACTGATGTACAACATCTGGCCGCTAGGATCCTGGTGATGTCATAACTCTTATGTGATCTTTTTGTTTCCTTTTTGCTTCGGCATAGTGATATCACCATAAGGTGAGGCTGACTTTTCTCTTGTGATTTGTTTCTTGCTTTCAAAACCATACTTGTCTTGGCTTCTCTTTCTCTGTGTGAACTCTAATTGAAGGGGATCGAGAGGGTTTTTATGAATACAGTAACCATACGGTATATCATATTAGTTGATTAATTGGCTGATATTTGACCTCTCTAGATATTTGTCTTTGAAAACATGGTGGACCTAATACTATTAAATACACAAGTTAGTTAATGCGGTTGATATGATGGAAACCTTGTGTATTTTGAGGGGTTATTCCAGAATGCCAATTAATCTATGAACATTTTAGTGTTGTGTAGAAGCTCAGACAGGCTGGGCTGAATGTCACCAGTGTGGAGCAATGAAATATTAATGAATCCACTTATTTTTCTCTCTCAGCTGGATGAAGAAGCCACGATGTGGGGTGCCAGACCAGTTCGGCGGTGCCTCGAAATTTAGCGTTCGAAAAAGACGTTACGCCCTCACAGGGCAGAAATGGCAACATAAACATATCACATACAGGTTAGTTACAAAAACACACTTACTTTGTGTGTAGGTGTGTGTTATGAAATGCATTTATTGTTTGTGCATTTCTGTGAAATTTCTGAGAAAAAACAAAAAAAACAGTCAAATATGTAAATATCCTCAAAACATGACACATTTTGTTTAGAAGCAAAATTGCTTAAAATACTTCAGAGAAAGTGTATTTTTCTTACTTTTCTTTTAAGCATAATTCCAACATTATTTAGTGAGGTTTATGCTTGAATCAAGAAAAAAAACTTTGTGCCAATGGGGTAAGAAAAACACACTTAATTCAAAATATATTCTCTGAAAACAATTTTAATATTTTATGCAATTTTGTTTCTCAAGTATAAATGTGTCTTGTTTTAAGGATGTTTAAATATGTTTACTGGAAGATGCCACTATTACTGATTAAGGAAATGATTTTTGCAGTGCCAGCAGCAGTGCTGAGATAATTAGGCTGTCAGATTCTTCTCCCTCACCTCACCAAAATCCCTTCACTCGTCCTAAATCCAACATTCTCATCTCTTCCCCTGTCCCAGCTGGCCTCTTTCTCTCTGTCTTTACAAACCTTTATTGGAATGACTAGATTAAAGGATCTAGTTGCTCTAAATTATTCAAGCCAAATTATTTTTCAAATTACTTCAACTCTTATATACATATGTTTTTAAAAGAAGTCTCTTATGTTTGACTAGAGCCCGCTTTTTATTTTGTTAAAACAGTAAAAGCAGTAATATTGTGCAAATTATACATGTAAAGTAACTGTTTTCTATTTTAATATATTTAAAGTAGTTTATTATTGCCTGTATTGCAAAGCTACATTTTTTAGTGGTCATTACTCCAGTCTTCAGTGTCACATGGTCCGTCAGAAATCCGTTGAATCTACAGTTTTTTTTGAGTATATAAAGTGAACTTTTTTTTTTGGCATATACAGCATCTTTTCTGACTAACATTCTTACAATGAGTTATTGTTCTTATATAACCTCAGCGACAAGTGATTTGTATTGTTGTGACATGTACCAACATGATGCTCTCTATAAATGCAATATTTCTTTGATAATCCCACAGTTTATGTATGTATGACCTATATTCAAATATAACCATGTTACATTTGCCTCAAAATAATCTGCCTGACAGTATTGTGTCGGTGGGTTTGTGTGACGGCTGTGACAGATAAACTCACACCACTGTAGAACATAAGCAGAAGTTTATACACCTAGAAACATGGAAATTTAGACAGCTGAACAGCTCAAATAATACAAAAGTTTTAAGAATTAATGTAAGTGCTTTTATAAAATTATAAGCTTCACATTTCTGCTTTTAAACTCTCTGGCCTGCTCTGATTGTGTTGCAAATGACAAAAGACCAGTGTATCTTTTGATATGACATAAATCAAACAATACGGCCTACTGAGAAAGAGAGCGATAGAGAGAGATTATGATTATGTAATGGAATGGTGGCTTTAGGCAGGATAGTGTGTGTGTGTGTGTGTGTGTGTACCTGGTATTCAGCTGGGTAGTGCAATGTTCCCGTTCAGCAACTACCCTGCCTCTGTCTTGATCCAGACTGTACCACCCTTCACCTTTCCCCCAACCCTAGATCATACCATGTGAACTCACACACACACACACACACACACACACACACACACACACATACAGAGGGCTCTCCTCATCCTTATGCTTATAACAAGCACAAATAGCATCACTGTATGTGTGTGTGTTAGTCTGGGCTAATTGAGTTGGTCTCAAAGCAGTCTGTGTTCTCATAACCAGTGACACACACTCAGTCATTCACGTAACTGACATAGTTTCAATATCGCCAGCAAAGGACTTGAAAGAACAAAGCGAGGTGTTGTGTATTCAGTGACTCTTCCGTGTGAGCCCTTGTGTTTACATGGGTTTAGATCGTACAATACCACAAGTTTTGTTGTAACAGCATATGTAATGGGCACTGTTATTAACTATTCATTTGACAGAAGCCGGTTTAGGCTTTCATTGAAAATAAAAATGTCTTATTAATTTAGTGGCTTAAAGGATGCTCAGGGTTCAGTACAAGCTCTGTGGAAAGCCTATTATTTGATTATTTTAGAAAATAGTTTGCTTTTGTTCCTCTTTTGAAAGTCACTTTGGATAAAAGTGTCGGCTAAATGCAAACAAGTTTCATTCTTTTGTTGGAAGTCAACTAGGCCAGCGTATTTTTTTTAACAAATATACATTTTAATCTATTCTATATCTATTAATATTATTTTAACATTTGATATAAAAATTGCATTTTTAATACAAAATTTTAATAATATTTTAAATATTATTTGTAAATATCAATCTACGCTATAATATTTTTATTATAACTATTTTTTGCACTGGCATAATTTTCAGTCCACTAGTTTATGATTTAATCTGTACAGTTGTGCTTGTCTAATCTCTACTTATTTATTTGAATAATTTTAATTTATAGTTTATTTATATTAATCATTTTATTTTTGATGACTTTTAAACAAACAAATGTTTGATTTATTTTCATTCTACTTGCTGTTTGCTACCTCAATTCAAAATTGAATGCAAATTCAGGAATTAAAAAGGAATTCTGAAGGAGTGTTTACACAACTCAGTTTTCATCTAAAAATGGAAAACTTTTTACGTGTTTTGGCCATTCATTTATATGACAACTGCATTTTGGGGGCCTGAAAACTTTTGAAAACGATACCTTCTCTGTGTTAACTAAAAATACAAAATTCGTGAAATTTGTGCATATAATGTGTTCAGTAGCTGTGCGAGCAGGTGTGTAGTATTTCTTTAAAAAGTGGCATCGCCAACTACTGGCCTGGCATACAGCATTTTTTGTCATTTTGGCAGATTCATGGTGACCGTGAATTTTGACAGTTTGGTCATCTACTACGTGAAACTTTTTAAAGGAGTCATATGTTGCTAAAAAGAACAATTATTTTGTGTATTTGGTGTAACAAAAAATGTTGAAATGCTTTAATGTTCAAAAAACACACTATTTTCCACATACTGTACATTATTTATAGTTTCTCATCTATGCTCCGCCTTTTTGAAACGCGTAGATGTTTCATTCAAAGCTCATCGGTCTGAAAAGCGAGTTGTGCTGTGATTTGCCAGCTATCCAGTGCATTTCGTGTTTGGCCGAATACCTCAAGCATGTGACGGAAATGTTACACCCCTTACCATACCTGTGATGCCGTGTCCGGCCAGAGCGAAGAGACAAAAACAATAAAACCCATTACAAAAGAAGCATTTGTTGCATCCAGTGGGGACATAATAATGACTTATAAGACTTATACAGTCGTCCCTACGCGTTGCTTGCATAATCGCTCCGCGTAAACATAAACCATGTCTGCATTTTTGATCGGAGAAACAACAAACAACAAGCTCTACTCTACACTGCCCAAACCGCGTTTGAATCATCATGGAAAATTAATTTAACTATCAAAAACTACTTACTGGGCTGTGAGTCAGAAGCCCCATACTGTCCCTTGACAAGTTTGAAATTTGCCCCACTTTATAGAACAACAACCGTCATTTAATACTACTCTCTCATGAAACGTCCTCGTCTCATAAATGCGCTGTCACACATCTAATTATTTGGGGTTGAACTGTTCGGAACAGTGGTTGTAATACACGTAACCACTGAGTCTAGTTGTGTCCTCTTTTGGAAGCCCAAACAAAGTAGTTTCGCTTTCATAACGACACACAGTATCTCCACGATATGGCGGCGGCGGCAACAACAATACTACAGCGATAATCAAAGTTACGCCTTCTTTCTTTGCGTGAACATTGGGGCGGCGTTATTGAAAATCTTCCCACATCGTGACGTAGCCATGTGGGGGCGTGTTATAATAGAGCTGTTTTAGGTAGGTGTGCTGACTCTTAACTTTTTATAAAGAATATCTCTTTGTATTTTGAGACTTTAGTCTTTGCAACTTTACGATCTTCTTTATGCACCAAGAGCTTGTAACACTCCAAAGAGAAAGGAAAATTTTTTTAATTGCATCATATGACCCCTTTAAGTCAAGTCACCTTTATTTATATAGAGCTTTTAACAACTACAGATTGTGTCAAAGCAACTGAACAGCATTAATAGGAAAATAGTGTGGTCATAAGCAAATGACCTAGTAACCTCCTTTTTTTCAGTTTAAATTAATAATTTCCTCAGTGATGTCATCGTCTAGCTCAGTTCAGTTTAAATAGTATCTTGCAATCATTTGCAATCAAGTCAATGATATCGCTGGATATTAAGTGTCCCCAACTAAGCAAGCCTGAGGTGACAGCGGCAAGGAACCAAAATTCCATCTGTGACAGAATGGAGAAAAACCTTGGGAGAAAATTTTTTCCATTTTTAGTACATAACTGTCATACCCTCAATTTAATTCTGAAAGGCACACAACCCTGCTTAGTTTAGTGGACAATATCCCTGCTGTTGGATTTTCCATGGAAAGATTTCCTTCTGGTGGTGGTGGTGTAGCCTTGTGGTTAAAGAGCTGAGCTGCCAAACAGTTACAGGTTCAAACCCCAAAAGACGTGATCTATGAATTATAACCATTGTGCCCTCTTGACAAGCACTTAACCCCTACCTGTCTCTGTGATTTAACGTGGTTAGATTGTGGAAACGATTTCCACTGGCTCTGGTCATCAACCAAGTGCTTTCTGGCATCCAGACTTGATGCAAATTTATGCTTCTTTTCTCAGTGATTTTTTAAAACTGAATCAATTCTGTATGTCACAGATGAGAAACACGGCAGGAAGGTTTGTAAAACACCTCACACGGCTCTAACAAGCAGCCTTCACAGCAGCTGAGCTGAAAATCTAAGCCTAAAGAGGAAAAAAAATATCTGAAGGGCCATGAAGTTCAAAGACAGGATTATGATTTCTGGGAAGTACAGCTGAGAAAGACAAAAAAAAAATACATGAACAGTGGAAGCCAGATGTTGATCTAATAGTTTGCGCTCACAGACAGAACAACTGTATGCGGATGATATCCAAACCCCATCCTGCACCACCTGGAGGGAATGAGAGAGAGAAATAGAGATAGAGAGCTTAGGTTTCCATGAGATATTATGTCTTGTAAATATTTGAAGAGGCACAGCTTTAATACAGTTTAAATTCCTCAGCACATTTGAGAAAACAGTTGCTACTGAGTTGATTGAGAGTTTTGGCTAATACACTATAGACACAAGCACTATGCTGTAGTACCTGTATAAGAAGAGATACCCTCATGAAGGTACCTCAAGTAAATGTTAAAGTAACCCACGGGAAACATATCAGACAGAAGTTCTAAAGTAAATGATATTGTATGTGCTTAAGCATCAGAGTCTGTGTAAGAAGATGAATCAGAAAGTGAGTCCGAATTTTGACCAACTGCTTTTGTTTCAGATTGGTTTGTGAATGAATCATTCGATAAACTGAAAACCAGTAAACTTCAGTTAAACTTGCCTCAAAAAGAAAGATTTATTCAAACTGTTTCTTTTGTATATGTTGTCAAAGTAAAGTGAAAATAAATAATATCAGTATTTACAATCAGTCTGAGTTAGTAATATATATACTACAATATTTTTAATAAGAATCTTTGGTTACACTTTACTTGAAGGGGTGTGCATAAGACTTAACATGACACCTTCATGACTCAGTGACAGGACACAGTGTCATGATATGAGTTTTTTTATGCATGTTTATGACAACTGTCTTTAAGTGTCATTTGCTCAGTTATGTAATTTTAATGCAAAGATTACATTGTTTGATATGTCTTTGTTATGGGCTATGGTTAGGGGTAGGGTTAGGTTTAGGTCAAATAATGTCATATTTGCATTTAAAAATGACATAACTGAGCGAATGACACTTAATGACAGTTGTCATAAACATGCATAAAAAACCCTTCATATTCATGACATGTGTCATGTCATGATTATGAAGGTGTCATGTAAGTCTTATGCACACCCCTTCAAGTAAAGTGTTACCTAATATTTTTATTTAGCCTTATTTTTATTTCAGTTTTAGTAATTAAGTAGCACTTATAATCAAACTTATTTCAGTTAGTTGCCAAGACCTTATTTCTAATTTTCAATGAAGTTGTTTAAGTTTAAGTTTTTTTTTTTGTTTTGTTCCAAAATTTCCGAAAAACAATTTTTAGTTTTAACAAAAACAACTCTACAAATGAAGCAAGGAGGATCTGTTTAATTCCAGTGAATCAGTTCGTTTGGAATGTTTATGCAAATTAAGCTGTTCAAAAAGAAATGATTCACTTGATTTGAGCATCTGGAAGTACTTACCTGTTCATTTCAAAAGATTTTGCCCCTTTAAGTTGTGGCTAGATGACTTGCAGGTAGCCTACTTTTCCCAAAACATTAGCTTGACTGTGGTTGAACTAACTATGCGTAGCTTGTATACTAGGTAGTGTACAGTCTTAAAGTAGCTTCTTCAACACTGACACCAACACATTACTACATTATAAGACAGAGCGGCACAAAGTTGCATCAGTCAACCTTCACAAACTCAGTCCAGAGGCAAAAGAAAATGTGGTTTGGTAAAGAGCTTAAAAACACATTTGAAACATATCATACACATCATTAAAAAATATGAGGTTTGAAAATATGCCCACACCAGGTCGGCTTTTGTAGTGCAGTGAGCTGTTGGTAATCCTCAGTGAGAAAATAAACCCTGCTTCACCTGTAACACCTCCAGCAGAGGAGCAGGAGAAGCAGCGGTTCCCCCTAATTTACTCTCTGTTTCTCTTTCTTTCTGCAAGATTTCATGGAGTGAGATACACTCGCTCTGTTCCAAAACCCAGTGAGCTGTCTATGTAGACAGCATTTTAAGTCATTTTCGAAGTGAAAATTGTTCCAAAATACCAGCTAAGTAGCGGCATTATAAGATGCATTTTGGTCAAATTCAAATGCAACCATGCAGTGTTACTTTAGTATTAGTTATATATCATTACAGTATTAATATTTTGAATTAGTTTAAATCTTAAACTTTGTTTTTTTATTTCCTTTTCATTTTAGTTTAGTCTTCAGTAGTTTCGCTATGTGCTTTTGTCTTTTTATTTGTTTTTAGCTTGATTTCTATTTTAGTTTTAGTTATTTGGTAGCACTTTATTTTTAGGTGTCCTTGTTACACGTTACATGTAATTACTATTATAATATCAATTAATTATGCATAATTACGTGCAAGTAACCCTAAGCCAAACCCTATATAGTAAATACATGTAGTTAATTAATATTTCTCAGTATTTAAATGTATTATTACACTGCAACAATGACACCTTAAAATAAAGTGTAACCACCAGTAATTTTAGTAATAGTAATTACTAAAATGATGGTAATATTACGTAATAAAATAGTAATTACGTAGTAAATACTAATTTATTATAATTTATAACTTTCCTTTTTATTTATTATCTTATATACTATACTTTAGCTTTATTTAAATTAACAAAATTATATTTAACAACACTGCTTCACAGAGAATTATAAAAAGAAAAAAATGAGAAATATAAATATAATTTAATTCAACACCATAATGTATAGATCAAAAATATGCAAGTAGCAAGCTCTATTGCAGTCAAACGTCCTGTGCGTTTCATTATGTGCAACACAGAGTTGTTTATTTGATCATTATATGTAAAATACAAACTTTCTGATCGTCATCTTACCTTCTTTCCAGTATAAAAAACGTCACGCCTAAGGTGGGTTCGGAGGAGACCCACAATGCCATTCGCCGGGCGTTCGACGTGTGGCAGAACGTCACGCCGCTGCGTTTCGAGGCAGTGCCCTACAGCGACCTGGAGCGCAACAAGAAAGATGTGGATATTACTATCATTTTCGCCTCAGGTTTCCACGGCGATAGCTCCCCCTTCGATGGAGAAGGGGGTTTCCTTGCACATGCCTACTTTCCCGGTCCGGGGATTGGAGGAGACACACACTTCGATTCGGATGAGCCCTGGACTCTGGGGAACCCTAACCATGACGGTACGTAAACCTGGTTATATGGGTCGCATATAAACCCAGCTTTATTGGAGAGTAAATCTCAGCTCTCTCTCTCCATTAAAACAAATAACTTTGCCTCATGAACTCTGCTTTTCTGGACTGCTCTAGAAAATGATGGAGTCTTACATGTAGAGTATATGTATTTGGTCAATTTTAGCTTACTATTAAATTGAAAGCAACTGATATATTGAGAGGGGAACTGGTTCTAGGGAACTTGTTTGAGTAACTTTACATCAAGTAAACTAGATATTCAACAGAATAACTGTAACCAATTTCTCAAGTGGACTATGCAGTTCAACAGTGTTGGCAACCACACATACACAATACAGTATGCAATATCACACATAGTTCTGAAGCTTTACTATTCAAGATCACATCCCCAAACCTGTTTCCAGACTTAAAGTCTTTGCAAAAATGTTAATATAAACCTGCTACTTACAAACTTCACCCCTTCAGTATGCAAGCCCATTTCTGCATTTAGAGTTAAAAAAAATCTAATTACCTCATACTGTGAGCTATAAAGTAAATAGTGAGATATATTTGAAACAAGAAACAAGTCACAATTAAGGGATATTAAGTCACATTTCTGAGATATACAGTAAAGTATTGCGAGATATAAAGTTACTATTGTGAGATATAAAATCACATTTAAAATATAAAATATGTAGTTGTAATATAAAAAGTCACAATTGTGAGAAAGTTGAAATTATGAGACGGCAAAGTCACAACTGACAGATATAAAGTCAGATTTTGACATAAAAGATCAAAGTGAGATTTTAAGATATAAAATACTTGTGAGATATGAAGTCAGAGATAAGAAATATTCAGTGGTGGAAAGAGTACTGAAAAAATATACTCAAGTAAAAAGTACCATTACCTTCCAAAACATGTAGTGGGAGTAGAGTAAAAGTACTTGTCCAAAAAAACTACTTGAGTAAGAGTAAAAGAGTAGCCTATTTAAAAGTACTCATTGAGTAGTGAGTAATGAGTACTGAGCTGTGGATTCTACCCCCTCATAATAAACGCTGTACACCGCAATTTATACTTTTTTTTAAAACATTGTACATTCTGTAATTCACATTATCTTGTTTGTCATAAAGAATGAAGAATATCTATCATCCAGCCGTTTTAATTTTGACTGCCAACTCTTTAAAATACATCAAAACAGCACGGAAACAGTATTCAGTTGAAGAAAAGATTAAAGTTATTAGTAAAATCATCCCCATTTAAATCTTAAAGTTTGAAAAAATTGATTTAAAATCATGTGTTAGGCCACTGAGACAGCACGCTGTTGTTGTTGCACATAAAGTATTAATGTTTAGAACCGTGCAAATACAAACACATTTAGAAACTCATAGTTCAGCATCACACACCATGATATGGGTTCAAATGAGAGCCAATTTCTCTCCAAAACGGTGCCAGTTTTAGCGTTTTGGAATAACGCTAAAATAGCGCAGCAAAAACCTCACCCAAGTTTCATTAATGTTACAATTTTAACATAAATGCACATTGTTCTAGAAGGGTGGCATCATGCCATACCTTTTACACATTTACTCGAATTGCTATGCTGATAATACAATTTGTAAGGGAAAATGCATTAAATAGCGAAGTATTTCTGGGGAAACCTTTTCATAGGAAAACACACACACGCGCATGTCTCTTTGCTGAGCCGCGGCGGTCTCGGTGAATCAGCAGCATCCACAACTGAATGGAACAAAAAGTGTTGAACTTGAAAATTGTTTATGCTTGAGTGCACTTGCTAAATGAAGGCGGATTGTATAAAATTGCAGTTAAAACGAGCTGCAGTTTTAATTACATCACGCGCTTAGCCCAGATTCATATATGAACAGCCACGGGTCATCAATAAGGTGCAGATTTGGTCCTCAATTTGTGTTTCCAACACATTTTTCACAGTGTGCATCACGCGCTCAAACTCATCAAATGTCAACAAGTTCAACAAGCAACAACGATTTATCCAAGTGACCGCTGCAGAACGCATGCGAGAGAGGCAGCGCAGATGTGAGTGGTGAGTGGGAATTTACCGAACGTGGCACTTGCGGGAGTTAACACTGTATGCAATACCCGCAACCTCACACCAAATTTCAGGCCGTGTAGATAGGCAAGCATATATATAAATCATTTAGTAAGCAGAAATCCTAAATTTACCTTAACATATTAAGTTAGAGGAAGATGTGACAGAATTGATGCTTGAAGAATTCGCTTCCAGCTGCCATGATAAACAGTTGGCGGTTAAATTTTTCTATGCACAATTTGATTTGATGAGAGTCACAAGACTGATTACTCGCTACCAAATCATGTTCATGGATAAAAATTTAATTAAAATAAGCATGTAACGACCACAAACGGAGGAAAATAGCGGAGTAAAAGTACCGATACATCACTTAAAATGTACTCAAGTAAAAGTAAAAGTACACAATTTTTAAACTACTCAAAAAAGAACAATTACTGATCAAAACTACTTAATTACTGTAACGTGAGTATTTGTAATGCGTTACTTCACACCCCTGGAAATATTAAGTCACATTTTGAGATATAAAAATACTTTGAGTAAATACATTTTATTACACATTTTAAAATATAAAATATATAGTTGTGATTTAAAAAAAAGCAATTGTGAGATACAAAGTCATGTTCTACAATATAAAATATCATTTGTGAGCTATTAAGTCACAATTACAAAAAATACAGTTGCAATTTTATAAATTTTTACTCCAAGGCAGAAAAAAGGCCTCCATACTTCTATATTGTCTCCTTCGAATCTAACTGGCCTCTCATCGTTCATTTCCCCTGCACTCATTCCTAGTTCTCTATTTTCTCTATTTTCTACACTTGCCATCCTGCTATTACAGGTAGCCTTTCACATGTCTCGCTCATTCACCACATTTCAAATTGTTGCCATTTCTGCCATCTATCCTATAATAGGCCTACTTGCATACACTCACAAAGCACACAGTCAACAGGAGACAACACTCTGCCAGTTGCCGGGGAGGTGGCGATCCGTTGCCGGGCGCAGTTGTTGTGTTTGTTTTGTTGAGGGATTACAGCTATCTGAAGCCTCACGTGGGCCGACACTTCCACTCTCTGATTGTGGACACCTCTCCTCCGTCTCACTGTCTTGTCAGGGAGTTCAGCTGTAAGTAGGTCAGCCAGTGTGTAAAGCAGTAAGTGACGGGGATTCTGGGAGTATAATAAGGGGGACATAGCTCATAAGATGTTTAGTCTGGGTTAGGGGGACAAACTACACACAAAAATGCGATTTTCTGGCTATTTTCAAATACTTACCTTCTCTTTCACTCGTATCACCCTGCTTGGTTTCAGAAACAGACACAGAACATTACGGCTGGGCTGTGGAACTGTGTGTGTGTGTGTGAAGGAGAGCAGTTAGACCTCACAGCAGGAACAATCTCCTGGTCTCGTTCTAGGCTGAGAGAAAGAGAGATTGTCTGGGATGATAAAGGTGAAATGCACAGAATAGAGCGAGAAAACCATTTGTTTACAACTGCAGCTACACTTTAGCATCAAAATTGTGAACAGATGAAGCTGTGTAGCTTCTTTCCTGCTGCTATGGACATCATGGTGAGGTGGTTTAAGATGAACCAAAAGGTTAGGTTCAAACCAACAAGTCAAGGTTTAGCTAACATGGACCTATATTAGCCTGTGCTAGTCAATGCCACAATTACATTCTGCCGTCAAGAAGCATATTTTTCCTCTGATGACCATTCACAAATTAGATTTAAACATCCAAAGTTTAGTGTCACTATTATTATTGCTTAAAACAGGTTTATTTTTAAACTTTTTAATGCCAAAGACCCCCAAATATTATGATCTCCCTTCCTGAAATAGACATTTGTAAAGAAAAAATTGTGTTTTTAATAATAAAATAAAGAATATGAATAAATTCATAAATAATAATGAAATTATATTTTATTTATTGTATTTAATACAAGAATAAAAATTAAGTTTGTACATTATACAGATGCTTCCCGAATTAACTTCTTTGTAGTGTCACTGTATAAATCAATGTATTCAATATGAAGGAATTATATGATTATGTTTAATAAGTGTAGTTAGTTAGATACATTATTTACTTTTTAATATAATGTTACTGAAATATTTAATGGTATGAAACATTTTTCAGGTTGAATTTCAAATTTTTGTAATCACTTTTTACAATAAATGTTTTGTCATGATTTTTAACTTTAGAATTGCTGACTCAAATTCTCTAAATATGTTAAATAGTTGAATATTTAAATGTAATAAATGTAATATAAGCATCATAAATATTTAACGTTTAAATTATATTTAATTTCATTTTAAAACTTTATGCTTAAAAAATACAATTTGTGATTAGTGGGGGGGGGGGGGGGGGGGTGCAAGTTTTACGAGTGGCATTGCATTTTTTTCATAGTTTATATTGGACTTGTATCAGACACACCATATGTTTGCCTATTATTGTATTTAAAAATTTGTATTTAAATAAATACAACTATTCCAGTATGTTAACAAACTTACTTGCATCCCATAAAATGTTTTTTTATTTATTTTTTTATTTTAACCTTAATAATATATCACAGATCCCAAAACCCTAGTTTCAATCCCGGCAGGCCCTTCAAGATTTGCAAATCTTGTTTTACACCAATTCAGATCTTCTTTCAGCAAACGAGAACCTGTATGTAACAAGAAAACCTGCAATATTTCCAGCTACTCATAGAGGCACCATACCTGCACATTATGCTCTTGAAAAGATAAGCATGTTTTGTTTTTCACCAGAATGTCCCCGGGGAGGGGTACGCACAGTCGAACACGGATTTCGCAGATTTTGAAGTTTTTCGTGCTCTTATGTTGATGCGATAACATCGGCTACAGTGGAAAATATGGAACATTCATGTGGCTGCACTCATGCAAGAAATTAAAATTCCAGAGTGATATTTTCTCTCCCTCACCCAAATCAGGGTGAGATGGGGTTTGCCGATTTAGAAAAACAATCGAGAGTGAGGAATGCCCTGAATGTTTCGTGAATCAGGAGACATGCTTAAATAATCTAAAAATGTCACCTACATTTCCGATGAACACATTTAGTCACACGTGTGGGGCCGTGCACAAGAGCAGGCAGGAACCGTGGCTCGTGTCAGAGCGGTGGGAGGGAGGAACATCTGAACATCTGTGTTCAGAACAAGCTCTGCTGGAAGAGAATAACTTGCAAGATAAGGGTGGATGATAAAATAAATGTGAAGAGGAACTTTTGTTTTGCAAATCCACATGGGTCAGTTGGCTGTCAGCATAGAGAAAGAGGAGTGTGTGTGTAGAAATATGGATTAGAGTGGGTTATCGACAGACAGACGGACAGATGGATGGATGAGGATAGATAGATCGATTGTACCTAAAAAACAATATATCAGTTTTCTCAGAAATATTAAGAAGCACAGCTGTTTTCAACATCGATAATAGTAAGAATTCTGAATATTAGAATGATTTCTGGCTCCTGAAAATTGAGCTTTGCCATGGAATAAATTAAATTTAAAATATATATTAAAATAGAAATCAGTCATTTTAAATTTCAATAATATTTCACAATAATACTGTTTTTTTTTAAATCAAGTAAATCAAAATCATCAAATAAATCAAAATATGGATAGAAAATACTGATAGAAAAAAACTGATACAATCAACATTATCATCGTCATGGGGGCAGTAAAAAATAAAATCAACAAATCTTTGCCAAAGATTCACAGTCTAATCAAATCCTGATGAATACAACACATTATAGAAGTTAAATGCAAATGCGATTTAATGTTGTCTTGAAACGGCTCCATTCATGTTGTGTCAGAATTACTGTAATTATGAGATGACAACTCTGAGACTCTGAGCCTTTCACATCCCCAGACTCTGAAATGATTCATTTCTATGGCAACTCTTATAACGGCGAAACAGATGCATGTGCGGCTTTGTTCCCGATGACATCAAAACGTAATCACTACATCAATTCACTTCTAAAAACATTGAAGAATAAACAAAGTGCATCAAATACTATTGACAAGAGAATTCAGCGCTTTCATAGTTCAACAAAAACGGGAAGGTTTTTTTTAATGTGATATGTGATTTGAATGGCCTGCAGACTGTACTGTATGTGATCCATATCCTGTATGTGTAAGGAGAGCGACTCACGCTGATACACACCAGGCCTGCTCTCAAAATAGGCTCTCACCCACCGACTGGAGCATTAGCATTCCATGTGGATAGCAGCAGCACCTTCCGCCAGCACAGCCTGCTTCTCTCTCTGCATCTCTCACTTTGTCCCTCTCTTTCCATTCAAAATTTGCCTCACACAGCATTGTGAGTAAGGCTTGGATAACTTGACGTGTGTGTGGTGTGTGTGTTTGTGTGTGTGTGTGTGTGTGTGTGTGTGTGTGTGTGGTGTGTGTGTGTTTAAATACTGTCCTTAATCTCTCCTCTCTCTTGTGAGTGTCTGTCTCAAATCCACTTCCTCTGGATTCAGAACCAGTGTGTTTTTTATTCATCCCTTGTTAGCTTGCTAAATTCAAAGGAGTCTTGAAATGCTGCCTTAGAATCTGTCTTCCTTCTTATAAGGCAGTTTTACAGCAACTTATGTGAATTTAGTGCAAATTGAATGGATGCATAAATATGGATTCTCATTAAGCTGCACTGGAAATACTGCTATGTAATTTGACGCTAGCAAAAAAAGGCTGGGACAAGCTTAAATAAAGTCTATTCAGCATGTTGTCTAGTTCAAAATCGTACATCTGATCACTTAGAAAAGTAACTGCACATGTGTACTCACAAGCTACAGGTTTTAAGGTTAACATTGCATGTCTTATCGAAAAAAAAGCAAAGTTTAATAGGTTCATAACTGTGATTTGGGGGGAAATATAATTGTGATTTTTCTGATAAAAATTGTGATTGCGATTTAAAAAAAAAGGTCTGTAGTGCTGCACAATTTGGCAAAAAATTATTTATCAACTATAATATAATATAATATAATAAAATAAACTATTATCAATATATAATTATTATACCTAGGAAAATTATTAAACAACAAACATCTTGCTATGCAATAGTTCACGTTAAAAAATCGAATTATATTTTTCGGATAAAATTGGAGATTGCTTTAAAAAGGTTGTCTTATGGCTGTCACAATTGGCAAAAATTATTATCACCTATATAACTATTAATAATCATTATAATTATATAATAATTGTTATTACTAGTAAATTATTAAACAAACCGATCTAGTACTATTGCAATAGTTCACTGCAAAATAATTTTAAAAAATGGCATTAAAAAAAGCTATTATTAGTAATAATAAAATAGGAAATTTAAAAAAATAACAATTAATAAAAAATAATATATTTAATAATTTAATATGCACTACTATATTTATGGCTGTCTTTATTTATTAATATTATTATCATTATTTTTTTTTTTTTTACATTTTACGTTAAAACACGCAGGATGCCCAGTTGTCTTATAACATTTCTGTCACAGGAGAAAATAAAATATCATGCCACTAATGCTTAAAGTCACAGGGCACCGGTTTGTTTCAAATTTGTGGAAAATGCCATAGGCATTTTTGGCTCATATACACAAACTCTTCTTAGTAGCTTTCACTTGAGATATAACACACAGCTACGGATGTTTCATGGCCTTCAAAAATCATCAGGCATTTCAAGCAGACGGTCTGGGATTTCTGTGCTGCTGTGATTTCCCACAATTCCTGATTCAGGGTCCTCTGTATTCTCCCCTCAACCTCATGAGCGTTGTGTTCATGCCTGACTCACATAATAAATGCATGGCATGTTTAATACTGTACTACTGTAAGTATTGTGCAGAGATTGGTAAATAATGTGTCTTTTTATGTAGTAAAGGTGACATGGTATAACCTGTGCTGTGTGTATAAAACACTGAATTAGAGGTTGTTGTCTGCTGTAAAAAATATATTGCAAGTCAAATAAATTATTGGATGTTGCTTATCTACATTGCTACGTTACAAAGTTTTCATAATATAGATTTCTGTTTTAAATAAATAATTTTAAAAGTTTTATAGAGATTATATTTAGGAATAGCCATTTATAGACAACAATATATTTTAGAGGCTGTAATTAAGAGTCAGAACCAGATATTTTCAGTACTGTGCTATAGAGAATATGACTTATTAAATTCATTAAATTCCCTAACATTTTCCTTTATTGTTATCATTATTCTAAATCAAATATAGAAATAGAAATATACATAAATATCCGCATACATGTAATTAATAAATATACATATGTTTATTTAAATGATTAAATAAAATATTGTAATATTAGGAGTTTAAAAGTCATTGGTCACTATATACTCTGTTACAGTGACAGGTCTTGACTTACTGGATCTTCATCAAGGACGTTTAGTACAGATGCATCCCTCAGGCCACAGAGAATATTGATGACATTCAAACTGGGAGAATCAATTAAAGTCACATCCATTTTCTATTTAGACACAACTCACATTAGCACCTGCTTTTGGGAGCGTGGGAACACCTTCCTGTTAATTACAGCTTTGTTTGTGAAAATGGAATTTGCCGACTTTCCTCAACTGTTCTTTCACCAGTGTTTGTTGGATCCTCTCATCCTGCATCAGGAATAGAAAACCATTTAGTCAGAAACAGGAGAAGCAGGCTGTTCTGTTAAATTCACACTCAGTAATATTTCCCTCACTCAAAACATTTTGCACAACATTAAGAAATGGATAGAACTTGTGGATAGAAAAATGTGTTTAACGTGATTTACAAATATGTTTAAGTTTGTTGTCTCACTCTTTAAAGGAGATGCAGCATATTAAATCACATCTGCATTTTGTGCAACTCATTAAATTAATCCACACTGGGAAGTTAATGAAGGGAACACGGCATATTTATTAAACATTGCATAGCACTACATATGTTGCCCTCGATATGATATTTATTTGTTTAAGTAAAAATAACTTTTGTGCAAGTTATAAACAAATAATCAGACTTTTTCTGAACTAACCTTGCATGATAACAGTTTAGTATAGGGACCAATTCTTACTTAACTAGTTGATTATTAGCATGCCTATTATTAACATATTGGCTTTTTATTAGTGCTTATAAAGCACATATACTGCATGACCATATTCAACATCCCTAATCCTACCCAATACCTAAACGTAACAACTGCCAACTTGAGAAAAAAGTCATAATGGTTTGTTAAAGGTGGTGTAAGCGATTTCTGGTAGCCAATGTTGACATTTGAAATCACCAAAACAAAAACGCCCCTATCATAAAAGGGTCTCGCCCCTATTTTGATACCCCACACATACGTACGCAACCCAGGCAATGATTAGTTCTGTAAAACAAAGCAAAACCAATGTTACACCATGTCTACACCAGACGCGAGTGGCGCAGCGTGACAAAATACTATGGAACTCATTATAATCAGTGATGCTGCCTACCCAATATATATAATATATATATATCTATATATATATATCTCAATATATAATATATATATATCATGGTCTACCCTGGATGCGGCTGGCACGACAGACAAATCCCGCGACGAACTGCGGTCTGCGCGATTTAGGACGTATGACACTAATTTTCAAATGCGTTTCAAGTGGGCGCTTTGTCCCGGTCCATGTACTAGACAGACATTTGTTACTCCCTACGAGAATACAGCAACCTTGGTGTCCGATCCGCAGGCCTCCGCTGGAGTTCCTCTCAGCGCTGAAGCGGACCATTATATACATTTTACATTGGTCTTTTGTTTTTTCTCCGCCATCTCTATCTTTCTGTCGCTCGGCTCGCTAATGTTCGTCCTGTGCACTGAACGCTCTCTCCTCATCATGAGTAGACACGCCCCTTACTTCTGATTGGCTACAAGTTTGTTTTGCTAGTCGGCCCGCATCAGTTTTTTCTAAAGTGTTTTTGAAAAATCGCTTGCCCCACCTTTAATAGCGATAATTGGACCTTAAAATAAAATCATTAAAGTGTGACCCCTTGTATACTATTTAGTTTGACCTCCTGGGGTTGATGATCAATTTTATTTTATTTTTTCAAAGTTAATCACTAGCTAAATAAACAAACAAACAAATAAATATATATGAGCCATTCTGGTTCATTTTCCCCCCTTCAGTTGATTGTCTGCATGAGTATGAATAGACAATAAATAAATAAATAAATGATCAAAAAATGAATAAACCCAAAATTGCTTTTGATCGTCAGTTATTTGATGAAAGTGATAGCGATCAGTTATCTGCACACATCTACAGATCTAAAAGGAAGGAACGAGTAACAAAGCCTCTTTTTCCGGCCGCCACTTTTGGCTTTCTGTGTGCGAATACTCAGAGGACTCACTCAAATGACTGAAGGGCTGTGTAGCAGCCACTTGCGGTCAGCTTTATTTATTTAATTATTAATTTGAAGCCTCACCGCCAACACTTTGGATGGACCCTAATTGATGTGAATTGACGCTGCTTGCCATAGATAATGGCTTCTTGGGTGACTCTCTCTACCCACAGTTCATTGAGTGTCGCCACACAGCAACTTAACTGCCCTTAAAATGTCGGCCCGCAACATGGGAGCTGTTGGACAGATGGGATTATCAGTCTTTGTTATCATGGAGTGTCTATTATGCACAGGCCTTCTATTCACAATGGACCTTAAAGAGTGTGTCAGTGCAAGCCACATAGCAAACTAGCCCACTGACAAACACACTAACATAACCAACTCTTGGCCACAATGCACAGCACCCCAGTGCAGGTAAGAAAGCGGATATTCATTAGATATATATATTTGTGGATTACTTTGGTGCGTGATTCAGAAAAGTTGTGCTTTTAGAGGTCACAACCCTGATTTGTTGCTTCAGTGTTGGGGAATAAGTAACTAAAATGTACAGCACTACTAACTTTATTGTGCAGTTTCCAAAACCCTGTAGCTTTTCCAGTAACAGATGACTTTTTTCCAACAAATAGCAGTGTAGCGTTTTGAAAGGGTGCATCAGTGTCTTTTATGTTACATTGCATTGCACGCACAGCTTTACAGTTTAAAGCTTTCCATCTGACACAGACAGGCTGCCCTAAATATTTACATTTACATTTATTAATTTAGCACACGCATTTTTCCAAAGCGACTTACAATTGAGGAATACATCAAGCGATTCATCTTAAAGAGGCAAATAGACACAGGAAGTGCTCGTCATACCAAGTTTCAAGCATTGTTCAAATAAGCTAGACAGAGAAAGAGGATTTGTTTTTTATGATGAAGTCAGATTGTGACGAAAGAGGTGAGTTTTCAGCTGTCGCTTGGAAAATGTGCCGCTGGTCTTTAACGAATAAAATTAGGAGTTTATTGAGGCAGACGTTAAAGTTAATAGTTAGTTAATAGTAAGTTTGTTTGTTTTTTGGTCACACTTTATCTTAAGGTCCTATGAACTAACTATTAACTATGAGTTTTGCCTTGATCAACTCCTAATTTGCTGCTTATTAATTGTTAGTAAGGTATTGCTGTATTAGGGTTTAAGGGGGATCTAAAATATGGTCATGCAGAATAAGGCATTGATAATAAGTACTAATAAACAGCCAAGATCTAGTAATCATGCATGTTAGTTTAATAGTGAAAATTGTTCCTTAAAGTGTTACAATTTTTCATTTAGTTGTAAATGTATCTGTTCAAGTTGAATGTTTAATGATAATCACCCTAATTACGATTCTCATTGTTTTTGTGCCGAACTGCCCTGATTGTAAAACTCAATTATATATCTAAACTTTAAAAATACATTGCACCATTAAAAAGTCACAAGTTTCAATCTAGCATCGCCAAAAGTGCTGAATTAGCAAAATTTGCTACTGTTATGAAGTTACTTCCTGTCACAGCTTGGTTTTAAAACAAGAACTAGCAGCGAATTGTGGATTAATGAAGCCAAGATATTATGAAACTCTGAACGGTTTGACACTTTTGACACCGAACGATGTGGCGGCCCCTGCTGTCTCCGGCAACCTTTGCTCATAAGGTGTAGCAGCGTTAGCATGTCAAGCATGTAGTTTCTGATCAGCCTCAGCGCTAGTGCGAGAAAAATGATTTGGTGTCCCTGCGGTTCCTTGAGGAGAACTGAATTTTCTGGCGAAAGGCAAGCCTGCTGCGTGTCTAATTTATTCATTATTCTTTCCCCTCTCTCTCTCTTTCCTCCACGTTTTCCTTCTTTTCTCTTCCTTGTAGCCACCACTGAGTTAATGCTTATTACAACAAATTATGTGTGAAACTTCTAAACTCTGTGTTAGGAGTGCAGGGGATAATCCACTTTGCGACCGATTGAAGAGATCCAGCCTCATGGGGTGCGGACATGCTCACTTCAGACGTACTCTTCTGAAATCCCACATATTGCCTGAATATTGCGTATTATTTCAAATTCCTAAATCAAATATTCACTGACCCGGTCCTGCTGCTCCAATTTAAACAATGCAAAAATCTTTAATCAAGACTGACTGCATGATTATTCCACTGGATGTTTGTCAATGCAAGATTCAATAGTTGTTGAGAGCACAGAGCGAGGGCAATTGTCTTCAACAACAGGAGAATATAATCCAGTTTAAAGAGATTATGGACACTGTGTGGGGATTTGTCCAGAAGTTTAATTGTTAAAAGTTTGTTATTACTTCTACAGATATTTTAGAAGAAGTATGTATTTTTTGAAAGCATACCATAAAGATACCCGGTACTTCATGTTGTACCATCTAAATTAACTGAGCTTATTCGAGTCAAAAATATTATTTAATATGACAATGAGTCAACCAGACTGCATTGGGTTACACTAATAACATAATATTTGTTTAAAGATCAAGGTAGAAAAAGCTTTCCATCATTCCTATGCCGTTTAGTTTTATTGTATGTCCTAACACCACAATTCAGTGGACTTTAAACATTTCAGTATTTTGCTTTGAGTTAGACATTGATATTTTCGCCATGTCCTTGTTTTAGGGATTAAGAAATATTGCATCTATTTCTATAATGATATTTATAACAAATATTTATTTTAGTGAATATCCAGTATGTAATAATCTAATCAGTTTATTTTCTTCCTGTACCCTCAATATCCTTCCTGTAACCTTTTTTTTTATCCCCTTTAAATTGACAAAAGCAAGGTCAATAATGACCTAATTTTTCAGGAAGTGACATCATTTTTGGTGGGAAAAGAGCACAAACATCAGCATGTTTTAGCATTAGACTTTATAATTTTTTTATGACTTTTCTGTGATGTTAACTGGCTTGCTCAGTTAAAACATTCCCATTTTTTATGATGAATTTATCGAAATCATTATACTCAATAAATCAATATAATAAATATATAAAGATGCTGAACATTTAAAAAAAAAAATCATATACACATGACGCTCTCGGTCAACACCTCATTAAGCAATGCCTAACTTAGCTCTTCCACTATGTTGGACATTATGTTATCTATTTAATTTATTTTGCATTATGGTATTGCATCGAATAAAGAATTATGATATTTGTTGTTTCATTACGAATAAAGCTTTTTAATGTTTAGATGATTCTTTTTTCTTTTCTTTTTTTTATCTATGCACACCAAAGTAAATTAGAATTTTGCCTCATTCTGGACTAAACTGTATGCATGTACTGTATACAGACATGCATCTATATGTCTGTCATCCAGTAAGCGTATCTTAATATCCTGGCTTTTTGGTTCATGCTTTTCCAGCTTTATCGTCTTGAAGGCATTTGCGCTATTACTTTACCTATTTCTCCTGATTGTGAACATGCGGCCCTGTTAGAGGACTGGATGTGATTTATCTC
Source organism: Sinocyclocheilus anophthalmus (assembly GCA_018155175.1). Classification (NCBI taxonomy): domain Eukaryota; kingdom Metazoa; phylum Chordata; class Actinopteri; order Cypriniformes; family Cyprinidae; genus Sinocyclocheilus; species Sinocyclocheilus anophthalmus. The sequence goes on along the minus strand of JADLZN010001770.1, from coordinate 245,130 downwards.
TGTTTGCTCGGATTCCTTTTAAATTGCTTAATGGTTTGAAACTCCTCTCTGACAGCAGGCCATTAGAGACTGCTTGTATGGAGATAATTTGTGGTGAGGCAGGACAGTGGCCATAATGGATGTCTTGTGTCTTATGTAATTGTAACCTGAGAGGTATTGAATGCACTCTCTCATGAATACTTTGCGGTCATCAATGTGAAAACAAAGACGAGCCTGGCTGCCAGCGGTGCGCCGACAATTTTACCGTTGCCCTGGTGTCTATATTTATTAAATGAGGAAGAGAAGAGTGAGAAAAAAAGCACTTAAGACATTATTTCTGAATAAATGATCAGAGAATGGTCCGCTACGGTCTAAAGTAAAAAAAAAATTACGCTTATATTTCACAAATGCTAGTCTCACAAATATTGGAGCTGATTAAGTGAAATCCTGTTTGGACTGTTTATTGCTCTCAGAAAGCTGCAAACGCTTTATATTTTCTATTGAAAACAGCAATACAATGTTCTGCCAGTGGGTTTTGTGGGTACTGTATGTTGTAGGAGATTTTATCAGGGCGGATGATTTGAGTGGGATCAGATGAACCCTCGGACCAGCTGCTGCTGTTGGTTCAGGGCTGGCGTTCTGGGATGGAGAGATTTACAGTGAGGATCTTTCCAACACGTGAAACTCTGCTGACTCACGTACTCAACTGTCTTGGGAAGAAGTTTAGCTCCGACTTCTGCTCAATTTAGTTTAGAGAGGGTCAAACGTTCTTTCATACAGTGTAACTTTGCAAGCGATAATAGGAAAGAAAATCACATTCGTTATTTCTTAAAAGACAAACACACACAAATAAATGCAAACAGGCCACAGTTTCATTATAACAAATGCACAGGCACAAATGGGTTAGTCTCTAGCTCATTACGAAAATCTATTTTTTTCAACAGCCCCAAGAGTGCTTAACAACTTGAAATGCAAATGAAATGCATTTGGTAACACTTTATTTGAAGGTGTCCTTTTTACACGTTACATGTCCTTACTATTATAATAACAATTAATTAAGCATAATAACATGCAAGTAACCCTACAACGAAAGCTATTCTAACCGATCACGTCTCGGGAAATGCGTATCATAGTACGCCAATACAAAGAAAACTTGTGGTATTGATGATGCAAAAATGTGTTTGGCGTGTATATGATACGCAGTTTTCGCGTGCATATTATATGAAATTTGTTGCCGTGCATATGATACGAAATTTGTTGCCGTACATATGATACGCATCTACCCCACACCCCTAATCCTACCCATTGCGTATCATATGCACGCCAAAGTCCATTTTGCGTATAAATACCACATTTTCCGTTTTTTTATTTGGCATACTATTTATACGCACGTTCATGAGATCGGGTTGGTTCTAATCCCTACCGTATAGTAAGCTACATAAGATTACTCAGTACTTAAATGTTTAATTACACTGTAACAAGGACACTTTAAAATAAAGTGAAACCATACATTTTTATAATTACTTTTTGCAATTATTTCTAATTAAATAATAGCAAACTTCTATTTTTTTTTTAGTTTGTCTTGCACAACCCAAATTGTCTTCCCTAGTACAGGTCAACTCATGAAAACATATTTACACAAAATATATATTTGTGGTTAATTAAAGGTTAAAACGGTTGAAACATTCCAAATATAATATGCAGTATTAACCTGTTTCGTTTGGACTTTTTGGGAGACTCACACCCTGGATAGTCGCAATATCTAAATCACTTGATATCAGTCTTGCATTCCATATTCTGCCATTATACCAAACTCAGGTTTACTCGCTGAGGTGTTTCAAAAATTTCCAACATGGCCTTGCGATCGTATGTGCCGACTGCAGAGTCGCACAGAGTTGGAAGGCCAAATTAACATAAAACATAAAAACACTGATCTGTGATGGCTATGTGGATGATATCTTATATTGTACATTTGCCAAATCATTTCTTGCCCGGTTTCTCACTGTGCTGTCAAAGATATGATATAAGAAATGTCCAAATGTAAAAGTTTAAGAATCTGATAAAAACCCATGGGTTTAAAAAAAAATAAATCCACATTGACTGACTAATATTAATGTTGCTAAAGACGGAATCGGTCGCCATCCTTACAAAAAAAGCAGCAAAAAGACAAAATAATAACAATAATATATGATTTCATCTAAACCTGTAAGTAAGTTTTAGGATTTTAGAAATAATTCAAAATATAGGCCTATATAGATTATTTACATATAGAATACATTGTTATATGTAATGCTATATATGTAATCCCGATATACTTGGAAATTAAAAATGACATTTCATGCTCACTAATCAAATGAGCAAATGTGTGACGCCGAGCATGTTAACGTCTTTGTACGGCAGGTCAGATTTCCTTGCTTTCGCTGAACCGCAATCAATTAATTTAGTCAAAGGTTCTGAGGGATGCGTCTGATTCGAATCCAAGTCGCTGATGATGATGATGAAACATGTAAATAAAGTGAAAGTGTTTTTTGATCATTGCCATCCGTCTTTAATGATTCAGAGAAACTGTGAAGATTAATCGCAGCCTCACTGCAGCCAAATAATTTCCAGGGGTTAATGTTGCATGTCGCGGCGCAGTTCTACCTGCTGTGAAGATAGTCGTTCGGGCAAAGGTACACTCTTCTGCTTGGGTAAAAAAAAAAAAAGCTAATGAGTTAGTACGGCTTTATTTAAATCAATCGCAGGCAGCGTGTTAATTAAATGCAGTGCAGGCTGTCATTTTGAATGCAGCTTGAGGAAACCAGAGCCCACATGTAGACAAGCCTGATAGTTTCGTGAATCCTACGTGCAGCCGAATGTAATTGATTCGAGCTTTTTTTGGCTTGTGGTCGAGTGAGTATGGCGCACTATTCTCTCTGTATACCTGGTGATTGAACGTTTGTTGAAATCTAGGGGGGGGGGGGTGTCACAGTGTTAATAGTGCTTGTTTTATCTTCTAACGGGTCTCCTTTAGATTATCGGGGCGCTCTTGTTAAAGTATCTAATTCGAATTCTTATGATGACAGATGCGGTTTCAGTTCAAAAGGAAAAAGAAGAAAAGAAAGGGGAAAAGATGTTCTCTGTGCTCAGGTGAGAGAGTTGTTTAGCGCAGTGTTCATGTTTATAGAGACTCACAGGTGGGATGCATATTCATCTGGCATTCTAAGGCGATCAAAACTAGGCTAATGAGGTGACCCAGATACAGCACATTATCCATGCATATGAATCAGACCATCATTAGCCAATTCAGTTATGTCAGGAGAATTTCATCAGCTGGATGTGTGCAGTTGCTCACACTTCTCACACTGGCCCCTTTAATTAAGGCATAATAGTAAAATGCTTCTAAAAAGTATGTGCGTGCGTCCATGCAGCCCAAAGAGGAACAATCGGTGGTGCTGTTTTTAGTGTTTATTTTTTGTCCGTTCTTTTGCTTCCGCCTTGCAGATTTTTGTGAAACATAAACCAAAAGCAATTCTGAACTTCAAAACTTGCAGTTTATGAGTTTATGTTGTCTGTGCAGGTGTTGTTGCAGTTAGTAACTTGACTTGAAAAGTTTCAGAGGGAAAACAAGCCAGGTGTCCACACTACTGTAAGACTAAAGAAGAATCTGTTTATACTGCAATATACTTTTAATGCATGGTCTAATTTGTGGAGGCAGAAGCAGCAGATTTTCTTCCTATTTCAAAAGAACAACAAAATACAGGAAGTATGATATTTGTTTAGGTGCTTAGTTACAGTTAATCAATAGATACAACTAACAAAATATCAATAGCCTAAACGTTTTGAATAATTCGAGTTATGCTATACTCTGTAATGTTCAAAAACCAACATGCTTTAAGGAGGTATTTCTCTTCTATATTTTCAGTTTACTGTATAAACCTTTTATTTTCACAATGGCAAAAAAATCTAATAAAATAAAATAAAGAAGGAATACAATGAATTTAAGGAGATGCAATTTGTCACTGTTCAGTAAGCGTTCACGAGGGTTTTCAATTTTGATATTTTATCCTTAAAAATACAAGAAGTAAAATAAAAACAGAAATTGACATGATTGTTTTAGAATGAGATGTCAATGAATATCACAAAACATCATATAATTCTATTGCTAACACTTGTAAAAAAAATAATGTTACTTCCCAGATGATGTTATTCTTTCTTTATTTCTTTTTTTTATACTTAAGTTACATAAAGGTGTATTGTAAAAAAATACAAATATCAGGAAAGCAATGGTGCTGAAAAGACAGGATATTGGACAAAATATCCAGGATATTACTGTAAAATTATGTCTCATATATTCTCAAAAAAAGTATTTTTATATATTTATGTAATCAGACAGATTGCACTAAAACTCAGTAATTTTGGGTCCAGTCATGTGAAATTATTTTCACTTACAAAAAGTATAACTAAAAAAAAAAAAAAAAAAATACTACTGAGGCACTGCCCTTGTACATATTCATGAAGTCTTATCTGAAATAGCCTTTTCCAATCTAAACTCGACTTTTAAAGATTTAAGGACACACATAGTGGTCCATAATTGGTTTTACACATATTGCAGGAGTTGGCCATAATCAGCTGATATCATGCATGTCATAAAGTCTGAATGCGTTTCAAGCATACAGTGTAAATGAGCCTCAGGCAAACTGTTCTATTCAAAGACGGGTTCGACACTGCAGGACCCTTCGGGGGAAAATGAGGTGAACTCCTGAATATGTTTCAAAGAATCTGTAGAAAACTCGAAATCAGTCACCCCAGAGGCTGGATAGATAATAGATAGAGAGACAGCATGACTGTAGAGCCTCCAAATCAATTACACGAGTTCAAGAAAACACCGTTAACTTAGAAATTGTGAGTAATAAAGAGCTACTTACCTTTAGTTAAATATATATATATTTTTAAACAATTTCAATTTGGCACCATTTTAAGAACATTTCCTGATTTGATCATTTTACTACTGGATTGGCAGTGTATTCTCTTAAATAATAAATAATTCTTCCGTCATATAGTTTGTGGTCGTGTAGGTTTTTTGGGGGGGGGGGGGGTAGGAATTTTTATTCAGCCCAAGGCATAATACATTGTATCGAAGTGTCAGTAAAGAATCTATAATGTTAAAAAATATTTGGTCACACTTTATTTTAAGGTTTATTAAACATTAACTATGACTTTGCCTCAATAAACTCCTAATTTGCTGCTTATTAATACTTAGTAGGTAGTTGTAAAGTTTAGGTATGGGTGGATTAAGGGATCTAAAATACAGTCACGCAGAATAAGGCATTAATATGTGCATTATAAATACTAATAAACAGCCAATATGTTAATATAGGCATGCTTATAGCCACTAGTTATAGTGAGCATCGGTCTCCATATACTAATTTTAAGTGTTAGCAGATATTTTTATTTTATTTTGTTCAAATAAATGCTGCTCTTTTGAACTTCATCAAATAATGCCTTAAAAATGTACTCACATTCCCAGAAAAAAAAAAAAAAATGAAAAAAATAAAAAAAAAAAAAAAAAAGAAAAAAAAAAAAAAAAAAAAAAAAAAAAAAAAAAAAGGAAAAAAAAACGCACAAAAAAAAATATTAGCCATGTTTTTAATTGTGATAATAATAAGAATTGTTTTTTGAGCAGCAAATCAGCATATTATAAAGATTTCTGAAGGATAATTTGACACTGAAGACTGGAGTAATTATGCTTTTTCATCACGGACTAAATTAAATTTTTAAATATATTAAAATGGAAAACAGTTCTTTTAAATTGTAATGATATTTAACAATATTACTGTTTTTAACTGTATTTAAAATAATAAAAAAAAAGCATTTCAAAAACATTACAAATCTTACCAACTCCAAACCTTTAAATGGACATAGTGCATATTTGTATTATTATTTATAATGATTAATTATGCGTTGTCCTTAACTGTCTTTAATTTTGTGTTTGATCAGGATAGTCTATAGAACATGATTACAAGTCAATATCAAATAGCACCATCAGGGTGCTACAAAATGAAACTTATGAGGAGAAGTGTAAATGAACAAAAATGCTGAATAATAAACTAAATAAATCATGTCACTTGAACTAGTGATTTTAGAGAATGGTGATGGTGCAATTTGTAGCCGAAGCTGCCATGATTCCCAGGCTCAGAACAGAGATGTAAGCATGGAGAATTTCTGCTCTGCACTTTTTCAATGGAGAAAATCAGAAATGTATGTTAATGTATGATAATCTGTGAAAATGACATGCAGACGAGCATTTGAATCGACAATACAGCATAAGACTGATGCTACATATGCATATGAAGGCAGATGCCATGGAAGAATGCTCACTTACACAGAAGAGTGATCAGTCTGTCTTTTTAACCTTTTTATTGACATGTTTTACTACCTTTAACCTCTGTCGTGTCCACGGCGTGATCTAAGTATATTTAGCTGACAAAACAAGATGCCACAAATACAATTCCTGATCTAAATGGTTACTGCTAGAGAAACGAAAGGCCAGAACTCTAGTGAAACATCTGCTTTGCTCTAGAGTGTGCATGCTGTGGTCTCCGGAGTAAAATTCAACACCAAAAGTCAGCAAGATGGTCGGAACACAACCCACACGTTACCAAAAAAAGATTCAGTAAGCCTGCAATAAAAGTTCCAGAGTCACGTCAAGAAAGTTTAAAACAGCAGGAATTTACCAAATAGACCCCTCGTAAACCATGCCCATCTTTTTAAAGGCTTTAGTCTTGTTACGCTCATCGAGTAAACAAATGTGAACATTTACTTGTGAACGCTAACAGTAGAGGGCACTACACCATAATTTACCAGCTTCATTCACGAAGCATTCTCTGATCAGAAATGGGATAGCATGGGTTAGAATGTGATACTTGTCAAATATAAAAATGAGAAGACAAAATGTGCAATAAATGCAATTACGACATCCTTTACAAAACACCTTAAATATAATAATAATAATAATGGGTTCTTATTTAAATGGTAAAAAATGCATCCTTATTCCTGGACACACCGGTTAAAGCAAGAACACACACCAGAAAACCAACACAAACCACCACCACACGGCAGAAATAATGAGATGTAGAAAATAGATGAGGCTACGCATGATCCGCTTAAACCGCCATTTAACTTTGTTCACAAGGCATTAATCATATGCGAATGCAATGGCACTGATTGGCTTTTCCAGTCCAATTTAAAATGTGAAAATAACTGTATAATCCAACGCCATTAGTTGCCATTCTGCTTGAGTACCACTTTCTAAATGTCAAACAAATACCTGAAGTCATTGATAAGACACCAGACCCCGCCAGACGCGCAAGATAATGGCCCTCTCGGTTATTTAAAGTCCTACAAACACAAGTTGTAGCGAAAGGTCCTTGATTATTTATAAACATGTGGACAGAGTTTCATTTTGCCCCGTTCCGTCCGTGCCTCATCTAGAGCAGCAGGCTTGAGCTGCAGGAGGTTAATGTTACAGTCCAGGCCACATATGTTAAAGGAAACTACCTGCCTCTATTCATGTAATCAGATGTGCCTGCACAGCGAGACGCCAACAAAACTCCCTTTAAGTCACAGGATCGCAAGCAAAGCAAATCGCTTTAATGTTCCTCAGCAGTTCTTTTCTTAACGATGGCTCCTCAACCTCTCGTAATGCTTCATGTGATCGGCCGCTTTCTGTCATGGAAGATGCATACTTCCAGCCAGTAAAACGTTAATTTCATCTAGTGTGTACATTACCGAAATGTACGAGATCAAAGTACTGACAGCTTCTAAAACTAAACTTTGGAGATGCATAAGTGTTTGCACGCCTGATGCCTGGTCAGGAATTAAATCGCATAGCGGGATTCTGAATTTGTGTCCATAACAATCGCATAATACTGCGAGCCAGACGAGCGCTAATGATTTTTCTTCATGGTTAAGCTGTACTTTTTTAACAGGCACCAGAGTGAAAAAAAAAAAAAAAAAAAATAAAAAAATTGAAAATTTTTGAGGTTGTTTTGTCAAGGAGGGACAGATGCAAACATTGGATCAGAGAATGTACAGTTTTTATATTACACAACTGCGTATTGGCAACATGTAATAAGTCATCAAGAGCTGAGAAGTGTGTTCTTCATCAAATTCAGTTCATATTCTGAAAATATGTCATTTAAAATGCAGCATTGTTTGACTCTCAAAATATCAAATATGCTGTGTATGTGCTAACCATGTTAAATTAATTCAAGTACATTAAAGATACTTTATTAATCTCAAATTGTATAAATAATAATAAAAAAACAGGTTTCACTTTATTTTGATGGGCCATTTAACACATTCTGTTGACTAAAGTAACCGTTGCACGTCTAGCATGTCTACTGACATGTAGGCACCTACATGTCTACTAACTATCATTAGAGTATTAATAGAGTATTAGTAGACTGTTAGGGTTAGTAGAATAAGTTGACATGTCCTTGGTCAAGTTGCTGAAAAAAAAAAACAGTACTAGAATGTCTGTTGGGGACCATCAAAATAAAGTGTTAGTAGATATTAAACAAACAGTCTACTAATACTCTAATGAAGTGAAACATGTAATGGTGGCAACATTAGGTATTGTCAACTAGAATGTTCAAAAGGGACCATCAAAATAAAGAGTTACCAAAAAACAACCCATTAATCTCTTGAATTAAATATGTACCTCAAAGCTTCTCCAAGAGTTTAAGGTTTAGATGCTCTCAGCGCATTGATATTGTAAGCAAATCTATGCATACTAGAACTTTACTGTATGAAGGAATTCCTATAGAATGCTAATTAGATCACATTGGCATGCCTGAGAATCTAACCCATGACCTTGGCATTGCTAACGCCATGCTCTACCAGTTGAGCTACAGAATCAATAACCTAGCTAGAGGGCCATGGCCCCCATCCTCTAGCATCTCTTTGCTGTTGCATGCTTTTTGTCGTAGAGGTATTAGCTTTTATAAAAACAGATTTACCTTAATTTCATTTTAAAAATGTTTCACACTTCTGAATGTCACCCTTTAACAGAAGTTTTCTCTGAAGCCATCAACGAAATGTCATTGCAGTGACAGCGTCTCATTGAAATTCAGTGTTTCTTTGTCTTGTTCAATCATTTATTATTAATTCAATTATATTTCTTATTCAGATCGTGAGTGGCTCTAATCTGGGATATTATTGAGATTCTGAATTATTGAGAATACCATTAGAAATCGCTCACCTTGGGGGAAGAATTTGTCGTCTTTGTGGGTTTTATGTTCATCCATTAAAAGTTCCTCACATCGTTGAAGATTGGGAAGCGTTATGAAACCCACTGCAATGAAATCTTAACAGGAATTCAGTTTTTTTTTTTTTACATTTTACGTTTTTTGGCCACCACAGAATTTGTAACCAACACTTAAAGCCTCGCTGTTGAAGGACAGGGAATGTCACCACACAAAGAACAAAATTTACTTTAGAATACTGAATGTGACAGGAAAATAAAACTCTCCTGTAGAAGTTAGAGTCCCCACCCCAACAAAAAACATCAGCACGGCCTGTTGCTAGCAGCGCCGGCGGCCTTGTCTAAGCGTATTTGGAGAACGATATCGGTTCTTTGAGTGCATTCTCGCTGACAGGCTTTCACCCACATCCAAAACCACTTTTGTTCTCATTTTGGTGCCCATGGCTGCTCTAAAGCCCTGGAGAAACATATTCATTTTATACTGTTCAACAAAAACCACATTCACCAAATGCTACTACTGTGTAGACCTACAGTGTCTACCATTATGTCTTTAAAATGAAAAAATAAATCCAAACCTTGGGGGGGGGAAAAAGGCTATTTATTTTAAAATATCACACTCTGGGGGGGGGGGGCTTGTCTTACTGCAGCTCATTCATCAGAGGGCACATCATTTAGGCAAATTACCTTTGTTGCATGGTCTTTTATCAAAATGTCAAAATGGGCAAAATGTCGCCGTTTCACAAATTGGTAACCCCACAGCCCACACCCACAACCCCCCAAGCAAAACACTTTTTGTGCATTTCACTTTGAATTTTGCACCACTACTGTCACCAAACAAAATGGCAAAAATAATGTTTTCAAACATTCCTGAACACACGCCATTGGCTGAGCCTGTTGCTATGTCAGGCAGGTCAGGATTCTTAAACAAACAGAGCGATATTTCGACAGTTCCACAGAGCCAAAGTGTTGACACTTTTTGTGAATTAACCTACAATTTACTTGTTTAAAGCTCTCTCTGCAGGTTAAGCTGGGATAGAAAAAGTATTTACATCCAAAAAATTACACACTTTAAAAACTCACTTCAGTCTCTCACCTGTGCCAGAGGTGATTTAACCTTCTCAGGATGTATCTTTATCTTTTCTCCTGTGTATTATTACATGCTGTTTATGCTTCAGTAATGATTCTTCGGTGGGGAAATGTTTAACGATCTGAAGACCTTAAGAAGGTTTCAGAATCATGAGGTTTTAGAGACATCACCAAGACATTTTAAAATTCTTGGCACTCTTGTGTTTTTTTTTTTTTATTCAGGGAAAAGAGGTTCGATTTGGGACTCTCCTACTAATTTTCCCTCTCTGCAGATGAAAAGTCCGATTAGCTGGATGAAAATGAAAATAATTCTCATCAACATTAAAAGAAGAGGAATAATTCCGAGGTTTTGATATGAGGTTATAAAGAATAAGAGTCACGTCTGTCAGGATGATTGATTTCAGTATGTGCAAGAGGTCATCTTTCATTTCCAATGCACTGAGATAAAGTTGGGAATATGACAGTCTCAATGGCGTTTAAATCAGGGACTTGTCTATAATGCTGAAACTAATCCCTAGAAGCAACACATTTGTCTCGGATGAAGCCATAAAGCCGGTATGAGTACAGTCCACTGCCTTATTAATGAGGTGTCTATATTGCTAACGTTTTATGCAAAACGATTATTTTTATTACGATTCTTATGAGGTGACTTCCACACATATCTAACTGAGATCGTTNTGGGAAGCGTTATGAAACCCACTGCAATGAAATCTTAACAGGAATTCAGTTTTTTTTTTTTTACATTTTACGTTTTTTGGCCACCACAGAATTTGTAACCAACACTTAAAGCCTCGCTGTTGAAGGACAGGGAATGTCACCACACAAAGAACAAAATTTACTTTAGAATACTGAATGTGACAGGAAAATAAAACTCTCCTGTAGAAGTTAGAGTCCTCAGACGGCCTGTTGCACCCTTGTCTAAGCGTATTTGGAGAACGATATCGGTTCTTTGAGTGCATTCTCGCTGACAGGCTTTCACCCACATCCAAAACCACTTTTGTTCTCATTTTGGTGCCCATGGCTGCTCTAAAGCCCTGGAGAAACATATTCATTTTATACTGTTCAACAAAAACCACATTCACCAAATGCTACTACTGTGTAGACCTATCAGTGTCTACCATTATGTCGTTAAAATGAAAATAATAAAAAAAAAAAAAAAAAAAAAAAAAAAAAAAAAAAAAAAACACTTGAAGCTATTTTTTTAAAGGCCCACTCTTGTTCTTACGCACTATTTCTCAGAGCCATCATGTACAATTACCTTTCATCTTTATCAAATGTCAAAATGCAATGTTCCCTTTTCACAAATTGGTAGCAAAACACTTTTTGTGCATTTCACTTTGAATTTTGCACCACTACTGTCACCAAACAAAATGGCAAAAATAATGTTTTCAAACATTCCTGAACACACGCCATTGGCTGAGCCTGTTGCTATGTCAGGCAGGTCAGGATTCTTAAACAAACAGAGCGATATTTCGACAGTTCCACAGAGCCAAAGTGTTGACACTTTTTGTGAATTAACCTACAATTTACTTGTTTAAAGCTCTCTCTGCAGGTTAAGCTGGGATAGAAAAAGTATTTACATCCAAAAAATTACACACTTTAAAAACTCACTTCAGTCTCTCACCTGTGCCAGAGGTGATTTAACCTTCTCAGGATGTATCTTTATCTTTTCTCCTGTGTATTATTACATGCTGTTTATGCTTCAGTAATGATTCTTCGGTGGGGAAATGTTTAACGATCTGAAGACCTTAAGAAGGTTTCAGAATCATGAGGTTTTAGAGACATCACCAAGACATTTTAAAATTCTTGGCACTCTTGTGTTTTTTTTTTTTTATTCAGGGAAAAGAGGTTCGATTTGGGACTCTCCTACTAATTTTCCCTCTCTGCAGATGAAAAGTCCGATTAGCTGGATGAAAATGAAAATAATTCTCATCAACATTAAAAGAAGAGGAATAATTCCGAGGTTTTGATATGAGGTTATAAAGAATAAGAGTCACGTCTGTCAGGATGATTGATTTCAGTATGTGCAAGAGGTCATCTTTCATTTCCAATGCACTGAGATAAAGTTGGGAATATGACAGTCTCAATGGCGTTTAAATCAGGGACTTGTCTATAATGCTGAAACTAATCCCTAGAAGCAACACATTTGTCTCGGATGAAGCCATAAAGCCGGTATGAGTACAGTCCACTGCCTTATTAATGAGGTGTCTATATTGCTAACGTTTTATGCAAAACGATTATTTTTATTACGATTCTTATGAGGTGACTTCCACACATATCTAACTGAGATCGTTTAGATTAACATGTTTCATGGTGTTTATTTGGATCTTCCATTCCAACTCGGTTTGGAGAAAACATGCAGATGAAGGTTAAGGCACGCACTAAAAGTACCAAGACCATCCCTACACCCTGTGGTTTACAGTATTTGTTAATATTGGTTCAGCTGGAGACTGCAGGAGAGCGCGTGGTGCAGAAAGCACAGCCTAACCCCTTCCGCCCGGCAGCTCGAGCAATCCAGGGCTGCCTGTCACCACGGTGAGTTCCTCTGGGCATGAAGACATGAGCTAATGGAGAAGGAGCGAGCGAACACAGTCTCAGGGGTCCTGTACACACACAGGGTGAAATAGAGGTTATGGAGCTTCTTAAATTTTTAACCGTGCAACCTCTCCAACACTGTAATTAGGCAGATAACCTGTTAGGCGTGTGGGGTTCTAACACTGATGCTTTAAACCGGATCGAAGCTCCAGGCAAATGGAGAAAGAAGTCGAAATGAATTGTACACTGCTTGGGCAATAGGGACTCCCCAATTAATGCTTAAAAAAAAAGTAAAGGAAAAAGAAAAACAAGAAGAAGGAAAAAAAAAAGTTCCCCTGTGAAGAAGACATGATTAATATTTTACTTTGGTTGAGTACAAAAGGGTTTGGTAAAAAATTTAGATGCCGCATGGCCGTCTTTGGCATTCAAATATCAAAGCTGAGCAGAGTGATTGGTATTATTCTTTATTAACATATAAATAGCTTTATATTGCATGCAGTAATATTCATTTTGAAGGATTTACACTCAGTTTGTCATCTTAGATTTTGAAATGCTTTTCATATCGCATGTTGAAATCCATGTATGCCAGGTTGACATTTGCATGAATGTAAAGCTCTAAAAAAAGGCAATAAAGGTCTTTTATTGATTGCAGTTTTAGAGCTTTTCCCTGTAGATCTCATATAGGAAACAAAGAGAGATTACACAGGCTTCAGCCTGAAATATATGAAAAGCATTTTCAAATGCTCAGATGGTGCACCTGGTTTTTTGAGGTGGCACCAGAGTTCACATTTGACTTCATAGCATAAAATTTGTGACATACAGCCCCTATAAGTGCCATCTCCTGTCCTATTTCCACAGACAGCCAACAGGAACAGCAGGAGACGAGTATGTGGGCTCTTCCTGTGCCGTGAACAACCAGTGTTAATGTGATTTGAGCCATGTGAGTGATGTGTTGTGTTTTCTGCAGTTTGGTGGTGCCAGCTAATGACATGCTTTAGTTTCAGCTCCGATACGAGTAACCTGAAAAAAAACAATATCCAGCATGATAATTGTAAACTTTTAAAATTAACTGATCTGGTCCATAAACAGAAGAAAAAAATGTGTCTGTGTAATTGCTAATATTACAGCACCGTATATATTGATATGTGCTCAGTAGTATTCCTATTCATTAATTTGTCTTATTCATATTTTAATAAAACAATTAAAATAAAGTAAAATAACAATCCAAAACATACAATGTCAAGGATATAGATTCTACACACACAACGTAGGACATACAAATGTGTTTAAAGCAGCGTGAATTCATGAAATGCCCAGGAAATCTTATGTGTTTTAATAATAACTGAGCAGTTGGGGGTTTGGTGCCTTGCTCAAGGGCACCTCAGTCGTGGTCTTGAAGGTGGGAGAGAGCTCTGTATATTCACTCCCCCCACCTACAATCCTGCCGGTACGAGACTCGAACTCACAACCTTTAGGTTACGAGTCAAACTCTCTAACCATTAGCCACACTTCCCCAGGGCGCCATTAGGGCCCCCCCCCCCCCTACTTTAATATTCATGAGGATGGAATATGACCTCTGAAAGACAAGACCTGATGATTTTGAACTTAATTCTAGCTCTCTTGGACAGAGAGCTATGTATTTCCTAAATAAATGTCATGTCATGTTTTTAACTTGTATAATATAATATAAATTGGCTTTATAACAACCACTCTGCTTTCTAAGATAACGGTTAGTGCTGGTACTAAATATAGGCTAGTTGTAGTGCTGGGCGGTAGACCAGTTCATACCAAATACCGGTGTTTATTTTTCTTATGACATGAATTTTTAAAATACCGCAATACCGGTGCATGTCTCTTAAACAACGTTCGGAACGTGACACTGTTTGAGAGGGGTCCCTTTTCACTGGTGTACTGTGGTGAGGGAACAGCTGTATGTTTTACTAAGCGTGAATGTTCTGAAACTGAAGCTGTAGAACTAATATAACGTGATGACACAGAAGAACTCATCCACAATATCCACATTGACCGCCACAAATATCCACCGCCCCCTGCCATCAGCTCCCGCATCTCACACGAGCGTGACTTTAGCACTAGATTTAGCCACTTTCAGACCCTTTTAGCGGCTTTCACCATAGAATATTCATACTGACAAACCAAGCGACTTTATTGTATAAACCTTAGCTATGGTTCAGTTAGAAGATTTCACCGGTGCTGTCCCGCGAACGCGAGGTCTAACTTAACCGGAGAAGTGTCGCCTCTCTCGGCGTCTGTTCTGTGCAGTGAGCAGCAGAGAAGCACCGCAGCAGACTCCTCAATAAATGAGTACAACACAGCGTTTCCTAGCACCTGTCGCTTACTGATTGTTTGGAATTATAAATATGAGCGTAGTTCTTCTGTTAATATCACATGCACTTTTTTAGTTTGTTGTTTTTTTTAGTTTTGTTACTCAGACGCATGCAATGCCCACACGAGGCCAAAAAGAATATAGCCACCAACAACCCATAGTGTAGATGCATGATGTTGATTTTATCATACGATGCCGCGATTATAAATGAGAGTTACTCCTGGTTAACATGTATTAAAAGGTCGTGTTTAGTCACTAGATAGCGGGGTATTTGGTCATTGCCTTAAGAGAGTTTGCTCTTTTGTTAGTTTTGACTGCTTTTATTGTCCTCATTTGTAAGTCGCTTTGGATAAAATTTATTTTGTGACAAGATGCCGCATCGGGACGTAATAGGGCATTCTAAGTCAATATACTGCAGTATTTCCTCTCTCAATCAGTAGAAAATATGGTTAACACTCGCTCATGCATGGAAAAAAAAATACCGTTATGTACCGTGAAACCGGTATAATTTTGAAAAATACTGTGATATAATTTTTTGGTCATACCGCCCAGCACTAATAACGGTCATCAAAAAAAACTAAATCCGTATTGGTTAACTGCTAATCTATAGACTTATATTGAAGACTGATTTACAGGGAGGGTGGGAGCTTACGCTTTCAAAGCTAGCTTGCTATTGCTAGCCTCTCTGAAATCACCTACCCTAGCTTTAACCACCTGGCAAGCACTCAAAACACCTTAAAAACCACCCACGACAGCAGCAGTGAGTTTGCACACGGGTAACATTTTCTCCTCTTGACTTTCATGTTGCCCAGAAATAAGAAAACTAAAAATATATTAACTACCAAAAATTAAATAAACTTACAACATAGTGCTGATATAAACCAGCGGGGGGAAAAATTAGAAAGCGAAATACATGTGATATGAAAAAGAGATCTGAGTGCCGAATGTGTAGTTATTCCGTCACCTGATCTGGTCTGTTTTGATTTTTCTTTGATCCTCCCTCACTAGAGGACAAGATGTGTCACTTCCTCGAATCTCCTACTCCTCCTCGGAGAAACTCACAGACAGAAATAAACCGCAGCGAGACGGTCCTGACAATCATCCCTGGAAGTTTCACTCTGCATGCATTAGCTCATCTCACCACGTCGGCAAATGTGACGACCAATTACAGCGAAACTCTCAGACGCTCCTCTGACAACGGCACTGATTTAATGAAGCAGCTCAACCCCTGTGTGCGCTTGGGAGTGCGAGTCTTTTAAAACGAGCATGCTGCTTGACACTAGGTTTTGACCAATATGAGAAAATATAAAACGTGCATGGTTAAAGAGGCTGCTGCTAACTCTGCAACTAATTTTTGTTATTTTAAGGAGCAGGCACAATTACATTATGGGCCAATGGTGATAATGTTAAAATGGCTTAAAATATGCTAATTAAATGTCTTGATGTATGTTTAATATTACAACTGATTTGCTATCAGTCAGTGGGGCTAATGCATGAATATCACAATCCTGTTAGTGGCACCATTTTTTACTCTGTGTTGCCAATAACAGAGCTGTGCCTCAAGGATCTAAACATGTTCAAACATCCGCTGAAGTACCTTCAGTAGATGAAGTGTGTTATACAAGTAGCCTAGCATGTAGAGTTACGGTTCATTTTTGTGCTGCGCGAAAGGAAACCGGCATCCTATTTTTCTTTAGGCTTATTTTACAAAAGCACAAAGATTTGTTTTTATTGTGAATGTACACAAATAAAGGCAAACCTTTTACAATTCCGATTATCTTTAGGACTAAAAGGAGTAGTTGCTTCCACTGTTAGATGGAAAAAACTCAAGTGATTGCGCCGGCGCCGCATGCACGCACACAGTTAAGCATTGCTACCTTGACAATGCAGCCTGTTCATTATCATAATAAAATACAGTCAGTCAAACATATGGAAAAAAAGCTATGTAGTAAAATCTGTGCCGTTAAGTGTTATCACCGCACCGCCGTGATGTTATGCAAAACATTTTGTTTTACGTGGATATTGGAACGCGAGTGAAGTAGCTACTAGCTACATAGGCTAATAAATAATATTTTGGCATTCAAATACATCGCGAATACGGAAACATTTGATTTTGTGTGGAATGAGAGGCCCAACGTTGGTTTCAGTTTCGTTTTAGCCTAAATGAATTAGTTTTGGCTTGTCGTTTATATTGCTATAGCTTCTTATATTTTTAATTCTTGTTCTTTTCTAAATACTGTTAATTGAAAGGATTTGTTGTGGAGTGAGGGGAGCTAAAATAGCCTAGCTATGTTTACAGTGTTTATTATAATGTTTGTAAACATTTCGCGTCGGCATTAGGCCTATTTCTGAATGAAACAATAAAATGCGACTTATACGCGACTTATGTTTTTTCCCCCTAAAAAAATTTTTTTTTTATATGCGTAGCGTATTTTAACCATGCAGCAAACCTTTTTTAATATTTTGATAAATTACTGAAAAAATAAATAATTAAATGACTTTAAACCGTTTAACTGATTGTATTAATCGGTCAAAATTCTTACGGTCGGTTAACGGTTAACCGGTTAAAATGAACATCCCTAAACAGGACTATAATTGTGAACGGTTTTCGTGTGTAACTGCAAAACTGTACTTGAGTACAAAGTCAATTATTTAATTAGTGAGGGAATACACAAAGGAAATGCACAGCAAAAACCATGTGCATCTGCTCAAAAAGGTAGGCTTGCATTACTTAAACACAAATTATATTTGTGACCCTGGACCCTGGAAGTCTTGTGTCATTTTTTCAAAATGGAGATGTATACATCATCTGAAAGCTGAATAAATAAGCTTTCCATTGATGTATGGTTTGTTAGGATAGGACAAAAATAAATGATGAGAAAATCGCTTAAAGTTGTCCAAATGAAGTTCTTAGCAATGCATATTACTAATCAAAAATTAAGTTTTTATATATTTACGGTAGGAAATTGACAAAATATCTTCATTGAAAAATTATCTTTACTTAATATCCTAATGATGCTTGGCATAAAACCCCCCCCCCCCCCCCCCGAAAAATCAAACTTTTAACCATACAATGTATTGTTGGCTTTTGCTACAAATATACCCCAGCGACTTGACTTACTACTTTTGTGCTCCCAGGGTCACATTTTTCCATCACTTAGTGCATGCACTCTCCAGTAGTTAAAGAGACTCGAGGTATCTAATGGTCCTTGATCTTTATTGTGTTATGAAAACATACAGTAACTTTAAAAACTAATTTATTGAAACTGACTCGAACGTCTGCAACTTTTGATATCAGACAGATGAATACACATGACCATCCACGTTTGCTGGACACATCAGTGGTGCCTCTCGGGCTGCGTGTAGCACCTACGGCTCTGCAGATCTTCAGAAGGATCCAAATCTTATGAACAAGATTAAGTTTATTTGACCATTTTAATCTGATTTTAAATATTGGGGGCGTTTTACAGCTTAAAAGCACAAAAACAAAATACTTTTAGTCATTAAGTAAAAAAAACAAATATATATAACGAAAGAAATTCCAAGTGGACCTCGGGGGGAAACCTATATATATATATATATATATAGTACTATTATATATAGATATATATATTATATATATCTATTATATATATTATATAGATAGTATATATATATAGAATAGATCAGAGATAATATATAGATATAGATATAAGAATAGAGATCTATTATATAGATATAGTTATTATATAGATACTAGATATAGATATATATATTCTTATATATAATACTAGATATATATATATATAGAATGATTATGGATTATTATAGATATATATTATAATATAGATATTATAGTATATATAGAATCTAATAGTATATATATTATATCTACAGTGGGTGTGAAAAAGTGTTGGCCCCCTTCTGTTTTTTTTTATTTTTTGCATATTTGTCAAGCTTAAAAGATTCAGATCATCAAACTATTTTTAATATTACACAAAGATAATGCAAGTACATACAAATTGCAGTTTTTAAATGATGATTTCATTTATTAATTGAAAAAAGCTGTCCAAACCTGCCTGGCCCTACGTGAAAAAGTAATTGCCCCCTAAAATCTAATAACTGGTTGTGCCACGCTTTGCAGCAACAACTGCAATCAAGTGTTTGCGATAACTGGCAATGAGTCTTTCACGTCGCTGTGGATGAATTTTGGCCCACTCTTCTTTGTAGAATTGTTTTAATTCAGCCACATTGGAGGGTTTTCGAGCATGAATGGACTGTTAAAGCATCTCAATTGGATTTAAGTCCGGACTTTGATTTGGCCACTCCAAAACCTTAATTAAATTTTTCTTGAGCCATTCAAAGGTGGAATTGCTGGTGTGTTTTGGATCATTTTCCTGCTGCATAAACCCAGTGCGCTTGAGCTTGAGGTCACAAACTGATGGCCGGACATTCTCCTTCAGGATTTTCTGATAGAGTGCAGAATTCATGGTTCCGTCAATTATGGCAAGTTGTCCAGGTCCTGAAGCTGCAAAGCAGCCCCAGACCATCACACTACCACCACAATGTTTGACTGTTGGTATGATGTTCTTTTTATGAAATGCTGTGTTGGTTTTACGCCAGATGTAACGGGACACACACCTTCCAAAAGTTCAACTTCTGTCTCGTCAGTCCACAGAGTATTTTACAAACAGTCTTGGGGATCATCAAGATGTTTTATGGCAAAACTGAGACGAGCCTTTATGTTCTTTTTGGTCAGCAGTGGCTTTTGCCTTGGAACTCTTCCATGGATGCCGTTTTTGCCCAGTCTCTTTCTTATTGTTGAATCATGAACACTGACCTTAATTGAGGCAAGTGAGGCCTGCAGTTCTTTAGATGTTGTTCTGGGTTCTTTTATGACCTCTTGGATGAGTCGTCGTTGTGCTCTTGTAGTAATTTTGGTAGGCCGGCAACTCCTGGGAAGGTTCAACACTGTTCAAAGTTTTCTCCATTTGTGGATAATGACTCTAACCGTGGTTCGCTGGAGTCCCAAAACCTTAGAAATGGCTTCATAACCCTTTACAGACTGATACATGTCAACTATTTTGATTCTAATCTGTTCTTGAATTTCTTTAGATCGCGCATGAAGTGTTGCTATTTAAGCATGCTTCACTATTTTGTCAGACAGGTTCTATTTAAGTAATTTCTTGATTCAACAGGTCTGGCAGAAATCAGGCCTGCGTGTGGCTAGTGAAATATAACTAAGCTTTCTAAAATAATGTGGTTAATCAAAGTTCTTTCATGATTTAACAGGAGGGGGCAATTAATTTTTCACATAGGGCCATGTAGGTTTGGACAGCTTTTTTCCCTTATTAAAATAAATAATCATTTAAAAACTGCTTTTTGTATTTACTTGCATTATTTTTGTTTAATATTAAAATTTGTTTGATCTGAATATTTTAAGTGTGACAAACATGCAAAAAAAAACAAGAAATCAGGAAGGGGGCAAACACTTTTCACACCACTGTATATTATCTATATATGTATAAGGTCCCTGCAACTAAATAGTACTAGTTCTCCAAGTCATCCTCCATAACATCATTAGGAGCAACTAAGAGGACAGTTATTAAACTCTCTTTAGTTTGCCCTGATTTGACCTCATCAAACACATTTTAATAAGTCTGTTTTAACATCAGTGGAATGTTCTGCTGAGTGAACTAATTAGCATCATGAGTGTCTGCACTATGATATTTTAATGAGCTGTGGTTATGCAAGGGCCACCATCACATCATATTCCACATTCCAGTGTTAATATAACGAGATTGCTTTACGAGGTCAGAAAGAGCTGCTGGTCACCATGACAATGCTTTGATTATGATGTCACGGTGAATCTATCGGTTGCATCATCGGGCTGGGACATTCAAATAGAGCAGAAGAGAACAGAATGTGACATGGCTCAATTCAGGCAGAAATATTGACCACTCATCTGACTTGGATGGAAAATGAACCACAAACTAAATCAGACAACTAACATGCCGGGTCTCTAATAGCCAAGCTAATTTGAATACACAGCCAATATGTAAAATTAATACTCAAATTCTTACAGCAAAGACACATCACACAACATTAAATAGCTTTCTCAATGCATTTAAACCCGCAGTGTGTAATTTCTCCACTACTAGTGCCACCAAACTAAATTGCAACGTTTACAAACCGGCTTTCCAAACACTCCCAGATCATCCAATGTTCAGATAGCCTCAGCCCCAATTATACTGCATTGGCTGAGACAGAAGATGACATGTCAGGTCACTCCAACAAACACTGAATATTTTGAAAGCCCACAAATAATACTGTTTACATTCAGCTACACTGGATTTGAAAGTAAAAATGCTGTGCAATGCAATCCAGTCATGGTCAAAAATGTCACAGCAGGTTAGGATGCATGTGGCGTCAAGGATGAGCAAATTTATTTAACATCCCAACTATAAACAAGAAGCATTATCTCGCTAAGTATCACCTATGCACGCACTGGGTCAAGAACAGAAACCGAGCTGGTAGTATATGCATTTATGTGTGTAGGTTTGTGTGTGTATGTGTGTGTGTGTGTGTTCTTGTCATGCAAGAGACTGCAGTTGAACGACATCTAATCAAAGATCAGCTTGCTTGTGTCTACCTTTGAGCAGAACACTATCGAACTGACCCTGAATAAGTAGGATGGATTGTCTGAATGCAAACGCTTAGTGATTAGTTAGAAAGAGTGTGTGTGTATTTCAGAGGAAGCAACATTATTATAAGCGGCTGTTTCCACTCTTCCAAAACACTGCCAGTGCCATTAAAAAAGTTTCTCAGTAAGTTTAAAACCATTGAGAGAGAGAGAAAATGATGTACCAAACAACGCTCCAGGGCATAACAGTGTCTTCCTAATGATTGTGAGAATAGGAGAGAAAGTGACAGGACGGGCCAAAAAATAGAGACAGACTGAGAGAGGAAAAGAGAACCTGTCACACAAAACCTTCATTGCTTCTGGAAGCCAGTACCAAGAAAGCAGTATGTGTAGGAATATTTTTGCAAGAGAAAATTCAATTCAAAATACATCTTTGAGCTATTTCCCCAGTTTATTCAGAAATATATGAAAGTGTGTGTGCATGATGTGTTCTTGTGTATGGCGTGTGTGTGTGTCTGGAGAGAGGATGTATTCTAGTCATTTGTATTCAGCCTCAAAAAAGGGACAAAATGAGAAGGGTTTTATGACAGTGAACTCCCATGATGCACCAATGAGTGACATAGTAGTGGAATGCGCTCAGAACTCTTGATTAGACTCCATCTCGACAGGCCTTGTCATCTTTCTAAATATATACACAACACACACCAGCGCCTGCAGTACAGACCCTCAGGACTCTTTACTGAAGTCTATTCACAAGGATATCTTACTTTAGATTAAAGATACTACAACTTAACCAATCCAAAAAAAAAAACACTGCATGAGAACGTGGGACATTTATTGGGCGGAAAAGGGGGAAGCAGGCATTATGAGTTATGCATTATAGAATATGTACAGTAAATAGAGGTAAAATTAGAGACAGCAATAGTAGAGCTAGACAAAGTCAACAGAGATGGAATAAACAGGTAGAATTAGAGCTAGTGCAATCTGAGTTACAAGGTAAGTAGTCAACTACGGCATCACAGGGGAGTTAGAGGTAGAGACATTCGAAATAGAGAAGTTAGCAGAGATACAGCAGTGGTGTCAAACTGTGCTCATGGAGGACCACGGACCTGAAGAGGTTTATTCCAACCTTGCTCCATCTGCCTGTCATTTTCAAGCAAACCTGAATATCATGATTAGCTGGAGCCAAACTTAGCATGAAGGTGGCCCTACTGGAGCAAATTCTGACACTTGTGAGCTGGGAGTAAGCAGGGGCAAAGTCAGAAGCTGAATGAGCAGAGATCAAAATGAGGGTAATCAGGTAGAGCTAGCTAGAGGTAGAAAGAGCAGAGATGGGCAAAACTAAATATTAGTCACAAGTAGATCTAGTCCCAGAGGCTGAGCTAGAGGTAGAGTCAGCATAGATGAAGACTCAGATGAGGCAGAATGGGCAGAGGAAGAGTCAGCAAAGGAAGAGCTAGAAAGAGAGTGAGAAGAGGAAGAGCTAATATAAAGGGAAATTCAGCAGAGGTGCACCTAGAAGTAAAGTAATTAGCTGGGGAACAGTTAGCAGAGTTTCAGCTAAAAGGAGAGTCAGCAGAGGTAAAGCTAGAGGTCAGTAGAGGCTAGGGTTGGGTGATGTCTACAAAATTGGCATCAGATGATGTCTACAGTGAAACATCGCGATGGACAATGACATTGGTGGGGGCGAGCGGGGGGAGGTGTGTGGGGGAAGAGGTTAGGGGGTGTCCCGAAAGCAGTGAATCCTTATAAGGGAAAACACGATTCCTAACACCGTGTCTACACCGGACGCGAGTGGCGTGGCGCGACAAAATACTATAGAACAACTGATCTATATAGAGAGTGCTTATATATAGATCAGTCTATAGAATTCATTATAATCAGTGATGCTGTCTACACTGGATGCGGTGTGACACGACAAATCCCCGAGAGTAAACTGCTGCCGCGTTCTATTTATGACGTGCTGACACAAATTTCAAATGATTTTCTACAGTCGCTTTGTCGCATCCAGTGTAGAAGCCTTAGCGGTCCTCAGGGGTGTAGACACGGTGTAACGGTTGCCTGTTACATCCTACAGTACATAAAATTTCACTTACCACATAAACGGTGTAAGGAGAGATGACTGAGGACGATGGCAAACGATTTGCAGATCCTCAGCACCACTGACAAACATATAAAATGTGTGGCAAGTACTGCCGCTCCATAGTGTAAATAGAGTACGTGCGATCGATAATCTCCAAAGTGAAAGTGAATCTAAAAGCGATCATGCATTCAAAAGCACGATGCCAGTTTCAATGCCAGGTATAATAGCGGCTCCCTGATGCCGAAATATATATGTAGTATAATTACCCAATTATATAACTGCGAGGGAAAATATTGAAATATATATTTTCCTCCCATCTTGTATTTATTCTCTTTAGGGGTTCCGCCTACACGTCATTTTATTTCCGAACACGGTATTGGGATGCGGCCGGATTGCGGGTGGTATGAGGGAGAGGGGGGGGGATGGGAGGATCACGATGCCGGCTCAACATCGTGATGTCTATCAGCCATCGGCGATGGACGATGGCATCGTCTATCGGCCCAACTCCAGTAGAGGCACACCTTGAAATAGAGTAATCGGCAGAGACAGAGTAGAAGGTAGAGTTAGCAGAGATACAGCTAGAAGGAATTAACATAAGTGGAGTTAGAAGAGTTAGAGCTAAAGGAACTATCATCAACACAGATATTAGTACAGTCAGTAGTAGAAGAAGAGCAAAAGTGTCTAAACCTGCTCTCAGAGGGCCAACGTTGTGCAGAGTTCAGCTCCAGCCTGCCCCAACACACTTGTCTGGAAGTTTCTAGGTGATCCTAAAGACCTTGATTAGCTGGTTCATGTGTGTTTGGAGCTAAACTCTGCAGGATAGTGGCCCTCCAGAAGCAGAGCTTGACAGCCCTGAAGTAACTACAGGTAGACTATTTGGATGGGACAGGAAACACTATTTATCCATTCTCCAAACCGCTTGTCCTACATAGGGTCATGGGGATGCTGGATCTTATCCCAGCAACTTGGAGCGAAGGCAGGGAACCACCATGGAAACTCTGTATTTATTACTAAAATTAATGCGACTGAATGTGGATGTTATGGTTGATCATGTAATCTTGATGTGAAAAAAAACACTGAAATAAACAAGAATTATGATTATATAATTAAAACATTATATATACAATTACGAGACAAAGGTTTGAGAAGAGGTAGATTTAGACCACATATAATCTGCAGTCTCTCTTTTTCACATACAGTGACACGGTCACAAAGTTAATTGGTTTTTAATAAAGCTTTTAATCTCAGCGATTTATGAGGTTTTACAGTCCAAACCAACAACAACTTGGCCGATGTATATTAGTGTGTGTAGAACATCAGCATCAACATTAATTGTGAGTGAAGGTTTGCAAAAGCCTTGTGTGGTAAGGACTTCTTTGAAATCTTCAAAGGTCGAAATCTGATCAATATCTGATCAATAGGAATGAGAAAGTAATCTGACAGAACAGTAAGGTCAACCCCACCTATGGTCCAATCGGTTCAGTAGTTCTGACATTAATTCCCAACAGAAACGACAAGTGTATGAGGTTTAGAGGGTCTGATCTATGTCTGATCTATACAACACTTATAACAGGAATCTCAAACAGTCCCTGTCAGGAGATCCTTTATATAAGAGCTGTGAATGCTTTTGTTTCACACATATTTCTTTGTTCATTGCTTCATTGCAAATAATTCATGTCGTACATGAATTATTTAGCAGGTCCAGTGAAAGATATGTATCTGTCTTCAGTGACTTTAGCCCTGGTTCTGTGCCCAGGAGAACATGGCTTCTATATTACTGGGGTTATCCATTTTATTTTCAGACTGTTAAGAAAGTGCTACAGCAAAAACTGAAATGCACTGGCTGAAGAAAATAAAGAGACAGAGAGAAATGGATATAGAATTGAACCACATTTCACTGACTCGCTGGTGCAGAAAGCAACACATTAAAAGGCAGAAACTCTGTCATTTGTGAATGTTCTGCCTTTCAAATGGCATTAGTACGTATTTATGAATGCATGAAGAGCTCTTTGTCTTTCGATGTGTAAAAGCAATCACTCTACACACAGGCATGTATAGAAGGAAGATAAACAAATGTGTGGAACTGAAGCTGAATTAATCACACAATAGAAAAGACGAAGAGGGGAGAGTAAACAAGGAAAGGAAAGGAACGAGACAAAAGATGAGAAGAGAAGAAAAGAGACGAGAGACAAGAGATGTGAAAAGACAAGAAAACAATGAAGAAATATCAAGCAAGCACAGAAGATACAAAGTGAGACAAGAAAAAAAAAACACAACAAAAGAAGACTACAAAAGAGAGGAGACAGATGAAAGAAAGCAAATATGAGACATGAACCATGAGTAGACCTTCAGGATTATGAAAGAGGTACTGTCTAGATGGACAGAGCTTTTAAACGAATGAGTGCAATGAGGAAAGCTATCATTCCTTTAAGTCATGCCTCAACTACCAATCTAGAGCGAGGGATTGCACAGAAAGAAACAGATGAATGGAAATCTGAGTCTTTGTTCATGAGAGTGGGACATATCGATTAGCAGAGCTGGGGATGGTGGGCAGCATGTATGTGTATGAAGACTTGTGTGACAGGTCCTTATTGATCAGGAGCATCTCAAAGATGGAGAGATGGAGAAATTAAACAACAACAAGTGATTTCCATCAACATGTGTTCACCAGACCAGAGAGAAGAGGTGAGACATGGGGGAGAACAGGACATTAAAGATGACAGACAAGACGAGAGGGAAGAAGAGGGGAGGACAGACAGGAGGAGAGGACAGAGAACAGGAGAGACGAGAATACGAGGGGAGAAGAGAGGAGAAACAAGGACAGCTGACTAGACGAGAGACAAAAGATAAAGGCTGAGGGACTGCAGCAGTGGTGTGAGGGTACAGGAGAGACTGGACGAGGAGACAAAAAGATAGGGCGAGAGATCAGCAGATGAAAGAGAAGAGACACAGGGAAGAGGAAGACAGAAGAGAGACAAAGAGGGAAGAGACATGGGGAAATAAGAGGAGAGACGAGATGAGAGAAAAGAAAAGGGGAAAGACAAAAACAGAGGAGGGGAAACTAGAGGAGAAATGAGATGAGAGGAGGCGGGAGAATAGGAGGGACAGGCAGAGAAACAAGCATATGAGAACAGAGGAGAGACCAGACAAAAAATTAGAGAAAAGGGGAGAAATGAGAGGAGGAGAGACAAGGGGAGACAACAGGAGACATGGGGGGGAGCAAAAGTGAGGAAAGAGAAGAGGAAAGATAAGGACATGAGAGAGCAGAGATGAGGGGAAAGAGAGGGAAAAGACAAGAGGAGAGACAAGATGAAGACATGGAGAGAAGACCAGAGGAGAGACAAGAGATGAAGACGAGGAAAAGACTAGAGAAGAGACAAAAGGAGGCAGGAAAAGAGTGAAAATGAGAGGAACAAGGATTTGAGAGGACATAAGAGGACATGAGAGGTGGAAGGAGAAGAGACGAGACCTGGGGAAAGAGGAGGAGAAATGGAAGAAGAGGTCTGGATATGAGACAAGGGGAGAGGAGAGGAGCATTAACAACCAGCCAATTCCCAGACAACTTTGTCCAAGGTCAGACAATATCACCAAGTGTCAGAACAGATTTATAAATGCGCCCACACATCTCTTTCCTAAAATGTGGCAAATTCTGATGATCCAACTCAAACGCAGATTAATCTTGAACTCACTCTGGCACATGGTCCAATCTAAAATCACTCACACACACACACACACACACACAAATATAGCACTTCCACTCAGGCTCTCAGTAATGGACATCAGTAGAAATGTGCTTTAAGTGAGGGGAGGAGCAGCCGTGACTCCATATGTGTGTGTGTACTGGAGAGAAGGATTAATTAGAAGTGAGTGGAAGGATGAATTAGTGTGTTAGCCAGAATCTGTATGTGTGTAACGTGGCAGACCGCTAATGCACTATTATCTTAAAACCTCTGAATCAGCACACACAGTTGGGTAAGTCTATGAACTCTGAGCCCAGTCCAGGGTTATCATGCCTCTGGAAAACCAAGATGGTCAGCCAGAGAGGTCAGAACTGTACCTGGGGGGGGGGGGGGGGTTGCGTTACACAACTCAATGCAGTAATGTTTAAAGGGGTCATATGATGCGATTTCATTTTTTCCTTTCTCTTTGGAGTGTTACAAGCTCTTGGTGCATAAAGAAGATCTGTAAATTTGCAAAGACTAAAGTCTCAAATCCAAAGAGATATTCTTTATAAAAGTTAAGAGTCAGCCACACCTACCTAAAACGGCTCGTTCGAACACCCCCCCACATATCTACATCACTATGTGGGAAAATTTGCATAACACCGCCCAAATGTATTCACGCAAAGAAAGAAGTCGTAATTTTTATTCTCGCTGTAGTATTGTTGCTGCCGCTGACGCCATGTCGTGAAGACGCTGTGTTTCGTTGTGAAGCGAAACTACTTTGTTTGGTCTTCCAAAAGAGGAGGATATCCGCTTCGTCATGCCTAGAGCTGATCTGTGCTGGTCGCTGAGGGAATACATCAACTTAGTGCTGTGGATCGCCGGATCGGCTTTCACCGTTTTCACCGCTCCTTCGTCGGATCCGCCGGGACCGCTGTTCTCGATCCCGCCGCCTCAGCTCACTCTATCCCGGCCTCAGCGCACGCTAAGCCAGGGCTTCCCCTCAAGCTAGGCCGCTGTGTTTTTCGGTGTGAAAGCGAAACTACTTTGTTTGGTCTTCCAAAAGAGGACGATTCGTCATGCCTAGAGCTGATCTATGCTGTCGCTGAGGAAATACATCAACTTAGTGCTGTGGATCGCCGGCTCATTTTATGGAGGACTGTTTACTGATCCTGGGAAAGTAACGTTTGACTAAAATGCCAGCAGTTCTAACTCACGTAAGTACGTTTTCATTTAAAGGATTTGCCACTGATGATTCAAACGCGAGTTTTAAACAGTGTAGAGTAGCGCTTGTCGTTTGTCGTTTCTCCGATCACAAAGGCAGACATGGTTTATGTTTACGCGGTGCGATGCAACGTAATGCGTAAAAAGACAGTATAAGTTTATTATAATCCGTAATTATGTCCCCAAAGGATGCAACAAATGCCTCGTTTGAATGGGTTTTCATGTTTTTGAATCATCGCTCCGGCCTGGCACGGCATCAACAGTATGGTGAGGGGCGTAACATTTCCGTCTCACGCTTGAGGTATTCGGCCAATCAACGCACTGGATAGCTGGCCAATCAGAGTACACCTCACTTTTCAGACCGATGAGCTTTGTAAAAAAAAACGCGTTTCAGAAAGGCGGGGCATAGAGGCGAACCAATGGACGTATGTGGAAAATTATGTGTTTTTTTTTTACTTTAAACTGCATAAAAACATTTCATTACACCAAACACACAAAACAATGTTCTTTTTAGCAACATATATGACCCCTTTAAGCCAACGCAGTCTAACTTTTTTTTTTTTGAGTGTTTGGTTAACACAAACTTTTTTATACATATACGCTTATGCAGTTGTCATCTCAGCTGTCACCAGGCAACCCCCACAACTTCTGCAGATTAGTCAGCTAAAGGAATCGTCCTAGTTATGTATGCTCTTAATGTGTGCAGGTCCCTCAGTGTGTATACAAATAATTAACAACAGCGATTCATCAAGCAGTTTATCCCAGGGGTCTCCAATCCTGCTCCTGAAATGCCAATGTCCTGCATAGTTTAGCTCCAACCAGCTCCAAAACACTTGCCTAGCGAATCTGAAGACCTTGATTAGCTGGTCCAGGTGTGTTTAATTGGGGTTGGAGCTAAACTCTGCACAACAGTGGCCCTCCAGGAGCAGGTCTGGACGCCCCTGGTTTATCCACAGTTCCACCTCAAAAGAATGATTTACTTCCATTGTGACAATTCATCCACCTAGAAAATACTAGAATACTATTGGTGTAAATGTACAAGTATTTTCATACTTTTTAATAGGGGTTTTCATTTCAGCATACATGTCTAAGGAACAAATACAGTGCTTTTTTTAACCCCTGCACCTGCAGAACTTCTGTGTGCGGAACTTAATTTGAAAGTCCAAGCTTCCCCTCTAGGATGGGACAGTACCATTACTGATATACTTTGATATTGCGAAAGCATCTGAAATATAACAAAGAAGGAAAACTGCATGGCCCAAGCTGTCCTAAACACGGGACACACTTTATATTAAGTGCTTCAAACGAACTCATAAGCCTACAGTTTAAAATGTACTGAACCAATTTGTTGGGCACTGTGACAACCCTACCATTTACATTGGTTTATCCACATAGAAGAGTACTCCCACCACAACATGATGAGTCACATCAGTTAGAAAGCTATTCCCCCATAGTACCGAGCCGTACCATGCAGTGGAAAAGCGCCATTAGACTTCCATTTCAAGTTTAATAAGTGTAAATGTTTAGCACACATTAAAGGATGTTATAATTGAGTTACAATTAGTTCCTCTACATTAAACATGAGGATATAAATAATATCCCAAGTTTATTTAGTGTCTAAAGAAAAGAAATCATGTGAGAGGTTGCTCACACATGGGAAATTTCTGCAGTCATGCAGCCGGATGCCACTCAAACACTGGAAGAAAATCATGAATGAAATTATAAATGAATCATCTGGAGCCAGGTGTGGAATTGCCAGACACACAGAATTGAGGCTCATTCTGAACCGGGCTAATTCATCACACTCACACATATGGAAGTGGTGCAGGAGAGCAGGTCTTTGGAGGCTCGAATGATCTCCAAAAGATGGATTCCTCCCAGGAGAGAGTAATGGAGCGCAGAATGACTGATGCCTTCCCAAGGGTGCAGAGCCAGCAGTGCCGGCCAGGGACGCTTAAATGATCACGGCACTGCCTCCATCTGGCCAAGGGCTGCTTGATCAAGTGAGGAGTACCTTATGTTCCTCAGGGTACAGTTGGTGCTCGTGGAGTGTGTGGGTTTCGTTTGATGGATTTCACATATGGGACTTACGAACCGATAAGTAATTTTCAGAATTTGGAGTTAATTACTGATAATTATTAATAACTGAAAAATCAAACGCAGGGCAAAAGCAAAACAACAATGCGCAATGCTGCAAAAACAGCATGGGCAGCACATCTGCAGTGGTATATAATCTGTGAAAATGTCAAATACGAGGAAGAAGTTGTTTAACAGCCACGGACAAAAAGACTCCGTAATCTTAATTTTACAACATCTTTTAGTTCATGTTCTGCATGAACTAAGATACACGCTGAAAACAAGACGCATGCTGACTGACAACCACAAAGTTTATGATCGCTCTGAAACAGAATTTCATTTACATAGCAGGAAAGCCGCAGAGCAGTCCCGGATACAAGATTTTTCATAACCGCTTACTGTTTCTATTGGGAGTCAGAGCATGATTTAACTTTTTTGACAAACCTTCGCACAGAATTTGACACTTTATCTCAACTAAGATTTGTGCTCGTCTTACTGAGGAAAAAACAGGTGCTACTGAGAATCCTTTTGACTGAAATCATCTGACTGAAACAAAACAAATCGTGAGATATCTAAAGATTTCCATTCTTCATTATTTCCCCTTGATCAAGACACTTAACCTCAGATGAATTCAGTTAGAGTGTTCCTGATATAAATGTATCATACATCGCTTTAGATAACAGCGTCTGATAAATGACTGCTTTTCTGCATGTAATGTGGAGCTTAATTTAATTTCACTCCTTATTTTCCTGTTTAACTCACCTCTTCATGTTCTTTTTATTTATCCCCTTGCTCTCTCGACTGTTTAGGCTGGATGATTTCAAGAGGTTGAATCACGAAAACAGGATTTATTTGCTCTACTGAAATAAGTTGAATGTAGTATGTGACATTTTCCAACATTCTCAAATCAAAACTCTGTCCCCAGTACACCCAGACCACTTACTGAAACATAAAACCTGTCCAACCGGACAGACACAATTAACTGTCCACAGTGTAAGTGAAAATCATGTGCAACATCAATCGGAACATCAAATAGAAATCATCCACAGAAATAGAAATCAACCAACCCAAAAAATGTCCTATCACTTGTTGCGGCGATGGATGGTCAGGACAAAACTCGGATAATTATGCAAGGAATCAAACGCATCGTGTCATACCTAATAAGAAGCAAAAGCAGTTCATCTTCACACAAAAAGCATCTTACATTTTCCCTGAATTGATGTTAATACATAACCGCACGGTTTTACATGAACACATAATCAACATTTAGCAGCTGGACCAGCTCCGACTGAATGAAAATGTCAGCACACGGTGATTAGCCAATCACAAGAGAGCTCATTTACATATGGAAGATTTAAAGATACAGTAACAAAAATATATCGTTTAATTGTTCGTTCAAAAGATTAGGGAGAGGGTGAAAAAATGTTAAATCACTAAATTGCATTTATTTATAATGTAATAAACCTTGAATGACATTATAAAGTACACGAAGTACAAGAAAAAAATAATAAAATACCAAAAACAAGTGCTAAGAGGTGTGAATATCTTACAATAACAGAGAGTCACTCTCACTTTCACACACGACACTGCCACGTGCTGCTGTCTCTTTAATAAACACACACACACACACACACACACACAAAAGATGAACTCGCTGTTGTTTAAAAACCTCTTCATCTCTTAGCAATGCCATGTGTTGTGTGTGTAAATCCTGAGGATTTCTGCTAAACACTGAATATCAGAACAGCTGTTGCTTTCTCTAATCTTTATCACACACACACACACACACACACACTATACACACACTCAAAGGATGATTACTGACAGCTCATGCTCATAAATGCTCATAAAGATAGCATCACTCATATACGACATTACTAACAGGAATCCTTTAACATACATCAAATTAATTTATTTCAAATGTCCCTTCCACTCTAATGTGGTTTGGACAGGATTTCTGGTCATCTTACGACAAACAACTGGAAACTGCATCACTGCTCACATCAAACTCTTGCAAGCTATTCTAAGATATCAATCAATCATTATTACATCACTGTCTTTAAAACGTTCATACCGGTCCTTATGTGGTTTGTATAAGTTATCAATATTGCCATTTGGTATAAAGAACAGAACTAAACATTACAAACTTGCGCTATTGAAACTGAA
Organism: Sinocyclocheilus anophthalmus; assembly: GCA_018155175.1. Lineage (NCBI taxonomy): Eukaryota > Metazoa > Chordata > Actinopteri > Cypriniformes > Cyprinidae > Sinocyclocheilus > Sinocyclocheilus anophthalmus. The sequence continues at coordinate 212,106 of JADLZN010001770.1, read as the reverse complement.
ATAAAACAAGACTGAAATACATATAAAAAAAAATCTGCAAAAATACAACAAAAAAAAATATATAGTAAAGGATTTCCCTACAAAACAAAAATGCAAGAACAATTCAAGAGGAAATCCAAGAAATGGTTTAACTAGAACTCCAACAGAACTCACGATAAACCAAACTAAGACCAACTACCGTAAACTATCACAGATCGGATGAAAGCGCTTCAGCGAGTGTGTGCACAAGACACTAACCTTGCACAGTTTCTGGTAACGCGGTGAGGATATCGCCATTCTCTGGAGCCGGTGTAAGAAGACCACCACTTTCTGCAGAGACGTCCGAACTACAGCCATCATCTTAACTCTGCCAGCACACGACTGCCAGCGTCTGAGAGCACGCATCCTCACCGCCTCACACACTCACACACGCTCACATATCCCCCACCACCAGCCGAGGGAAATGTGACGAGCCCTAACAAACATGTCCCCACACACGCGCACACTCAAGCGCGTCAGGACTGAGACGGCAACGAGTGCTCGCTCCTCTCCAGCGATAAACAAGAGTCACGGAGAGAGATTTAACACCGCATGACAAAAAAGACAATGAAGAGGCTGTGAGAGAGGGGGGAGGGAAGGGCTGATACAACGGATGGAGAGAAACTCCAGAGAGCGTTCAAGAGAACCAAAGGGTGTATAAATTCATAAAGGGAATGAGTGAGGGTGACACACTTTACTGAAAGAGAGCACATCTCCTGAGAGACAGAGAAATAGAGCAGTGAGACACATCAGAGAAATGAGGGAGACACGAGGAGAGCAGTAATGATTCTGAGTGGAAACCACTGTGGGAAAGTGCTATTATTATCTCATTCTGCACTTCTGATGACCCTTGACAACAAATGTTCACAAAGCTAAAATGAGATCAATACTGGCCCCATTTACTTTCTTAAAGGAATCAAAAATAAAGATTCAACATTTCCTCTGATGAATGTCATTACACACCTGTATGACTGACTTTGCTCCTTGGAGCACAAAATGAGAAATTTTGAAGAATGTGCTGGTCGCTCTTTTCCATGCCATTATAAGTTTAATTTCAAGTTTAAGCTTCCAAAAGGAGACAAAAGCACTATAATATTACCATAAAAGTACACATTTGTCTGCTATTTTCCGAAGCTACCACGTAATAGCTTTGACTTATACATATCGGTTTTAAAAATGCTTGTTTTGTATATTTTAGATGCGCGTTATGGTTATGAGTTGTCAAAATTACAGGCAGCAATTTGTCATCCCGTAACACCTAAAAATATTGTCAACGTATTTTTAAGATGCATTTCTGGCAATCTGACATCTATCTATCTTTTTTCTTTTTTTTTTTTTAATTCTGTACATTTGTTTATTTATTTAGAGTTGGGATCCATTTAATGAATCAGTTGATTCAATTCACAAACGCGCTCCAGATTCAATGAACCAGTTGTAAAAACCAAAAGGTGGAGGGAGGGAAATATTTCAGTAAATAACTATTTTAAATTTCGGTCACATAGTGTAAGAGTCATATAGGCCAACATTATGATGTGTTGTTGATGCATTTGTGTCCTTACTTAGCTAGAATGCATCAGTCTTCATTTATTGTGATTTTATGAAAAGGAGCAACCAGCACAGTCTTCAAAATATCTTCTTTGTGTGTTCCACAGCAGAAAGTCACTCAAGTTTGAACAACAAAAAGAGGATGAGTACATGCAGACGAATGTATTTCTTTGAGGTGAACTATCCCTTTAAGTAAGAAAACTTCTAATTTCATTTTAGGTCAACATCACAAATCTATTTTCAGCCCCTTTCTTCCAACCACCTTCCTCCATTATAGTATACAACAACCACTTTTCGCCATCTAATCAACTTCAGATTAATCCAATCCTGCTGTTTCACTCAGAAATACATCACACCACGACATTTCTCGAGGTAAAGAAACACTCATTGTGTCTGCGTCTCAAATCTGTGTCTGTCTCCTGATGTGAGTTTGATTAGTCTGTCTGTCTCGTCGCAATATCCACTTGCGAGTCAGTGTGATTTGAGCGTGATTCAGTTGTACAGTGACAAAGATGGATGCAGAACAAATCGCTCCAAACAACAGTAATCAACAAAATGCCAACCATGAGCTCAAATACATTTTTAGGGCATTAGATGAGCGAATGCCATTTTTTTCTTTGTGCAAAAAAATAAATGCTATCAGAAATATACGAGGAAAAGAAATACATGGTTAGCTACACTCTTACACACAGCAGTTTGACGTCACAGCAAGCACTTCAACAGTATTGTCATGAAAATAAAAGGAAAGCAGTTCTCACTGAAATCACTGAAGACCTCAGCAACTCTATTTCTCATGTCACTCTCGATGACGTCAAACATCAGCCAAGATTAAACACTTGCATAACATGTCATTCTCCAGTCATCAGCTGCGTTTTTTACAAACACGCTTGTAAGGAAATATCTGAATATGTCTTTGACACAAAACAATATATGATGGATGACTACAAATGAAGGATTATGCAAAAAATAAAAGAAACTGTCAGTGACTAAGTGGAAAAACAGAAATAAGCAAAATAAGCATTATAAATCTAGTGAACTGTAAAGTATTTTATAATATTAATTTTAATATTCTTATTATTTTAAATAACATCAGTCCAATAACAATACTATACATGTTTTTTTTTTTGTCTTTCAAATGTTTGTATTTTGGCCGGAAACCACAGGACAACTTCTCTTTTTAAATGCTTCTCTTTTGTTGACAGATTTATATAACCATTGTCATTACAAACTGAGGAAGATGTTTGGCACGTGTTGCTTTTCAAATGTGCGCTATATGCAACTCAAACGCACAGCACTTGCAGAGATGGAGCTCATTGTGGAGCATTATTAATACTAATAATGATAAACAAATAGTGGTTCAACGGATCACAAATCTCACGGTTTGGATCACATTACAGATTTTGACCCGCGGATCGGATTGTTTTTCGGATCAGCAAGAAGAAAAAAAAAAAATCGGTGTAACTTTGCTTTCCATAAGTACTATACCACAGCAAAAACTCTTAGCCCAAGAAAGTTCAAACATTATTAAAGAGACAAGCGAACAGCCAGTAAAAATAAGAACAAATAGGCTAGACAAATTACAAGCATAGATAAATACAACAGAACAATGTTACAAATAAGGTCGGTAGTATTCAGATACAGAAATTTAATAATTAAGTGTAAAATAAAACTGCACAGTGTTTACTGTATAAATTAAATATAGATTAATCTTTGTCAAAGATTTTTTGATGTTTGATGAGCTTTAATAACAGCAGAGTATTATTAGCTGCCTGCCACTTTAGACCTGATGCATTGCTTAATCTTAGACTATACCTCCAATTTCTTTCTCAGCTGTTTTGTGTGTATATGCGTCTGTTCAAAGGCAAGGAGTGAATGAGATGGGAAAGATGGTTCAGTTCGATGTTCGCGTGCAGTCAAACGTGCCTCACTGCGTGTACAAGCTTCATGTGATAGAACACAGCGCGCGAGTAACGAATCGAGTTCCATTTCGCCTTTTCTTTCGCTAGAATGGTTTAAAATCGCTTGCGTGTGTAAACACGTACAATTGATAAACTTTCATTCTATTATGGTTACATTTTGCAATTAATCCGTGGATCACATGCGTGCCGAACCGTGGGGCTTGGTCCGTGAGAATCACTGATCAACTACGATCCGTTTAACCACTATAAACAAACAAAAGCACACAAATGAATAACCAAAACTATACAAATGTGTGAGCAGTTTTGACCCTGTAAAGCCTTAAATTGTGAGGACTCTGCACTCAGACGCTGAAGTGACACCGGTCAGCACACTCACGAACGGCCTTCAGGAAGGGCCCTTCATGAAAGAATTCAGCTGCTCACTTTAGCTTCAACTGACCCTGCAAACGTCCTCACAGGGCCCTTCACAGCTGCAAAAATGCCATTTGTTGCCAAGCAACATCACAATAAAAGATGATTCAATGAATTTGTACGACTTCACCATTCCATTTTAGTACAAGTTGACAGCTTGTACTTTAGTGTATTTAGTGCATTAGGCTGCTGAATCAGTACAGTCGTGATTAGAGCGGACCGCAGATAGAGATCACACTGTGATGTATGAATCTCACAGGACAAACAGACTCTGCAAAGAACTGAAGATGTCGGAGGAGAGAGGAGAACAGGAAGACGCGCTCTTTCTCAGCTGACGTGATCTATACCTTGATTACACGTATGCTGTGGTCTGGCTGATGGGGGAACTAATGAGGACTGACACAGGGATAACTGAATATCATGAGGGCCTTTCGCACCGCAAGAACCTTTTCATAGTATCAGAACTACTTGTGGAACTGCCAACACGAGATTTTTGGGCGTTGTCGCCAAGCCGTGTGCCGGGAGAACTTGGTGCAGTATTTATACCGGGCTTCTTGCCTTTATTTCGAGAACCAAATTAGCTCCTCTACCGGAGCATGGTCTAACCACTCAGCAACGTGGTACTCAGTCTGTAAAAGAGGACGTAAGTAGACAGGTTAGTTGGCCAACGTGTATGCAAACACCCTCACCGAGCCGCCATGATTGTCAAAGCGGCAAGGTAAACATACTGTAACACTGTTGGTCGAGCTTATTTCGCAGGTATGGTTTACCAGGCGATAGAGTGGACATCAGAACGCTGTGTGAAGTGGACAGGCACTTTTACAATGTAGGTACACTGCCATGTGTCGTTGGATTGATATCTTATCCAATCCTGTTCACGTTCTCTATCAGAAAGAGGGTCGTACTTTACGTATACGTCGACTTTACATTTCCATTATTGTGAAACCCGCGAGACATAACAAAAACAGCTCCGATCACAGCGTCTTCCATCCTCCTGTTGTTAATGTTGTTCTCCTTAGTGATAGGGTGTCTGTTTGTTGACGCTGAGCACCAATTGACGATGGATACGCGTGTCTTGTACCGTGGGCATTACTTCCTTCTTAGCACACTGATCGTTGCGGAATAGCAAAAACCTTTAAATGGTGCGTATGAAAATATTCCCGCAAATCGTGCCCCTACTTTAGTACCTGTCGCATACTTATTTCTGGAACTAAGCGGAAAATGCGAAGTCTCTATGGTCCGCACACATTAGTTCCTGTTGTCCCTTATTTCTCTAAACCTCAGACAATACACCCATGGCCGCCCGCAGTCCACACCCCGATTATCTAACGCATTTTGCACAAACAGAACAAACCTGGCAAGTGCTAGCTGAAAACCACAAGCTCAGATCTGATTGGTGTGGGCTTTAACACAATTTCCTGGATTGACAAATAGTTGGCTATTATCCCAAATAACGCAATACAGCCGCGCAAGAATCCGGGTTTAACAGTGATTATAAACAGCTAAGGGGCGTTGTTATGTATGACGCGAAGCGGAAACCCACCTTATGAAGCTGTTGATAAAACATGTAACCACGGCTTCCATGGGGATTATTATCGGTCTAATATAAGTCGGCGCAACGTAGTGTATTATTCCATATACGGATTACCTGGGATTTCGCAGAATAACGAAGAACAGGGCGCAAAATAACGGAGTGTAATGATATTAATAAAAACAGAATTCTTCCGGCTAACAATGTAGCTCCTCAGAAACAGTTGTGGTTCCAACAAAGTGGCTGCAGAGCGGCACACAGAAGTAAACAAAGGTGTGTGTTTGTAGAGTATTTTACAACAGCTTCGAACGTGGCTCAGCCAATCAGAATCAAGGACCGGAACTCTCTGTTTTATAATGGATATGATGGAACATAAGGTGTTAGCTGTAAAATGTGGGCTAAAGCGCTTACGGCCCAATCTTCCTTTGAGCTCTTTGATGTGGGCGGAGTCCTGTGAGAGCGCCTCCCTCTGCGCGGCGTCAGATAACACGTTGACTGTAGTCTCCGCCTCATGGAGCCACTTCAGGAAGGATTCGAGCTCACGGAGACACGCCTGGAGAGACTTCAGCTCTGAATCCAGCACAGCCTGACGGTCCGACGCCCTAATGACCAGGACAACACACGGCGGTAAAATCTAAACTGCTACCAGATTACAAATACTTATTAACACATGAATATTTAATTAGTATCACTGCATTAATAGTTATAGTGGTAATATTTGTGCAATCATAATGCAATATTCCCAAAACATCATTTTTATAGCATTTACTATATCACTATATTATTATGGAAACATGTATTAACTTTTTTTCCCACTATTTATAAAAGCATAATCAAGGTAGTATTTATTAGAGCAATATTATTGCAGTAGTATTTATTAGAATAAGGTTTATGAAAGCATATTTAAAGTAGTATTTAATTTCACAACATTATTACGCGAGTATTTATAGAGCATATATTTCTACGATATTTGTAAAAACAATCAAAATATTATTTAATAAAGTAATATTATTACAGTAGTATTTGTTAGCATTTATTGTAATAATTTTTATGAAAGCATATTTATTAGAGGTCATATTTAGTAGCGTTTATACATTATTCATGATTATCTAGTGCGGTCAAACCAAAACAAAAACAAAAAAAGTGTCCATAATGTGTGTGTGTACTGTTTAATATGTACTATGTATATATAAATACAAACACATGCATGTGTATATTTAAGAAAAATATGTTGTTTATTTATTAAATAAATGTATATACAATTTAAAATATAAGAATTTGAATATATAAATGTATAAACAGGAATATTTTCAAAACATATACTGTATGTGTGTGTTTTTATATATAAATGATAAATATACACAGCACACACATACATATATTATATAAACAAAAACGTTTATTTTGGATGCTATTATTGCGAAGTAGGATCAATATTGTACACGACACAAAGGGGAGGGCACTATCATATATTATCCTGAGAGTATTTATTAGCGTTCATTGCCACAATATTTGTAAAAGCATTTTTGTTGTAGTATTTATTACAACATTATTATGATTAAGTACTTGTTAATATTTTATTGTATTAAGTATTTAATATTTATTGGCACAATATTCGTGAAAGCATAATTACAATAAGATTTGTTACTATATTACAGTAGTATTTTGTGAGAGCATAATTACAATAGATTTTGTTCTATATTACAGTAGTATTTGTGAGAGCAAAATTACAATAAGAATTTGTTACTATATTCCAGTATATTTTGGAGAGCAAAATTACAATAAGATTTGTTACTAATATTTTTTTTTTTTTAAAAACGTATAGTTGTGAAGCTATTCCGATAATTTGTTACTATATTACCGTATTATGTGTGAGAGTCATAGTTAATAATATTTGTTACTATATTACAGTAGTATGTTTGTGAGAGGCATAATTACAATAGATTTGTTACTATATACATTAGTATTTTGGAGAGCAAATTACCATAGATTTGTTACTATATGCCGAGTCTAGTATATTTTGTGAGCGCATAATTACCATAAGATTGTTACTATATTACAGGCATGATTTTGTGAGAGCATAATATACAATAATTTGTTACTATTTCAGTAATTTTGGGGTGAGAGCATAATTAACAATAAGATTTGTTACTACTATCTGTACAGTAGTATTTTTGTGAGAGCATAATTACAATAAGAAGTTGTTACTATCTTACCGTAGTATTTTGTGAGAGCATGAATTAACAATATCGATTTGGTACTATATTCCAGTAGTATTTTTGAGAGCATAATTCAATGGTTTGTTACTATATTACAGTAGTTTTTTGTGGAGCATAATTACAATAAGATTTGTTATACTATTACAGTAGATTTTGGGAAGCATAATACAATAGATTTGTTTACTATAGATTACAGTAGTATTTGTGAGAGCATAGTTAAACCATAAGATTTGTTACTATATTACAGTATATTTTTTGTGAGGCCTATTACAATAAGATTTGTTCTATATATTACAGTAGTATTTTTGAAGCATAGTTACAATAGATTTGTTACTAGATTACAGTAGTTACTTTTGTGAGAGCATAGTTACAATAAGATTTGTTACTATTCGGACAGTAGTATTTGTGCAAAGCATATTACAATAAGATTTGTTTCTAATTATTACAGTAGGTATTTTAGTGAAAGCATAATTACAATAAGATTTGTTACTATATTACAGTAGTATTTTGTGAGAGCATAATTATGGTGACATTTATTACTTCAGTATCATTACGATAGTATTTATTATAACAATATTATAAGCCGCTTTTCTACTATCGGGCCGAACGGTTCTAAGAACTGTCAAGTACGGTTCCAGTTGTATTTCCACGTGAGCCTGGTACGGCGCAGCACGAAAACCGTTCTCGCACGATAGACAACAAGGTGCTGAGCCTTGCTGGTAGGGGTGCGTGTGCGTGTTCGGGGGCGTGTCGTGTGCGTGTGTCGGGCCGTCCGCCACTCCTAGTCTGTCACTTGTCTGTTTCCTTGCTGCTAGTTTCTCCGCGTAGATTCTAGCGTGCTTATTTTGCGCATGTAAACACAAATTAGTATGTAAAATCGAAAGAAATTTCTGATCATCCTCCATAACCCGGGGTTATTTACTACTATTTCTATTCAACACTTGTGTTACAGCGGCATGGCTGACGCATTGTGAATGCTTCCAAGAGAGAACCGTTATCAGCCCCGCAGTGGAAAACTAAACCATAACTATACCGGCCGGCTCGGAATGGAACGGTTATGCAAAGAGAACCGTTGAGCGCGATGGTGCAAAAGCGGCTATAGTGACAGTACTTATTAGTATTTATTGACATATTTCATATATTCATGAAAGCATAATTACGATACAATTTAGTGCTGGGCGGTTCAAACGGTAAAACGCCGGTTGATGACAACAAACTTGTATGAATTTTTTAAATGGCCAATGCAATGTACACAGCAGGACAGCATCGTGAATTGAGGAGATCCCTGTTAACTGCACACACTTCTGGCTGATGGTTGGAAAACTTTTAGAACTATTAATAACACACAACTAATTCTTTAAATTGGGCAAATAAACCAACTAGAACAGAAGCCAGAGACACTGAAGAAGGGCGCACAGAGGAGAAAATATTGTAGCAGGCAGATCAAGCTCACTGTTCATGACGCACGAAATATAGGAAGAAAATTCTAAAAACTGAACTGGGGCTGAGGGGTTTATATGAATGCGTCTCTGAGGGGAACGGACTGTCTTCAGAAAAGTGTAGATGGTATTTTCTTTTCATCTTGTGTCTGCATAATGCATATTAGGGGCTTTAAGCAACAGCTGTGAATGGAACGTAAAAATCACTACGCAACCACAAACAAGACGACGCAATGCAGCATGATTCAGTCATTTATTGAAGTATTATGACGGTTTATGAGGAGGATGTTTCGGCAATGCTTACATTGTTCGCTAGTCTCAGTGCTACCTGAGGTGTTGTTACTAACAGCAGACATATCTCAGTACGCACGGAAAAATCGTTAAAATTAGCTACATTTTAAAACATATCAACACATTAAATAAAAGACTAATTGTAGAATCACATATTGATGCAATTACAATGTTATATATCATAAAACGTCATATTGACCCATAGTAGACGGTTACAGTAGAACATCAAGAAGCAGCTGTTAAAGTCGCGCATGTGCAATACGTCAGAATATCGTTACCGTACAATCAGTGGCTGTTGCTTAAAGTCCCTATTAATGTAGTATTTAATAGCGCAGCGCTGCTTTGTTTACAGCGTTAACTGAGGAAACGCTGTATCGCTGCTGTTCCATCAGCGCCACCTGCTGTCAGAGGGTGAATCTGCGTCTCATTCAGCCCATGTTTCGGTTTCGTTCAGATGTGTTTTATATAGTATAGTTTCACAAAGCTAAAGTCAGACCGTTCTGTTTTTGCTTCAAAATGGGAAATTATACGGTCTAATTTAAAGCTGCAGTCCGTAACTTTTTTGTGTTCAAAATTTACAGAATTTATATAATAAGCGAGTAAACCATGAATCCATTTTCCAAACCGTGTTTTTGGCTTGTCCTGAATCAATACGGTACACCTATAATAAGTGTTTATATTCTGAGTATTTTATTGCACTTTTCCACTGCGTGGTACGACTCTGCTCGGCACGGTTTGCGTTTCCACTGCAGTTCAGTACCGCTTTAGAGTGGGCGGGATTATTCACATGTCGTTATAGTTGAGCCTCCTCTACTACCACGACTCCTAAAAAAAAAAACGTTTTCATTCCGCATCACCCCATCAAGCTCTCACTGGATCCGCTCCTCTGCTATCAACAGAGGAACATCTGTACGTCTGCACCGACAACGAAACTTTTTGGTTGTTAAAAAAGGTGCGCTCGTTTAAAACAGTTGCGTTTGATCCGTCGCTGGCTGTGCTGATTTAAATCTAGCCTTCTTTTGTGTTTTGTGTCAACCAGTCAGTGACGCAGGTATGACGATTTTCTCCACGCGGCCAAGTCCGGATCAGCAGAGTTTAAACTCACGTTTTGGTAAACGGTACGGTTCCTCAGTTGAACCCCCAACCCGAAGTGGTACTAAAAAAGTCCCAGGTACCAGGGTTAGCTAGTAAGTACGCATGGAAAACCACCCCACCGTGAACCGTACCGAGCTGTACCGTGCTGTACCATGCAGTGGAAAAGCACCATTAGACTGGTTCGGGTAGGTACCGCTGCGTAGTAGCCTAGTACCTGCGTGATTCGCCATAGACAAACATAGAGAAGTAGCTCCGGCAACAATGTTCTTCCGCAAGACACACGCGAGTCCTGTTTATTAAATCGCAAGAGTGCCAAAAGTTACAGTGACTGCAATACTTTTAGTGAAAAACTGCGCATTCACATCTTGGAAACGTGATTAAATGCGTGGTTTCTGCAACTTTATCTGCATTCCTGATTCATTAACGCCCAGTCTGGTGAAAAAGCTCGCAGTGGACGTGAGACCACGCCTAAAACCGGCCACAATCCTAAAAAAAACTGAGGGGAGTAGCATGATTTTTGGTCAAAAAACAGCGCACGCAGGCGGGGGGCGCAGTATTGCAGTATTCAACATTTATTACTTCATATTAGGTGTCCATATTATATCTATGAATCGTTTAAGTTGTCTTGGCAAAGCCGTCAAAACCAAGTAAAAATCTGGGGTGTGAACTAAAGTGCGCGAAGAGCACACACAGCGTGAGATAAAGATAGCTAAAAGACCATGGGAAGGGGATTAATGAGAATGCTGTAAGCCTGGACAAGAATTCAATATGTAAGTCCAACAGTCGGCAACAGGCGCGAGCAGTCCAGAGGTGCCAACGTCTTTATATGCAGCACACCGTCCATGTGCAGCTTTAACGGTCGGAAGAAAAGACCAAAAATATTACGAAGCCCGACCGCGAGAGACTTTGATTGTTGCCTGGTTACTGTATGATGATTCGAAATTCCGAATGTTGCCTTAAACATTAGTAAATAAACTGCAAGACGTTACTATGTTTTTCTAATACACGCTCGCATTTTGCATGTATCTGACAGCGCTGCACGATCTCAGCGAGCGATCACTTGTTAACGGCGGGTTTTCAGTCCAAAGCGCAGGAATATCTGCGCTGTATACCGTGTTACTCGTCAGTTGCTCAGAGTCAGCTTTTTATAAATTTTTACAGGCACAACATTCATAGATGTTAGTGTTGTTGTAATTTTACTGTTGTTCTGTAACATACAATAAAAGTAAGACAATAACAATGATAATGATCATTACAACAGCTCTGTTTTAATATATTTATTATAACATTCACACATAGTGTTCCAATTGGGATCTGTAATATTTTCTAATGTTTTAAAAGACTCTTCTCAGCAAGGCTGCTTTTAATTGTACAGTAAAAAAAAACACATGCCTGATTCAAGAAGGGGGTCTGACGGCCAAAAATTATTATTTTACTAACTTATTAATTTTAAGTTAAATTGTGCTTTGTTGGTATAGTGTCTGCTAGAATGTGTGTTAAATATTTTTAAATTGTTGTTTTGCAATTGATTTTTTTCTTTGAAAAGCACATTTTGGCTTTTTAATTTATGCAATGGTGAAAAAAAAGGCATAATACATGGGGGGGAAAAAAAAACTGTGTTCGGTATTCGGCCCAGTGTTTCATTTTGTTCGATTTCGGCTTCAGCCAAGAATTTTCATTTCGGTGCATCCCTAATATTCATTGACATTATATTCATAAAAGCATAATGATGATACCATGTATTACTAAATTATCATCATGATAGTTTTTCATGACAGCGTAAGTACAGTAACATATATGAATTCAATATTATGATGGTAGTATTTATATCTGCAATATTTGTTAAAGGACAATTACAGTAGTAGTATTTATTACCACAACATTATGACGACAATTGTTCGGCAATACTCAGAAAAGCACAATAACAGTAATATTTATGGCAGCATATATTACTGCAGTATTTGTGACAGCATAATAGCAATAGTATTGAATTACCACAATAACATAATGATGATCTGTACGTCCAGAAGTGTCTGTGGTGTGTGTGTGATATCTGTGCATGCTAAACTGATTACGTGTGTTTATGACATTCTGTTTCAGAGTGTGTGTGCGTATGATTCGTTTCCTCTCATTTACTGTAGATTAGGGAAATGAACACATCGGTCTGTGTGTGGATACATGAGTGCATCCGTGTGCAAGCGCATACCTGTTATTGACGCTGTTCCACACCGTGTTGAGTTTGTCCATGACCTCTTTGATCTTGCGCGTGTCGTCAGTGGCATATTCCTGCAGAAGCTGATTGGACAGTTCATTAAAGGACGTCACGCTCTCCTGTCCTCGACTGAGCTCCTGCAGGAACGCCTGACAGCAAAAAGAAATCAATACATAAAGCTACCATCTAAACAGCACGACAAAAAGCGGGTGGAGTCGCTATAGAAGCCTAGATGTTGTTTGGTTCATGTGTGTCCGTCGCTGCAGAGGGTAACTTTACCTCAAATGACTTCAGAGAATCACTGTCAACAACCTTAAAATCTTCATTTCTAACCTAAGGCAAACATTAAAATATATGATCATGCCTAAAATATCTGTGAGTTTAAAACATTTTAATAATATATGAATGCCAAACAATAAGCCAGTGAAATTATTATGACTCTAGCACCCCCTACAGGTGCGTTTCTGTATTGATTGTGTGTGTGTGTGTGTGTGTGAGTGAGTGAGTGAGTGAGTGAGTGAGTGAGTGGTGTGTGCGTGCAGTATGTGTGTGATGTGTGTGTGTGTGGTGTGTGTGTGTGAGTGTGTGTGTGTGTGTGTGTGTGAGAGTGAGTGAGTGTGTGTGCATGCTTGAGTGTTGTGTGTGTGTGTGAAGTTGAGTGAGTTCGTGTTGAGGGTGAGTGAGTCGTGGGTGCGTGCATGCATGCGTGTGAGTTGTGTGTGGTGAGTGTCTGTTTGCGTGCATGCATGTGTATATATGTGAGTGTGTATGTGTGCGTGTGTATGTGTGAGTGAGTGTGTGTGTGTGTGTGCTGAGAGAGAGTGTGTGTCGCGTGCGTGGTGTGTGTTGTGTGGTGGTGAGTGGATTGAGTCGTTTGTAGAGTGTGAGTAGTCGTGTGTGCGTGCAGTGCTGCATGCGTGTGCATGCGTGAGTGTGTGTGTGTGTGGGTGTGTGGAGTGTGTGTGTGTGTGTGAGTGAGAAAGTGAGTGTGTGTGTGTCTGTGTCTGCATGCGTGTGAGTGTTGGTGTGTGTGTGATTGTCGTGTTGCGTGCATCAGTGCATGCTTGTGTAATTGGGAGTGTGTATGTATGAGTGAGTGTGTGTGTGAGAGTGTGACTGCGTGTGTGTGTGAGAGAGAGAGTGAGTGAGTTTGTGTGTGTTTGTATGAGATAGTGAGTGAGTGAGTGAGTGTGTGTGCGTGCGTGAGTGTGTGTGTGTGTGTGTGTGTTGGTGTGTGAGATGGTGAGGGAGTCGTGTGTGAGTGTGAGTGAGTCGTGTGTGCGTGCATGCATGCGTGTGAGTGTGTTTTGTGTGAGTTTCGTGCTGTGCGTGTGCATCATGCGTCTGTATGTGTGAGTGTGTAGGTGTTATTGTGTGTGTGTGTGAGGAGTGTGAGTGAGTCGTGTCTCGTGCGTGCCTGCGTGTTGAGTGTGTGTGTGTGTGTGGAGAAGTGATGAGTGAGTCGTGTTGCGTGCGTGAGTGTGTGTGTTTGTATGTGTGTGTGTGTGAGAGTGTGAGTGAGTCGTGTGCGCGTGCGTGAGTGTGTGTGTGAGTGCATGCATGCTGTTGATTTTGTGTGTTTGTGAGTGTCGTGTGAGGCGTGCATGCATGCGTGTGTATTGTGAGTGTTGTATTGTTTGTTTGTTTGTGTGTGTGTGTGAGAGTGTGAGTGAGTCGTGTGCGCGTGCGTGCATGCGTGTGATGTGTGTGTGTGTGAAGTGTCGTGTGTGCGTGCATGCATCGTGTGTATGTGTGAGTGTGTTGTGTGAGTGAGTGTTGTGTGTGGTGTGTCAGTGTGAGGAGTGTGTGCGCGTGCGTGTTTGTGTGTGTGTGTGTGTTAGAGTGTGGTGAGTCGTGTGTGCGTGCGTTGAGTGTGGTGTGTGTAGTCGGAGTGAGTGTCAGTGAGCTCTGGTGTTGCGGGGGTAGAGCAGGCATCGTGTGTGTGTGTGTGTGTGTGAGTGTCGTGTGTGCGTGCATGCATGCGTGTGAGTGTGCGTGTGTGCACGTGTGTCTGTGTGTGAGAGTGTGTGTGAGAGTGTTGATGGTCTTGTGGCCGCTGCGCGGTTCATGCGCTGTGAGTGAGTGAGTGAGTAGTGTGGCGTTCGTGGCGTGCGTGCATGCTTGTGAGTGTGTTGTCAATTCAAGCCAAAGTTACACCTGTGCTATTAGTGTCATGCGTGACTCATAAATGCTCTAAAAAAGCATGATTCTACAAGAGATGATTACAAGTCATTATTGACCGCAATTTTCATCTGACATCATTTCATCACATATTGATGAGAAGCCCCCTATTTTTCTCTTGCATATATTCTGTGGATTTAATGTAGGATTTCAAACACGGTCTAAATGAAAGCTAACACATGCATGTTTGCTTTTAATTAATTTTAGTGAAGTAATAATGTATAAGTGTACTACTTGTGAAAACATATTATTGTATTTTGTGTGTCCAGCTGTCTAGATGTCACATTTATCTGCGACAATAGATGCTGCGAAGAGTGTTATTACAATTAGTATTCAATCTCACAATGTAGTTGGGTTCTGGCAAGTTCATCGATCTATAATGTTCATTTTATATAACTATAATTATTATGGGAGTATTATATTACCATCTATTTCTAAACTTTTGTACAAGCATATTTTGTAATTTATCACAGCGCACTATTATGACAGTAGTATTGTTAGCATTTTCTAGCAACAATATTTATGAAAGACAAAATTAGTAATAATAACTTTAATCTCCAATTGACGATGGATGATCACTTAGCCGCATTTATTAAAACAATTTGTAAAAGCATATCAGGATAGTTTAACAGCAAAGTATTAAGCTAATATGTATTAGCTTTCTTAAAATTATTAATGAAAGCATAATTACCATAGTATATTCAGATTACCATATTGAAGTCTTTTTTAGCATTTCTTTTCAAAAATTTATGGAATCATAGTCACGGTAGCAATTTAATCGAGCAATATTCAAATAGTTATTTTATTTAGCATTTACTGAAATATATCTATGAAAGCATCATAGGTAGAATTTTATTACATTATTATTATGTATTTTTGACCATCTGACTACACTGTACACAACTTCCTCGAGAAATGCTCTTAAAACAGTCTGCAAGACTTAATATGAATATCATTCATCCATGCTTTAATGCAGTGATTAATATTGGCAATCATTTATTCACTTAATCTATGAGAACTGATGAGAGCCCCCTTTGATATATACTGTAATTTGATCCTATATGTAGGAGTTCAAAACAAATGTAGCTAACTTGATGTTCAACCGGCTCATTTTATTTCAATATGAAATATGATTAGTCACATTTTATTGCACATCTGTTGTTGCTTTTGAATGCACGTTTTAAGTTTAACAACAGACATACGCGTTGCATGTCTACCACAGGAAGAAAAGCATCTTTTTTTCGTTTCCAATGTTGTTGTGCCCTCCAATGATTCAATGATGGGAAATTACTTAATAAGCCATTTTCTTATATATATAATGATAATATAATATATTATATTATATACACACCACCTCTATGTACATTGCTGCAGCAATGGATGCTCTGCAGTGAATGGGTGCCGTCAGAATGAGTCCAAACAGCTGATAAAAACACACAATAATCCACACCACTCCAGTCCATCAGTTAACATCTTGAGAAGTGAAAAGCTGCGTGTTTGTAAGAAACATTAAGATGTTTTTAATGTGTTTTGCATTGCTTCCAGCTAAAGTATGGATTCAATGCATAATATCACTTTCTCCATTGAAGAGTTGTCACTTGTGAACGGAAAGAAGTCTGCACAGACGCAAGCACGGTTTTACCAGCCAAACAGTCCGCAACTGCTCTGAACAAATATGTGGGTGGATTTTGATGTGAGAAAACAACAGGGGATGGACTTTTTATCAGAGGAAGCTTTATTATGGATTCATATTTTACCAGAAGCAACAGTTTGAAGTTAAAAACATCTAAATGATGAATTTCTTTCTTACAAATACACAGCTTTTGTCTTCACAAGACATTAACTGATGGACTGGAGTGGTGTGGATTATTGTGATGTTTTTATCAGCTGTGTGGACTGTCATTCTGACGGCACCCATTCACTGCAGAGCATCCGCTGCTGAGCAAGTGATGCAATGCTACATTTCTCCAGATCTGATGAAGAAACAAACTCATCTACATCTCGGATGACCTGAGGGTGAGTACATTTTCGGGAGAACTGTAGCTGAAGCTGTACTCCATGTGTCTGGTTTGATTGGCAGTTCTTTAATTAGGTTGAATGATTAATCAAACATGAATCACATCTGAAGTTTTATTTAATAAATATGAAGCTTTTCTATTGAAAAAAATCATAGTGGGCTTAATTGGAACATGTACTTAGAAGCCACTCCAGACTTTTAATTAAATAAAGCAATTTAATTGTCACTTCCTGACAAAACATACCATGAGTGTTTTACTCTTCACTTCAATAGCCACTTTAGTGAAAGCCTGTTCAAATAACTATAAGAAAACATGTACAGATAAGATTCAGATGATCTTAATAGGGTCACTTCTAATGTTAATTAAATGACAAAAAGTGCCACAAAAAAGCCTGATGGATTTCTGCTGTTCGCTCAACTACAAATCACACTGATCCAGATCCCAGTATCATCATATAAATCGAAAACATGATTTCTTTGTTTGAAAGTGCATGTGTCTGGAGCTGAGACCAAGTTTTGACACTTACGAACGATCTTATTTTAAAACTGGAAGAGGAGCAAAATGATGGCAAATCTTTACGGTAACACAGGTCAAAGGTGAAAATTAAAGATCTCACCTTGTTGTCACTGATCTGTTTAGTGAGCGGCCCTCGGCTCAGCTGCAGCAGGCTATGCAGATGCATCTCGTGTTGTCCAATCAGAGCCTTCACCTGGTTCCTCTGCTCCTCCCATTGATCGCTGTGGCCGATCATGCATTCCAGCTGCAGAAGCCGCGCCTCCACGCCGTGCTGTGTGCCGTCCCATTGGCTGCGGACCTTCTCCACTGACACACAGCAGAGAGAGAGGAATGAGTCTCACTATCTCACACAACAGATGCTCCACACGCTTCTTCATTAATACACGAGTATAAAACCGTCTGAGGTGTTATTCATCAGAACCACCAATTGAGCTCACTTCTTTTGCTTTATTTATTTTTATATAACAACAGCCAATTTGTCAAAGCTTTCTGTACTTCCTGACAAAAAAAAACAAACAATTACAAGGATAGGACTACAATTATGACTAAGACAATGATTAAAAATGATTAAGAATCACAAGAAAGACTAAGATTAAGACTAAAACAAAGATCAAAGATTAGAGCTAAGGCTAAGATTAAAACAAAGGCAAAGCGAAACTAACACCGAGACTCAGATTAAGAAAAGGCTAAAACTGAGATTAAAAAAAGGTGTAAGATTAAAACAAACACTAAGATTATGATTTAATATTGAACACTAAAATTACAATTAAAGATTATGATTTAAAAAAAATGTGATTAACAATAACAAGACAAAAACTGAGATTAAGATTAAGACTAAGATTAAAAGTTAGACAAAGACCAAGACCAATGCAAAGCCAAAGGTACACTGAAATCGAGTTTAAGATAAAGATCAAGAATAAAACTAAGATTAAAGTTAAGACAAAGATTGAGACAGAATAAGATCATACATGATTGGGAATCACACAAGAGAAAGCCTGAGTTTATAATAAAGACTAAGATTAAGATAGAAACAACAATTAGGTCTAAGGCAAAAACTAAGACCAAGGCAAAGTAAAGCTGACACTGAGACTGAAATTAAGATAAAGGTCAAAACTAAGATTAAGGTTAACATAAAATCATGACTTAATATATGATTTAATATTGAATACTAAGATTGAAATAAAGAAAGATTAAGACAGACTAATATAATGATTTTAAAAATATGTCAATCAAAAAAAAAGAACTGAGATTAATATAAAGGCTAAAATTAAGACAGAGTAAGATCTATATCTGTCTTTCTATCCATCAATATCTAATATCTATAAACGTTAGAATGATAGACAGACAGAGATAGATAGATAGATAGATAGATAGATAGATAGATAGATTAGATAGATCAAAAGCAAGATTAATATTAAGAAGACAAGATTAAGACAGGTTAATACTGAACCCAAGATTCAGACTAAGGCGGAGATAAAGAAGATGATGATGAGTATATGCTCACGTTTCTCTGAGATGGAGGTGCGCACGTCGAGGTTGGAGGTTTTGTTCTTGATGTTTTGAGCCAGAGTGATGATATCTTCCAGCTGTGGATGTCTCTGCTCTAGATCACCTTTAGTCACCTACACACAACCACAACACAGGGCTTTAAACATGACCAGGGTTTAGCGGTCTGAATAATAATTCTGTGTAGACAGAAACACAGCCATAAATCACTGCTTTTATCTTCTATTTAAGGAAAGATCTACTAGCTATTTGCCAGCCTATCAAGCCAAACGTCTTCAAACTGAAGACAAACCCCCTCTCAGGTCTAATTCTGCTGTCTGACCTGCAGGCGGCCGATGGTGGTGTGGATCTCCTCTTTGTCTCCCACTGTGACGATGTTGGATTTGAGCATCTGGTGGATGAGGAGCAGCCAGTCCGCCAGCTCTGTGGCCGTCTGGTGGAGGTCGCTGGGGCCCACCAGCTCTGGGCTGGGACGCCGCTCCTCGCTCATCAGACTGACCATGTGCACCGCAGACGGCACGCTCCCTGACACACACACACAATCCACAGTAAACACTCGATTACATTTGGAAGAGCAGCGCGAGTGTCCAATTTACCTGTGTGTGCTGCACTCACCTGTGAACTGCTGCTGAGCCACTTGTTGTGTCCATGGAGACAGAGGCTGTTGTGGTGTCTCCTTCAGTCTGGCATCCAGAGCTTTCCAATCTGCAGCCAGCTGTTCGATTTTACTCTACACAAACACACATACATCCACTTCATTCTCATTCATCTCTGCACTTTACAAGCAAAAACACAACAAGAATGGAGCTAGTGCTGCATGACAATTTGTCTACTTCCAGTGTAGTTAAACAGTTCACTGTTGATTGGAAAGTACACACTTTTTGAGCGTGTCGGAAGAGTATTGAGACAATCTACCACATCCTAAAACTGTATAGTGTTACGGTCTGTTCACACCAAGATGAGTATCTGGTGCAAATATTTGGTGCTGTAAATATTTCAATTTGAACACTAATGCAAACATCTGCATTGTCAATGCAACAAGAGTTGTTTTTTTTATGGATTGTTTTAATCTCTTTTCCATTGCACTCTGAAGAAAGCTGGCCAACCGGTAAGATTTGCGTTCTTGATCACATGCCTAGAACCACTGCTTTAAAATAAAACCGACGCTCATCAGTGAATAACAGAAGTGAATCTGTACTCTTGCATTTGGTGTTGTTTGATGAACACCATTAAAAATGCAAATATCTGAAAAGTCATTACTGTTACAGCAAATAGTCTAAATTCTGTTTGACTTCCCAACGTTTATTATGCATTGCATGAACAGAAAAATTGCATACGAAAAACACTTGTGCTGGTGTAAGCTAGGGTTATTAGTTCAACTAAAATGATCAAAAAACACTTGTAGTTGAAATAAATGTTAACTGAAATGAATGAATTTATTTCAGCTAGTTTCCAAAGCAACATGTAAAACGCCTCAAACTAAATAAAATAAAACTAATTCATATCACTAACTACATCATTAATAATTATTTACTAAAACAACCAAATAACTAATAATTTAAACTGAAATTAATAAAAACTACATAGACAAACTATATAGAAAAACTAATAACAAAAAAAAATTACAATAAAACATAAAAATAGAAAATATAATACAGTCTAATTCAAAATAATAACTATATAAAACTATCAATGATATCAAAATAACTCTGGTGTGAACAGGGCTTTAGCATTAAGCTCAACTGATTTAGAGTAAAATGCATTACTTTTCATAAATTAAAAACTGCTTTGGCATCACACTATTAATGATACAAGTAAGTGAATTGAAGCACAGCACAAACTCTACATTGTTTTTTGTGTTGTTGTTTTTTTTGCTGGGTGACACAAACCTTTTCCTGTGGTAAAAGCAGCTGTTTCCTCTGGAGCTCAATAGAGGAAGACAACAGCTCCTCCAGCTCCCGCTTCTGCTCTCGCATGGACATTTCCAGAACCTACACAAACATATGTCCGTCATTAAATCATTGATCATTTATTGATTCTCCCTAATTCTTCTTTTAAATGGATTCCCAAATGTTTGTGTCAGCCAAAACCAATTTGACATGAAATATTTTCTTGAAATATCTCTGAGGAAGTTAATATTTCAATAATTTAACAACACATCCGGTCAGACTGTAAACAAATTATATATTTCCATTTTTAGTGTTTAATTAATGATTAGCTTTTGACCAACTCACAAACCCACTGCAGTTCTTACATAGGCCAAGTTTGATTATTAAAGAAGAAAAAAATGTTTTAATTTTTGCTTGCTTCTTTATTTCAACATGGTACCATTCACGGTAGTTTAAAAATAAAAATAAAAAATAAGCCTGTGGTTGGCATGCACTCCCCTCACCATGGTGGCGTGCGTATACCGTTACCCATAGCGACCCCTAGAGGACGCAGTTTGAAGTTCCCTTGAAAGGGAACGTCTCAGGTTACGTATGTAATAGAGGTCTACACGGAGGACCCGAGACCCGACAATGAGACCCGTGACCGGATCCGGCCAGTGCGGGGCTATTTTTAATAGAAGGGGCGGGTCCCAATATATTACTTCGGGTCCCGGGTCTGTTTAGCATTGTGTGTAATACCCGAGTCGATCTGACTCGGAGAACACCCGGTCGTTATCAGAGTCAGTCAGTGCTGTGCATGTGTTGTTTTGTAATTTTCAACTTGTAAAATTAGGATGAGAAATGTGTGAGTCGGTAATTTGAAATAAGGTGTAGCACATTTACGGGTCTCTTCGGGTTCGGGAATTTTTGGACCCGTGTAGACCTCTAGTATGTAACCATGGTTCCCTGAGTAGGGAACGAGACACTGTGTCCTCTAGGTTTCTTGCCATGCTTCAGACGCAAGCTTCAGACAAAGAAGCGGATGAACTGTTCTCCCGGCGCCCTTTTATACTGTGATCACGCAGGGTAATGACGTAATAGGCTGTCGCTGGCCAATGTTACTGTCGTTTTTAGATATATGCTTCAGACACCAGTCACGTGGAAGCGTTCCCATGCGGACCTAGAGGCTTCAGTTGTTCGTCCCTACCAGGGAACCATGGTACATTAGTAAACCTGAGATGAGTACAAAATTGAACAACACATTCGGTCCCATGGCTGCAGGAAACAAATTAAATATTTCCATTTTTAGTGTTTAATTAATGATTAGCGTTTTATCAAATCACAAACCCATGCAGTCTTAAGTAAAGCAGTTGGGAAATTAATGGAATGTTTAATGCATTTTATGATGTTGATATTAAAGAAGACATTTTTTTTTGTTTGTTTTGTTTCGCTTCTTTATTTCAACATGGTACATTCAATGGTACGTAAAAAAAAAAAAAAATCTAAAAAGTAGTCCGAATAAATTGCCTAATACGAGTAACCTAGATTACGTCACTAACTGCAGTTTTCATCATGTAGTCTGAAATCAGTAATGGATTCTGCTCACAGACCCCCAGAAATGACATTTTTGTAATTATATAATCGATCTCAGTGCATTTCAGAACATCACACTTAACACTTTCTTTCTTCTATGGAAGATATTTTGACAAATGTCTCCGTGTTTTTCCACACAATGAAAGTAAATGGTCACCAAAATGCTGGTTACCAATATTCTTCAAAATATCTTTTGTGTTCCACAGAAGAAAGTCATTCAGGTTTGGAACGACATGAATTTGCACTGATGAACTGTTTGAGATGGAGGGTGCTGCGTGTGAGCGTCTGACCTGTCTCTCCGCGGGTGTGACGTCACTCAGAGACTGGCTGCTGATGTAAACCCAGTCTCCCAGTCTGTCCATGCGCTCCTGGAACTGACCGTACGACGCCAGCCTCCTCTCGTCCTGCAGCGGTGTGTGTGTCTGCAGACGACCCTCCACCTCACGCACCTTATCCAGCAGCTCGCGGCTCACCTACAAACACACACACACACACATGTTTCCACATGATAAAATGTCATTCTGTATTGTATTTCTGTAGGTCAAAACCCAGAAACGAGTTGTATTTTTAGCACTTCTGCTTCTGTTGTCATGAAGTCAATGGGTTTTTTGAATGGCTTTTTGCGTGAATGACTGAAGTAAGGTCTGTGGTGAACACAAGCTCAGATATTATCACGCTTTTACGTTTATTTTTTAAGCTTTTACTCGTCTTGTCTTGTTTGCTAACTAGTGGCTCATTCTAAATATAAAAATCCTGGCTTTTTGCCGTGGGAACCAGGTTGATGCTACTTGAAGGTTGGCCTACAAAACTATGTCATCACTGCAGCGCTCTAGTGTCTGTGTCTCATTTGACATCATTAAAACTATACCAGATAGACAGCCGTGTAGATGTGAAAACATGAGGGCGACACTCACAAAAAAGATATAAAAGCAGACAGACAGAGAGAGAGATATTGTTGTGATTGTGTGCTATAGAGTTGTTTCCGTACTTTACTCCAGCTGAGGTTTATCTGCCTTATTTTGTTCACATGAGTGTCTCTGTCCTGAGGACTTTTTGACAAGATCTGAGAGCCAGTTTTATTCAGCCATGACAGCGTCTCATTCTGAGCATCCATCTCCTCCGTCAAGGCCTGAGAGACAGAGACAGAGACAGAGTGTTAAAGCAGACATTCTGATGCACTAGCAGCTGTTTTTGGAGTAATCAATGAAAATGCTTTATAATTAAACTAACTTTTTCATTTATTTATTATTTATATTTTTATTTTTTGAGCTTTTAAACTAGGGGTGTTTTAGTGTTAATAGTTGTATTTAGAGTAATTTTACACTAGCTACAAAAATATGCAGTCTTTTTTATTTTTATTTTTTTAAGAAAACAAAAGGACACATGTAATGTAATAAGATACTAAGATGTTATTGAGTATCAAATCAGCATATTAAAATTATTTCCAATGCATGTGACACTGAAGAAGTCAGAGACCTAAAAGACAAGACAGATTTTTTTTTTTTTTTTAAAACAAAAAAAAAAATTTTTTTTACCAATCTCAAACTGTCTAGTGGTAAATATATGTGTGAGTGTATACCTAAAATATGGCGTTTTGATGTTTTCATCTAATAAGTTACTAAAAAATTGTTTTAGATATATATAAAACAAACAATAAAATAAGGTTTATTAATGTACCCTAAAATAAATTAAAAAAAGTTATTGGCTTCTTTATAAAAACAGACAATAAAGCACATCCCAAAACAAAATAAACATGTCCATGATATAAAAAGCAAAATAATAAGCCACTGCTGGAACTAACTAAAACTAAACTTTGAAACTAAATTTGAAGTAGCATTACAATAAATTTAGCAATGCAAAATTATAGAAAACATTGTAAAAACAAAACTAATATTAATAATAAATTAACAATATAAAATAGTGGCTACATACTTTTTTTTTTAAGGGCTTCGTGAATAGCATCTATGTAGTTAGTTGATGATGCAGGCGAGTGTGTGTGTGTGTGTGTGAGTGTGTTGAGTGTGTGTGTGTGAGTGTGTGTCTGTCTGTGTCTGTGTGTGTGTTTTTGTCTGTCAGTATGTGTGTGCTGCGTGTGTGTGTGTTTGAGTGTGTCTGTGTTGCATGTGTGTGTCGAACCTTGAGCTCTCTGAGGCTCTTGTCGGTGGCTGAAACCGGCAGTGTCGCCACGGCAACCTCTGTGTGCTGCAGCCACTGAGCCAGATCAGCGGTCCTCTGAACGACATCCATCACAGCCGGATCCTCACCCATCAACCTGCACATCAACAGCATTTAGCACAAACACACACACACTGATCTGTGAGTCTGTGTGTGTGTGTGCTGTGCTCAGGCTCACCTGCACTGGCGCTCACACACTTGTCTCTGCACGCATGTCCAGCGGCGTCTCAGAGCGTCCAGCTTCTCCTGCAGCAGAGCGGCGTCGGGAGACGACACCTGACCGATGATGTGCTCTCCAGACCGGCTCAGAACCGCCACCACAGACTGATGAGAGGCCAGACCCTCCTCCAGATCCTACACACACACACACGCACGAGGCACTGGGTTAATGGACGGTTGACCTGTGAGTGTGTCTAACTGATAAACAGGAAGTTGCCACTGCTCTTCATATATATGAGGGCAGGAAATGCGCCTGACCTTAATTTGTGTCTGAGGACAATTTCACATTCAACTCGCCCTCTTTCAGCACTTTCAGACCCAGAAAGACATTGCACACGCACACGTTTTCCCCAAAGCTCTCCCTGACTGTGAAACACACTTAACAGCGCATGAGTCTAATGTCCTCTTATAAGTTTTCAGTCTGTTCACGGCAGAGGAAGAGGCCACTGTGACTCTTCAAAACACTCATGTCACACATCAGTCTAACAAACACTGGCAGTTTATTTTGCTTGCATGAAATCATTTGTCTTTCATACATTTAATTGTGAGTTAGAAGTGCTTAATTATCATACAATTAACAATTAGCATCTCAATTAATTAACATTGATGATTAATGATTACCTCCCTCTATATTTATGTTCTGTGATTTTTCTGCCTTTTCCGTTCAGAGAATGACATTTTGTTGACATTTACATTGGCACTAAGATGCTTTTATTTAAACTGACTGAATTGTATTCCAGCTACAGATGTTATGGAAACTGAACCCATGAACGTGTACCTGTAAGCGCAAAAATAACATGCAAAGAAGCAATTGAACGTTACAATTTGTTTTTATTGTAAATGGCCCTTGCTGATGGTAAATGCATTCTATCTATCCTTCTAACTATCTGTCAAACAAAAAATCTGTCATGTTTGCATATCCACTGACAAATTGTACCATAGTGGAAATGTTTCCATCAGAAGTTTATCACAGATTCATAAAATTCATTGAAGGGATTCATATATAATATGTTTATAATATACACATGCACTTACTATTGTTCAAAAGTGTTTGAAAGAAGTCTTTTATGGTCACCAAGACTCCATTTATTTGATCAAAAAAATAGTAAAATAGATTAATATCGTGAAATATTTTTTATTTAAAATGACTGTTTTCTATGTGAATATATTCAAATGTAATTTATTCATGTGATCAAAGCAGAATTGTCAGCATCATTCCTCCAGTCTTCAGTGTCACGTAATCTTCAGAAATCATTCTAATATGCTGATTTGATGCTACTTCATTTTTTTTTTCCTTAAGGAAATGTTTTTTTATTTTTGATAACCAGAAAAAAAAAATTTCTTTACAGTCAGTTTGACAATTAAATTTGTCCTTGTGAAAAAAAAATCTTTAAAAAAAACAAATGTCACTGAACAAAACAAAAAAAAAAAGTATTAATTGTTATGAATATTCAGTATTTTTTTATTTTAAAGTTTCTACTTTAATTTGTATATTTATATTATTCGACTAGTATAACTGTTACACTTTTTAAACATTATTCAAATGTTTAAATGCAAAATGCTTCCAACTTCTTCACTGGGATTTTAACTTCTTAAACCGTTATGTCAATAGATCATAACGGGTCATAACAGAATGGATCTGTGACATTTGACTCTGCGTCTGACCTGTTGCTGTGTACGAGCGCAGTCCAGGTCCAGTTCTCCATCTGATCCGATCCCGTCAGCCAGGACATGTCAGTGTGGCTCAGCAACTGCTGATGAGACGTTCATGTCACAGTGAAACTGCCTCCACTCCTCCACAGCTCCATCGAAACACTGCACACACACCACAACACACACACACAACACACACACACAAACACACACACATACACACACACACACAACACATACACACAGAACACACACACACACACACCACACAAAAAAACACAGACAGAGACAGAGACAGAGACACAGACAGAGACACAGACACACACACACACATAGACAGAGACACAGACAGAGACAGAGACACACACAACAGAGACACCCACACAGACGAGACCCAGAGACACAGACAGACAGACACACACACACACATAGACAGAGACACAGACAGAGACACACACAGACAGAGACACACACACACAAACACACAAACACACACACACACACACAGAGACACAGACACACACACAGACAGACAGACAGAGACAGACAGATGACAGACAGACAGATAGACAGACAGAGACAGACACAGACAGACACACAGACAGAGACACACACAGACAGAGACACAGACACACACACAGACAGACAGAGACACCGACAGAGACAGACACAGACACAGACAGAGACAGACACAGACAGAGACACAGACAGACAGAGACACAGACAGAGACAGAGGGGGGGGGGGGGGGGGGTGGGAAAACACACAGAAAACAAACAAACACACACAGACACCAAACGCGCACACCCCCAAGCAACACACCACACACACACACACAGACACACACCACGAAACATGCTCATCTAAGTGGTGATATCCTCACATCACATGCATTTCTTCAATTAAACACAACAGCACTGTGTTTCGAAGCGCTGAAATAACCAGTGTGTCAGTGTTAACTGCTAACGAAAAACCAAAATTAAAATGATTAAAAACTATAAAACAGAAATAGAAATATTAGATAAAAACATTTTATTCCAGTTAAATTTAAGTTGAAGTACTAATATTCTTAAAACTAAAAGTGTAATACAAATTAAATCTAGGCTATATGGAAATATTCAAAAGCGAATAAAAATAAAGTAACATTAAAATCAATGCTGAAAATATAAAAATAAATACTAATTCAAAAATATCAATAAATACCATAATAGGCTGATTAACTAAAAACTGGTCTTCGCAAACTACTAAACCAGCAAGAACCTACTGTTTCCTACGAAACCAGCTAAACTAATAACCTTCTTCATTGGAAATACTGTTCTGACTGACTGACTTTACTGGTGATCAACTGTTAAACTGGTGCTCCAGTTAGTCCAGCATAATTCAGCCGGGATCAGTTTTTGGAAAAGCACTTCCTCATGTCAGCGGGTGTCCATGAAACTGGCCGAGTAACTGGGTCACATTTCTGTTTAACGGTGTGGAAAACTTCCTGTGTGACTGACTTCTGATGAAGTCCTGCTCACCTCGGAGAAGAACCTGCCTCTTGAATCATTAACTTTGAGTTTCAAAGTCAATCTCAAGAAAATATGTCTAGGTCACGTTTCAACCCAAAAACCAAAGGAAATACAGGATCAGATATTTTGCATAGAGAAAATGAAACCTATTCAGGCCTGTGCTTGCGTCATGACATTATATTCATGACAATCATTCACAGTTTACAGGAAATACTTTTTGTGTGTGTGTGTGTGGAATTATCATTATTCTCAAAAATGATTCCATTAGATTATCCTGTCCAGAGGGGAAAAAAGAAAGAAAAACATAATAAATAATAGATTTTATTTTAGTACTATTTGTATACTATTATATTTTGTATTAATACTTTGAGTTTTATTTTTAGATCAGTTTGTATTTTAATGTAATTTTTTTAACAATGTTGTAATGTGTCTGTCTTTTTTATTTAACTTTTTTTTTTTTTTTAGTTATTTCAGTTGCCAACACAAACAAGTGCTCTAAAAAAAACTTTAAAAAAAAAACACTTTTTCATCTTGTAATTTTCTGTGAAATATGGCATGCTCTTCACAGGTTTTGTGTGATGTGATGTTTATTTACTTCCCGAGCTTATTCTTCAACATTAAAAAAACATTGATAACTGTGATGTAATCACTATTATACTTAAAAGCAATGCCTGAGCCAACTCTTTTTTAACTAATTAGCATTGATGGTATTATTCATCTTTGCTTTAAAAAAATGTATATTAGAGTGTGTGATGTTTCTTTAAATCAGATGCACTCTGCACCAGAATTAATGAAGGTTTCAGTAGCGAGATATTGGTTTCTCTCACATCCTCATGCGTTTATAATGTCCAGGGATTTGACACATTTCTCTATGGACCAATCATCAGCACATATTCCTAGACTCAGAGCCGTAGCCTCAGTAGATATTGAGGGGGGTATATCCTCCCTCCCTCCAGCAAAATTCAGATTAGGCGCTGACTGTTATGGGTTTTTTTTTCAAATTATTACATTTGCCACCTCAATCCTGAATGCATGGACATGTCCTTCCCTGGACTCCTCCATTAGCATGTTACGAATGGGCAAAATAACATTAGCAAATCTACCTCCGATAAGGAGAAAATGAGGAAATATATGCTGAAATGCTAACTTTTCCTAACCCACTTCAACCAACGCTCACACACATCCAACCTTCCTCGCAACTAGAGATGTAATAGAGTTCAAAATTACAATCTCTCTAACTGTATTCATCATTGGTTTCATGCAATAACTACTATCATGTCCAACAAATTAAATACAAAAGTTTTTTCAGGTTCACTTTGTGATTGTGGGCCATAATGGGGCGATCTAGACAGGGAATTCCAGACTCACCCTTTCCTCTGGCTGTACATGCGGTTGACTCTGTCCCACTCTGAGTTCAGCTGTGTCAGGGCATCAGATATCTGTGCCATCTCCTGTCTGGAAGCTTCCAGAATCACATCAGGCTGGCGCTCATTGATCACTTCAACCTGTTCACCCAACCGCTCCAAACTCTCCTTTATATTCTAGAAACAGAGACACAGAGAAGTCAATGCCAAACAGAACAACTGAAAACACCCATTGCTCCAGTCAGTTTAGCCTCTATAGCAGACTGCTGGTGAACAGGAAGATATTACGGTCAACAGTGTTGCTTATACTTTAAGAGTAGACTGTAGCTTGGCAAGCTAGTTTGTGCAAGTAGTTTTCCCAACACTTGTACCAGCATACTGATATTTGGACCTCTTGAACCCTGTAATGAAGAAAACCACTGTGTCTAAGCAAATCACTGAAGTGTGTGGCTGACCCGGAGCGTGTCCTCCTGGCTGGAGAAATCCTCAAACAGTCCTCCGCTGAGCTCTGAGGAGTTCAGGAGCAGCTCGTTGTCGGCCATGGCCAGCAGAACCTTATTAATGTCCAGCAGATAGTCAGACGGGGAGACAGATGCGCTCCTCTCATCCTGGGGAGAGAGGGATGACTCTGATCTCTGCCGAGGAGGAGAAGATGATTCGAGCACAACTGGCTGAGTTCTGATGCTATGAAGCTCCTGCAGAGAGACCGAGAGAGAGAATATAGTGAATGGAAGAATGCAGCGTGTGATATGGTGCTTTCACACATTTAGCATTTGTTTACAATGCAATAGTAAACAAGATCTGGTGTGGGAACACCAGCAAATCAATTCGCTGTCAATATGCCAATGTAACACAGCTATAAAAACAAGGTGTTAAAAGTTGTAACGCGACCATAAACAGCCTCGAGCATTTCTGCAACAGACATAACAGTCAAAACATAGCTGTAACCATATCTGTAAACATCCATCGTTAATGTAACACAGCTGTAACATATCCATTAACAATGCTGTAACACAGCCTTAACGAAACCAATAATCATAGCTGTAAAAATAGCCATAGCATAACTGTAAAGCCATAATAGCAAAAACAAAGTCTAAATACTATTGTAACACAGCTGTAACGCAGCTGTAAACATAACTTCAACTTAGCCATAACATGGCTGTAAACATATCCATAACACATCCAGCCTTATCAGCTTTAACACTGCTGTAACATAGCCATAACAGAGTCAAAACCGGTTAAACACAGCCGTAGCTGTAACTTAGCCATAACACAATAGTAAAATAGACAATCCCTGCTGTAACAGCTATAAGCACAGCTGGAACAAAGCCATAATACAGCTGTAAACAATGCCGTAACATATCCTGAACACAGCTGTAAATGTAGCTGTAAAATACCCATAACATAGTCATAACATTGCCATAACAGCCACAAACAAAGACGGAACAAGGCTGAAACACTGTTGTGTTTCACAGATGCAACGCAGGCAAAACTTTAACACACCCGTAAAACTAACTTCAGCTTACCCATAACACAGCTATAAACACAGCCATTATAATTCCTGTAACACATCCATAAACAAAGCTGTAACCACTATAAACACAGTTGTAACAGTCGTAATGCAGCCAAAACATGACTTTAACACGCCTGTAAATGTAGCTGTAAAACAGACATAACAGAGCTGTAAAAATAGACATAGTCATTGATGTAACGGCTATAAACAGCTGTAACAAAGCCGTCATACAGTTGTAAACAATGTTCTAACGCAGCCTAAACACAGTCAAAACAAAGCTGAAACACTGTTGTAACAGACACAATGCAGGCAAAACATTGCTTTAACACAGCTGTAAAAACATAGCTTTAACACATCCATAACATAGTTATAATCACGACTGCAGCATAGCTATAATACCCATAATCACAGCTGTAACACCATTAAAAAAAAGCTGTAACAGCTGTAAAGTATCCATCATTTTGAACATGCACAAGGCTGTTCTGATGCTATAAGACTTGAACCAAATGCAAGGTTCTGACATCAGGTTTTCTACTTACAGTGTAGACATACATCACATTATAAGCAACTGCACATGTAAACACTGTGTACATAAACATTCAACTCCAACTAAATTGCAGCCCTCCAGCTTTTCAAATAGTAGCAGCCTAATATTTCTGAAAGAACATTTGGGTTTTAGAATTTAAAGGGGTCATATGATGCTTTTTTAAAGATCATTATTTTGTGTATTTGGTGTAACAATATGTTGACATTCTTTAATGTTCAAAAAACACATTATTTTTTTAAATACTGTACATTATTGCAGGTCCTCTGTTCCCCGCCTCTCTCAAACGCTTCGTTTTCTACAAAGTCCCTCCTTCCGACAAGCACAGTCTGCTCTGATTGGCCAGCTGACCCAGTGCATTGTGATTGGCCGAACACCGCAAGCACTCGTCGGAAATGTAACACCCCTTACCATAATAGCGAGAGTCAGCTTTCAAAATAAATGTAAAGACAGTAAATAATGTAATTAGTTTTACAATCAGTTCTAGCACCGAAAGGGGAACAGAGTCACGTGACAGACACAGTGTGAGCTGTATGTGTTTGCATACCCAGCCACGGTTAAGACAGCTGACCGACGATCCCCTTTTATGTTGACCCTGGTCTTCTCTCTCTCATCTCTCTCTCTCTCATTTCTCTCTCTCTCTCTCTCTCTCTCTCGCTCCCTCTCTCTCTCTCTCTCTCACACACAAAACACACACACACACAAAAAACAAACACACACACAAACTCACACGATGCGCAAAACTCCGCTTTTGAACAGTCAATAGCAAATACTTAAATTAGTAACAAAACAGTAGCTGATTCAGAATCACCTCCTCTCATAGGTTCACGAAACGTCGTCCATAAAATGCATTGCTGTTCTGTTGTAGTCATCTTAAAGATTCCTAAATGCAACTACTTCCGGAAGGCCAAATAAAGTGCATTTGCGTTCGCCTTAGAAACACACAGCGTCTCCCTTACATGCTGCATCAACACTACTGCTGTTTCTGAAACCACGCCTTCTTTCTTTGCGGGCACATTTGGGCGGCATTATGCAAATATTTCCACATAGTGAGGTAGATATGTGGGGGCGTGTTAGAACGAGCCGTTTTAGGGGGGCGTGGCAGAGTCTTAACTTTGATAAAGAATATCTCTTTGTGTTTGAGACTTTAGTCTTTGCAACTTCAGGGATCTTTTCTATTCACGAACAGCTTGTAACACTTTGAGAAAGGAAAGCTTGAAATTGCATCATATGACCCCTTTAAAGAGAGTTTTGTTGATATGTATAATAAACAGTAATCTGTCGCCAAGAAAGTTAATACTGCAATTTAACGGGTTTCATGTGTGAAAGTGGCTTGAAATTCGGAGCCGGCGTTACGTGGCTGACATGTTAGAGTGCATAAAATGACCTTGTAGCAGGTCTGGAGCAGCAGCAGTCTCCTGCGGATGTCCTCTCTTCTGTCCTCGTCAGGAACAGACCGCAGCACCTCCTCTCCTCTCCTCAGCACCTCCTCAACATGAGCTTTCTCCTCATCCAACTAAAACACAAACACACTAATTCAGGACAAATTGACATGACGGTTTTATATGGCTGGGTATGTAGACATCTGGTGTTATAGGTGCAACACCTCATAGTTTATGTTTAAAGGAATAGTTTGACCAAAAATGAACATTTGCTGAGAATGTAATCACCCTCAGGCCATCCAAAATTAGTTTGTTTCTTCATGGGAACAGATTTGGAGAAATGTAGCATTGCATCATTTGCTCAGCAGTGGATGCTCTGCAGTGAATGGGTGCCGTCAGATTGAGAGTCCAAACAGCTGATAAAAACATCACAATAATCCACAAGTGAAAAACTGTGTGTTAATAAGAAACAAATCCACCATTAAGACATTTTTAACTTTAACTTCTGGCCGAAATACAAGTCCATAATCCATAATAACTCTTCCTCCAGTGAAAAGTCCATCCCCTGTTGTCTTTACATCAAAACAAATCCACTGACATATTTGTTTAGAAATGTTTTTTGGACGTTGTTTCACTCATAAAAAACGGTGCTTGATCTGTGCAGATTTCTCTCCTGATTCAGACGAGCTGACTTTTTCCATTGGAGGACGTGTTATTAAGAATGGAGGACTTATATTTTAGCCAAAAGCAATGGTTTGAAGTTAAAAACGTCTTGATGGATTTGTTTCTTACAAATACACAGCTTTTGGCTTCTCAAGATGTTAACTGATGGACTGGAGTGGTGTGGATTATTGTGATGTTTTTATCAGCTGTTTGGACTCTCATTCTGACGGCACCCATTCACTGCAGAGCATCCATTGCTGAGACACTGATGCAATGCTACATTTCTCCAAATCTGATGAAGAAACAAACTCATCTACATCTTAACTGGCCTGAGGGAGAGTAAATATTCAGGAAAATTTCATTTTTTGGGTGAATTATTCCTTTAAAATACAGATATGTGAGTGGAGCTACAAAAAGTTATGTCATCTCACTTTGTTACAGGTCAAATCAGGTGTGTGTACATGATGTGTGTTAGTTGATGCTAAATAGTTAATGTGTGTACCCTCTCATCATCAGGTGTGTGTGTTTTCTCCTGTTGCTCCAGTGCTCTGATAGTAGCGTGTAGGTCTGATTCGAACAGCTGTAGCTGTGAGGAGGCGAGGAGAGGAGCAGACCTCCCGTCTGCCACCTCCTGCTGCGGCCGCACTGCCTCCTGTCTGACCTTCAGACCAGCAGACACCTGAACACACAACACACACGCTTAGCACTAGCTAATGAGTGTCTGTCCAGCGCCGCGGCTGAAAAACAAGCTCCGCTCAGGCCTCTGCTGAGCCACTGGAGTCGTACCTGTGCAGAGCTGATGTGCTGCGCCACCTTGTGGAAGCTGCGGTTGAGGTCGGCCAGTTTGGGCTCCACCAGCTCTCTGCACACAGGCCCCCTGCTGGTCATCAAGATTACTGCCTGATCACGAGCGCTGTCCACACGCACACTCATTCCCTCCAACTCACACAGCACAGCCTGTCAGACACCCACAGAGCAGATTCCATACATCAATGCGTGTTAATGAAATCAGGTTTCACTAGACTAGAATTTTTTTTTTTGTTTTTATTATCTTTCATCAAAATGTAATTACTTTCTCTGCCTCTGAACCAGTTTCTTAGCTGCCGACATAATCTTAGCCATGTGGCAGAGAAAAAATATATAAACCAACAATACTGTAGCCTAACATTTATGATCCAACCAAATCCTGATGGATCAAATTACATTATTTATTGTTGAATAT
>JADLZN010001770.1:172500-175000 GCA_018155175.1 Sinocyclocheilus anophthalmus | reverse complement strand
GTGTGTGTGTGAGTGAGTGTGTGTGTGTGTGACTGTGTGTATGAGTGCGTTAGTGAGGAGTGTGTTTGTTGTGTGTGTGTGAGTGAGTGGTGTTGTGGTGTGTCTATCTTCTAATCATCTTGACAAATCCCCACAGCACTGGATGAAAGCGAGTTTGAGACTGTGAACTTAATGAGTTAATTGTGTCATGTAACTTTAAGCAGTCACTCACTAGAACAGCACTGAGCCAGTCCTCTATCAGCGTGTGCATGCGCTCCCAGTCCTCATTGAGCTCAAACAGCTGATCCTCCAGCTGAGCCTCGCTGCCCTCCACTAAGGCCTGCAGGGCGGCACTGTTCTCCATCACCACAGACAGATCGCTCTTCTTGAGCTCAGACTCCTTCAACAAGCCCTACACACACACACACTCATTTCACACACACTCTCTCTGTGTAAAGACTGCATGAGTGAGGGACTGTCAGACACACTCACGTTGGCCCATGTGATCTCCGTCTCGATATCGGCAGGCATGTCTCCTGTGCTGAGCTTCTCTTTAAGCGGAGTCTCAGTGTTGCTCATCCAGGCCTGCAGGGCGGCGCTGTCCTTCTGCAGCCGCTGAGACAGAGACAAAGCCTTCTCCAAATCCTGTTTCCCCTCAGTCACCTGACACAGACAACAGGTATTTTATGGCAAATTACACTAAAGTCAACATGAAGTAGCTTTCACAACTCATTTTATTTTTGTAATGCGATGTATTTCGGAGTGAAAAATTTAGGACAAGGCTTGATTTTGTCCACTGGCAACTGCTTTCATTGCCGTTTTAGAAATGTGTGTTAAAAATGTGCACGTACCTGAGCTCCCAGCTCATTGTAGAGTAATTTGAGCGCGGTGAGTTGTTCGTCCATTCCTTTAGGATTTTCTGTCTGCTGTTTTTGTACGATCTGTCTTCCCGTTTTAATCACCGTCTCCACCTCCAGTTTCACCTCGCTCAAGATCTTATACAGTTTCTGGATTTATAAAAACAACACACATACATAAAACACAAGCAGTGGAGTAAGTGTTGTTACTGTAAAACCAACTATTAAAAATATTAAAATAAAAAAATAAACAAAAAAAATCAATAATAAACATTTTTTATAAAATGTTGCCCTGGAAACTATCTGAAACAATAACAAAAACGGAAATAAAATAAGCTATATAGAAAGTCAAATCCTAACTAACTGAACTATACAAATAAAAAAAAAATACAAATAAAAAGCCAATTCAAAATATGAATGTGTACTATAATAGTATAGAATTAATACTTCAATGACAGTAGTGTGTTTTCTCACCATGCATCCGTTCAGGTGGGTCTGGATCTCCTCTGGTTGTGTGTCTTTCAGGTCCAGGACGGGAAGTTCAGCTTTAGCGTTTTCCAGAATCCTCTTGCAGTCCAGCATTCGCTGCTCAAAGTTGGCTGGTTTCTGGAACAGCTGGAATTTTGTACTAATCTCACGGAGTTTCCGCTAAACAGAACAGAAATACCAAGTTAAAGTTAAAGGTTTAGTTCACCCAAAAATGAAATTTCTGTTATTAATTACTCACCCTCATGTCGTTTCAAACCCGTAAGACCTTCGTTCATCTTCAGAACACTAATTAAGATATTTTTGATGAAATCTGAGAGCTCTCTGACCCTCCCATAGACAGCAAGGTAACTACCACATTCAAGGTCCAGAAAAGTACCAGGATGATCGACAAAGTAGTCCGTGTGTCATCAGAGGTTCAACTGTAAAGTTACGAAGCTACGAGAATACTTTTTTGCGCAAAAAACCAAACTATTGCTTTAATTACACTTTTCGTCTCTACTGCGTCTACGCTCACGTCATGTTACTGTCGTGAACGCGCGTCCACAAGTGACGCAGTAGAACCACGCAGAACGTGGTAGTTACCTTGCCGTCTATGGGAGGGTCAGAGAGCCCTCAGATTTCATCAAAAATATCTTAATTTGTGTTCCGAAGATGAACGAAGGTCTTACGGGTTTGGAACGACATGAGGGAGAGTAATTAATGACAGAATCTTCATTTTTGGGTGAACTACATCACTATTAAAATCTGAACAGATTTAAAAACACTAGGCATCATTCCCTTGCCAATTTTGTTAAAGGTCATAGAGGAAAAACTGGACATCATACACTGAACGACTGAAGATCACACATTACTAGACTTTGATGATCACAGATTGCCAAACACCACAAACTCACACAGAAACAGGTGCCTTGTTGATATCAAAAGAAAGCATTACGTGTTCTACAACTGGCTCAAAATATCAAGCATGTTTAATATCCTCCAATCATATTCTGACGTGAAGCGAAAAATAAATCGGGGCAAAAGTCATGTAGTGTATTCCAGTTTTTTTAAATATTTGATTTTTATTTTATTTTTTACAAAGTGGGCATTTGTTCCAACCTAGTAGCATGCAAATAAGAATGTTAAAGGTTGCATAAACACGTGCAGAGCAGAGTTATTAGCACTAACTAAAACTA
>JADLZN010001770.1:0-170000 GCA_018155175.1 Sinocyclocheilus anophthalmus | reverse complement strand
AGTGTGTGTGTGTAGTGAGAGAGAGAGTGTGTGTGTGGGAGTGTGAGTGTGTGTGTGAGAGGAGTGTGTGTGGTGGTGTGTGTGTGTTTGTGTGTGTGGTTTGTGTTGTGTGTGTGTGAGAGAGATGAGTGTGGTGTGTGTGTGTGTGTGTGTGTGAGAGAGTGGTGTGTGTAAGAGTGTGTGTGTGTGAGTGAGTGAGTGAGTCTGTGTGTGTGTGTGTGTTATTGTGTGTGTGAGAGATAGAGTGTGTGTGTGAGAGAGAGAGTGTGTGTTGTGTGTGTGTGTGTGTTTTTTTTTGTGTGTTTGTGTGTGTGTTTGTGAGAGAGAGAGAGTGTGTGTGTGTTTGTGTGTGTGTTTGTGTGTGAAGAGAGTGTGTGTGGTAGAGTGTGTGAGTGGTGAGTGATCTGTGTGTTGTTGATTGTGATGTGTTTGTGAGAGTGTGATGTGTGCGCGTGTGTTGCGAGTGTGTGTGTTGGTGTGTGAGAGAGAGAGAGAGAGAGACGAGCGGAGAGAGAGAGAGAGAGAGCGTTTTTTGCGCAGCGGTGTGTGTGCGTGTGCTTGTGAGAGAGTGTGTGTGAGAGTGTGGGTGTGTGTGTGAGAGAGAGAGAAAGTGTGTGTGTGTGTCTGTGTGTGTGTGTGTGTGTCAGAGAGAGTGTGTCTGTGTGTGTGTCGTGTGTGTCTCGTGTGTGTGTGTGTGTGTGCGTGTGTGTGTGTGTGTGAGCGCGTGTGTGTGCGTGTGTGTGTGTGTGTTTACCTCAGCGTGTGGCACTTTGCTCTTGAAGCGATCACAGAGCTTCTGGTAGTTGTGCAGAACTTCAGTGAGCTCAGGGCTCAGGTCAGGACCACCAGGGGGCGTCTTTCCAAACAGCACATTAATGCTGTCCTTTAAAATCTTCACACGCACTTCCTTCTGCAACACATCGTCTTTAGCCCTCTGAAACACACACAGAGAAGACATTTATGAAAAAAGTCTTGAAGAGAGAAAGAATATAGAATTAAATAATACCTGTTCTATAAGGTTCAGGCACAGGGAGGGAAGTTATCATGAAAAACAAAATATGACTTTGGCTCAAAAATTTGACTAATATTGTCAGGGCTTCAGATGCAAATAAATTAAATTATAATCAAATAATACCAAACATGGGAATTTAACAAAAATAAAAAAAAAAAAGACTGTTTGGCACTCACAACCTGCTCAAAATTAGTTTTAATCAAACAAATGTACAACTTTACATTAACTTTCACTAATCAATGATTAATATACATTATATAATGCTTAAAAGATCAATTGTTTCATTTATAATCAAAAGTAAACATGAAAACAGCAGTCATATTGTATCGATACTAAAGCTATTAAAAAGCATATCCGTTAATAAAAAATAATGCTGAAATAAATTAAAACATTTTATATGGAAAACATGAACATTAGAAATGCTGCCTTTGCAATGAACTGAAATAAAATGAGTTGAAGTACTAAAATAACTCAAATAAAATCTAAATAGAAATATTAAAACAAAATAACAATGACAAAGCATATAAACAACATTACTAAAACTTAAATTAAAATGAATAAAATAAAAATATAAATGCTGTTATAGTATATAAATACTAAAATAGCATTGGGAAATACATTAAGTATAAATGCATAAAAGTATAAACATTATAATATGTGATGCATAAAATAATTAGCTAATGTTAATAGTGAAAGTTATCATCAATCTGTTATGACTTTTCAACCTATTCCTCCAGACCTTCATCTCCTGCAGCGCCTCCTCCAGCTCCTCTGGGCTCTTGTACTCAAAGTCTCTCATGAGAAACTCCTCGTCCACTTGAATCATCCACTCGCGCATCTCCGCCACATCTTTCTTCAGATTCATCACTTTCTCCTGACCGTCACTCACACGCTCCTCACGCCTCAACAACTGCAATCAAGATCGACCACGTTTATACTGACATCAACGTAACGTGACTTATCCCAGAAGAGCATGTTCCTGAATCAAGCAGGGTTGGGAAGTGGTTTCTACTTGAATAAAGCACCTCTAAAGTACGAGTTCTGCCCTTGCTGTGCATCTACTTGATGCTAAGGCCATTACATTCGGTGTTCAGCAGCACCACTAGACGTTATCTTTCGCACCTCTTTACTGAGCGTGTCCCAGCGTCTCTGACTGTCGTCCAGCTCCGTCTGCCCCCAGCTGATCAGACCCAGTACTGAGCTCTGCTGCACGGCAGTCACGTTCTCCCTCATCTGCTTCAGAGACGAGTCCACGCTCTGCATCTCACTCACCAGCTCCTGCACAGACAGCGCGGAAAGCTTTGGCGTTGCTGAGGAAATTTCTCAACCATCAACTTCAGCTGATTTCTCAACCAGTTAGTAAACCAGCTCAACAAGTCCACGGTGGTTTACCAGGACAACCTTGGTGCTGCGGATAAACCATCTAAACCAGTGTCAAACAGCTAGAAACTATGTAAAACTAGCATCATTACGGACCCGATATACTTCAAGTGAAATCAACTAGAACAAACTAGTGTGTTATTTCGATCGAAGTTCATCTGAAGTTTGTTTCGGTCCATCAGATGCCCGTGAGTAAAAGCATAAACACTGCAGAGCTGCTTTATAGTGCAACTGAACTGTAATTGTAACTGAAAGCTGCACTGACACTGCTTATTCAAGTTTAATACTGTAAAGCACCCTTGCTTAAAGGGACAGTTCACCCAAAAATGAAAATCACCACATAATTTACTCACCGTAGGTGTATATGACTTTCTTCTTTCAGACGAATTCAATCGGAGTTATATTAAAAAATGTCCTGGCTCTTCCAAGCATTATAATGGCAGTGAATGGGTGTTATTTTTCAATAGTCCAAAAGGAGTGCAATAAAGCGCATCCATCCATAATAAAAAGTGTTCCACATGGAAAAATGTCGGAGGATTTCAATAAAAGGACTGGTTTTCCTTTGCTCCTGTAAACAAACGTTGGTTCTCGCGAAACTAGCATATTCTCATCGGAGTTTACGCTACGACTACGTGAATGAACGCATGTACAACAGTTCCAAGAAGCTAGAGATTACGGTTTATAACGTTTTAAATATGGATATTTTTCTTACAAAAATGCATTGATTCGCTACAGGAGGCCTTTATTCACCCCCAGAGCTGTGTGAGGCACTTTTTATGATGGATGGATGCGCTTAATTGGACTTCTTTGGACTATTGCAAAGAAACACCCATTCACTGCCATTATAAAGCTTGGAAGAGCAGGACAATTTTTGATATAGGCCTAACTCCGATTAGATTAGCCTGAA
Source organism: Sinocyclocheilus anophthalmus (assembly GCA_018155175.1). Taxonomy (NCBI): domain Eukaryota; kingdom Metazoa; phylum Chordata; class Actinopteri; order Cypriniformes; family Cyprinidae; genus Sinocyclocheilus; species Sinocyclocheilus anophthalmus. The sequence goes on along the minus strand of JADLZN010001770.1, from coordinate 166,701 downwards.
AGAAGAAAGTCATATACACCTAGGATGCCTTGAGGGTGAGTAAATGATGAGGTAATTTTCATTTTTGGGTGAACTCTCCCTTAAAAGCATATCTATTGTATAAATTTGGTGTTTCAATCGCAGAGCTCATGCAATAATATCAATCACTATGATCAGATGCTTAAAGGATAGTTCACCCAAAAATGAAAATTTGCTGTTAATTTACTCACCCTCAGGCCATCCAAGAGTCAAGAGGCATTTATTTGTCATTTGCACTGGGGAACTGGGCATTGAAATGCTCGTGACGAGGCTCAGACTTACAGTCATTTTAACAGGACTATACACACAGATAGTAAACATGACCATATACAGTACAATTAGGCACAGACAGGTGGAGGGCTTTGGTATATCAAAGTGATGTGCTGTTTTGTAGGCAGGACAATAAATACAACAAATACAAATAATTGGAGAGTCCCCAGTAAGAGATGTAGGTGATTTTTTTCTTCCTTCAGTTGAAGAGTAAAGAAGATATTTAGCTGAAACCATTGCTCTTGATAAAATGCAATTAGGTGGCTACCGTCACTCTGAGAGTCAAAGAAGCAACACAAAATTAATATCTGATGATATATTGAGGTCTTATGAAGTAAACTCTCAGTCTGAACTGATCTTTATTACCTGTAATCCAGACCCTCAGACGTCCTGTTCGCGAACTAATCATTCTTTTGAAACGGTTCTTTTTGGTAAACTAGTTGAACCAATTCACCAAATTGGACTGAACCGTCTGAAACAGTTTGTGGCTCAAGCAGCACAGATCTACAAGTTGATCAAATCAAAACTCACTTTCAGATGCCAGACAGTCACTCTGACTGGAAATGAGCTGAAACAGCGGCGTAGCTGATCCTGTGATGAATGAATCATTCAGCACTCCAGTTCCTCCAACACTCACTGAACTGAAGAAACAGTTCGACTCGGACCGAAGACCGATAAGCCGCGGATATGCGCATGCGTTAACACTTGAATGAAGGGGCCAAATGAATGTGTTTATGGTTTCTCATCGTTTATGTAAAAAGATGAGCTACACTGACAACAAGTATTCACTTTTTATAGCTTGTAAAAACGTCCATGTTTCACATCATTATTGGGTGCTTTAATAATACAATAGCATATACGTTATGTCCTTGCGTGATTACACAAACAAACTAGTGAACTGAACTAGTTCAGTGAATCTGAAAGATCGAAAAAATCGTATTTCCCCATTGCCTGAGGCTCTGGATTACAGGTAATAATGTTGTAAATAGAGTTCAGTTTCTTGCACAGACCGATTGCTTCGCTTCATAAGACCTCAATATATCATCAGGAGCCACAGGTATTAATATAGTGTAGTCTGAAATGCTTTTTTGACTCTCAAAGTGCCGGTAACCACTGACATTTCATGAATCACAAAGGACCACAGTTTCAGCTAAAAATCTTCTTTTCTGTTCTACTGAAGGAAAAAGTCACCTACATATTGGACGGCCTGAAGGGGAGTAAATAACTAACAGCACATTTTGATCTCTGGGTGAACTACCCCTTTAACTGCTGTTTTCTCACCGCTGTCATGTTTGTTGCACGTTTATATTGCAGCATATGTTTAAATATTCATTAGGATGTTCGCTAACAGTAAACCACTGCAAAGGTATGTCAAAGGTCTTGTTACCCCTAAACAAAGAATGAAAAAGAAGTATATTGAACCTTTATTCAGCTAGCTGGATTATTCAACAGTACCCTTCCACATTAATGACTTATTGAATGTGTTGACCTCTGACCTTGCACTGGTTGACTTCTTCCTGTAGTTTGTCAGCGTGGCTGAAGCCGCTGGCGTCTCGAGACAGCAGCTCGTCAGCAGCATCCAGCCAGCGCTCCACCTCCTCACTCTTCACCTGATCCACATCAACAGCACCGTCAAAACACACCACATACATGCAAAGAAATTCCTCTGAATCAGTCTGATGGCACAGCTCTCACCTTTGTGTCCTTCATGCTACCCAGAATGCACTGCAGCATGCTGAGTTGATCCTGGGCGGCGGTGGAGAGCTCAGTCCAGCCCTGCTGCTCTGCTGCCTCCGACGCCTCCTGCTCCATCTCAGCACAAAGAGCCTGGAAAACAGGTCAAACTACATTACATTCCTCAGATCATACTTTAGATCATTAAAATGTATAACCCTTATAAAAACGAAGCAGCCACTGTAGTAACTAAGAATGAATCCCGTGCCAAACCAGTACAGTCTTGCTGTAAAATTATAATTTCACTTTTTCATCAACTGACTTGGGTAAACAGGTATCTGATTTAAAGTAACAACAGTTTTAGAAACTAGAGAAACGTGTCATTAATATAGTGCATACTATCACGTAATACTAGAAACATGATCATTTGCATAATACTTGACCACATTTGGGACACAGAAATACACATTTTCAGTTAAAACTTTTGTTAACTGAAATAAAGCTGAATTTGAAAATATGAATATTACATGAAAAAACACTTAAAAATAAGAGTTGTCAAAATAACTGACAAATAACTGAAATACATTTAAGTTGAAGTAATAAAAGAAGTAAAACTGAAATAAAAATACAGATTTTTTTTTTAAAAAGCTCTACTAAAAATGACAAAAGCACAACAAAATGACTAAAGAAACACAAAAAATGAAAATTTAAAACTAAAAGCAAACATTTCTATTTTAATATTAACATATGAATAAATACTATAATAACATATAATACTAACATAAATAAAATGAAATAAAATAAAGAACCTCTTCTGAACCTGTTTTACATTTCTGATTTAAAAAAAATTAATAAAAATGTAATTATTGTTATATGACAAGAAATCCATAATACATACCAAATCTCATTACAGACCATCATGACTATGTGTGAAGGTTAGCCCGTCCCTTTACAACATATCAATATTTAAAAATACAAATACAGAAAATAAATAAAAATACAAAATTAAATTAAATACATTTTAAATAAAAATAAATCACTAAAATGGTAAGTGTATTTTTATGACATGGCAAATACAGTTGAGACTTGGATATGCTTGAAAATGTATGTTTGATGTGTACACATGTATCCAAAGTGTTAGGAAGCTATGTTTTTACTTCGATGCTTACTGTACACATTCATGAACTACTGTTGAAAATGTACAAACGTTTACCAACTCATCTCTACCAAATTCCTCATTTATCATTCACCGTTATGCATATAATCATGATAGGTTCATTGTAAAAGATCATCAGAGCGCAGTACTTCATTCACACCCGTAGATGGAGACACAACTCCACCCGAAAAACACCACAAAGATCACTTTCACTCCCACTGAAAGAAGTCACGGCTAAAATAGGAGTTTCTGCTTCTCACAGTCAGATATGTGTATGACAGACATTACATAAGTGGATGTAGGGCCATATTTTGGCTGTTTGTGAAGCTCTTCTGTGCCACGTGGGCAGTGCCCGGCGCGCGCCCCATCTTTCCTGCCTGAGGCCAAGAGACGACCACAGCAGAGGATAAATATTTATAGAACTTTAAACAAATCCCAGCCAGCGTTTGCTCTCTTAGGCTTGTTTTGCCATCGTAGTCGTTGGCTTTCTTCCCATCATTCATGGAGTTAAAGAAAGAAACCCATGTCAGCGAATGTCAGCTAAAGGACTGAACACGTGGATCAAGTGGAGATTCAAACAGAGAACCAACATATGGCACAATGCTAGACTAACACAACAAGCAGACGTAGATTTAACAAGCAGGTTCCTCATCAAGCGCCAAACGAGAGGAAAACTGGCTTCGGATGCCCATTTTCCACAAGTTGGTATGATTCTTTAGGGTCTTCAGGAAATGTTTGTAACAGGCTTTGCAGGGGTTAAAGCAAAAAAAATCCTGAGCCTGAACTTTTTTCTGGGGGTTGGGGGGGAGGACACATACACAGGGTTATTCGGCAAACAAAAAAAAAGAAATTAACTAGTAACGTATCTGCCATTGCCATTAGCCCTTGACAGGCCTCCCGACACAGTTTATGTTGGGCTTTTGAACAGCAATCCAGAATTTACGTCACGCACTAGTTGGTGCAAACACATGTAAACAATTTAATGATGCTTGTTGAATCAAGTTTGCTGGTTAGCGTTGTCCTTGAACATGTCCAAGTCTGACCTACAATATAAAACATGACATTTCTGAAATTGTTTTGTTCAAAAGAAAAATGGTAAATTAAATACTAGGAAATGAATATAAAATAGGAAATATACAAAGACCGTTTACTACAGAAAACTACAGTTCAGTTAACAACAACAAAAGCATAAAAAATGGTCCAAACTGGTAACTTAAACAGTGTTCATACAGAAAATTCCAGGACTTTCAAGGACTTGCACCACTTTTTTGGTTTTCAAGGACTAAAATCAGATCTCACTTATCAATAAATGTTGTTATTATCTTTCAAATTCTAATAAAACAAAATGGTACAAATAAAGTGCAGCACATGCAAAGAATGCAATGACTGTGGCAACTGTAACATTTGAAAGGATACTATGGCAAAGTTATCGCTTTCCTTATTCAGATTTTTTTCATGAATATACGATTGACCTGAAGAATGAAAGCTATATCATACACTTGGAAAATTATGTATTTAAGCAAGTATTTTGAAATGTTTTAACTAATCTAGTGCTTAACTAATGATTATTTTGCTAATCAAGTAATCTACTGATTATTTTGACAAGTGAGTAATCTGATATTTTTTAGTAATACAAATAGAACTAAGTGGAAAAACAGGCTTTAATATGACTATATTTATATATAAAGTAACGATGAGGCAATAATAATTGGCTTAAATAAAGTATCAAAACCAAGTACATGGTTTGAACAACATTGTTGAATACATAATGTAATATGCCTATATTATAACAAATACCTGCAGAGGGCGCCAACGGCCTGGTGATGTTTCATGTGATTCAACGACGTTTAAATCCATTTAATTTTAATATTTGGCCACATGCAAAGTCGGAAACTTTTATTTTGAAATTGTGATGTACAATAAATTGCATATTTAGAAATATGTTGATGTATTCTGTTGGCATAGGTTTAAATGATTTGTGTTGCAAATCAAGTGAGTTTTCCCAGATGAACATTAAGCAGAGGAAGAGTTTAGCCCCTTTCACACATACAGCACTGCTAAATTACCGGTAATTTACCATTAAGAGATCATGTGTGAACAGGACCTTTTCAAAAATCCCAGTAAATTCGTTCTGGCAATCATGTCGTTCTTATGGAGATGGCTTGATTACTCTGAGCTGTTTACAAAGCTCTGCTGCTTTTTTAATAGCTTTTCTTTGTAAATATGACGCTAGATGGAAATCTTTGACCATTGCGCCTCGCAGCTTTTTCAATGTGTCGAGCTCGAGACCCAGGCTTCTTTTCCATTCATCAGCTGCGACTCTGCAATTGGATACTATTATGCGTGTCTCGTGTTTATAAGAGCAAAAACTTCTGATTGGCTAGTAATGTTAGTTTGGTTGAGAGTGAAAAGCTGTGCTCCTCTCATACTATTGGTAGGCGAACTCATGAACTCGAATGTGATATCAACAAGTGTTTTTAAATGTAGGACGACTATCTTTTTTTTCCCCCCAGAGCCAAACGCTGCACGCCGGAGATCCGGCACGGTGCCGGAGAACTTTAAGCCCTAAAATTCCTCAATGGTCGTGTAAAACAACACCCTTGTTCAAACAGCGGCTGTGTTCACAAAGGTGAGGTCGCGTTGTTTTTGTTTTGTGCATGCTCTTTAATGCGCGGGACTGTGGGGCCCTGCTCACGTGGGCCCACCCCTCTCTTCCGTTTGGCTTGTCGATGCAAGATGCTGAATTGCTGCCTAGGACTCCATATATATGGCTCATTGGTGGTCTTATTCAAATAGCTAGCTATCTACGTAGAAACCGGCTGCAGATTGAAACAGCTCGCTGGATGACAGTTTCAGACTCAGACAGCCCATAACGAACTGGCTGTGTGTTTTCTTCTAAGCTTTTCTGAGCTGACAGACACGCCAGAAACCTAACTAAACACAAAAAAGCTAAAAAAGTGAAAATTTTATCCGATGTCCCCTTTAATTATATTGTTAATGTAAAAATACAAAATAGAGTGTAAGCAATGTTTATTTGACCTGGAAAGTGTCTAAAGACCTAAAGACTTCTTACTGTTCAAAAACTTTTGACTGGTAGTGTACAGGCAACTTTAATTTTTCTCTTATTTCTAGCTTTTAATTGACTTAGAAATCAGATAACTGCTGGACAATAACCAATAATATGATGTTCATCTCGCCTTATTCTGGGTCCAAATAAAACATCAGATCATGCACAGACTATCCTGTCTCTTTGAATTTAAATCTATATTTATTCACACCGGCTCTTGAAAACCTCTATGCGAACACACTTGCCCGAAAAAGTGCGGGGGACAAATTTACCTGTTATTAAAAGTGGGGGGGACACGTCCCCTGCGTCCCCCGCGTAATCTACGCCCCTTGGTGTGACTAAAACTGACTTCTGGACCCTGCATATGAGCATCTCTGTCAAACACACACACCACCCGACCACCATAGCTCTGATACTTCCTTGCCCCCCCCTGCTCAGCTGTGGTGATATCTCTGATATCAGCGCTGACTGTGTTCAGTCTGGACTCCATCTGATGCAGCGCTCTGGACCCCGCCAGCCTGGACAAAACTACAGAGACACAAAAAGACACAAATTCATCAATCCATCCATCCATCCCAAAGCCATTCAGATTGATTAAATAAAAATCGATAATCTTAAAGGAAAGTATCATTTTGATGCTGTAACTGGTCACTATTTCACACTTTTAACCACATTTTAGCAGTTCTGCATTTTTGAAACAATTATTCAGTCCTTCCATGTCAATTAATATAAGCTCATAAAAATGCATGATAAGATATGATGTATTAAGAGATTATATATATATGCATGCCAAATAGGCCTGTGACTGGATATGATATACAGTAATTGAGAGTCAACTAAAAACCCCGCCCCTTCTTAGCACACGTGCAGTATTTACTGTACATCCGGATGCTTCCTCTTCTGTAGTACATCACTAAAATAATCTCTGTTGGATTTTGACATCTGTGATTAAGAATGTATGTGAACCAGCTCCTTCTAAGATGTTTATTGGATGTTGGATATCAGAGACGAGACGAAAATAACTGCCTGGAGCTCATTTGTGCTTGTCATTGTGTGTGGGTGTGTGTTGGCGTAGCTTGAATCCCAGATGTTACAGGTCAACAGGTCAAATCATGGAACATTAGCTTTCCGCTTGTCCCACGAACATTCAACTGTTTATATTTAATGCAGCCATACCTTGGGGACAAAACTGCTATAGGGCTTTGTGCTAGTCATTGTAATTAGCTTCATATAAAGTCAGCCAAGTAAACGTGTGTGCGTAACTTTGTAAACTTATGGCACAAAACAGTCCCAGAAGTTAGCTAAATCTGACAAAACATCGCTCTGAGACATCGTGGAAGGCTCTATATTAGAGGGGAAAAAACGTTTTTAAGAAAGAAACATTTTGTTACTGCCGCCGTTTTTATTCTGGTTTAATCAATTTTATCTCTAAACCGTTTTGCGTTTTTCAGAATGGGGTCAGTCTGTAGTTATTAGCAGTATGTAAAACAATAGACGTCTATGGTATGTCCTCATTTCCATGGCTAGCTAAATGTGTGTGTGAGAGAGATTTGCTCAAGCTTTAAGGTTAAACACTGATGCACTCTTACTTCGAGCTCTTTCTAGCATGCGCACACACACACACACACACACACACACACTCAGAGGTTTATCGGGCCACACTGACATTACAGCCATAAATAGACCGCTCTCTCTCTCACGCTGGCTCTGCTCTTGTTGGTTCCACAAATGATTTGCCTGTTGCGTAAGTCACTATTTCTGTCTTTAAATAAAACTGAAGCGAACAAGAGAAACAAGGTACTGCAGCCCTTGGCACCAACTCAAACCCCGGGACTTCTAAAAACCTCAGTGAGCCTCAATCTTTCTGTAGATCTGCTCCAAAACCTAGTAAACTGCCAGCATAGGCAGTATCTTAAGGTCATAATTGCACTCGCAACACAAAACCAGACGTTTTTTATCCAAAGGATTGCATTTTATCAGGGAATGAAAACTTGGCATTGTTAGAACTTAGGGCTCTATGGCGGATGTACTATGTCTGGATTACATAAACATACTTTTTTAAGCACTTAACCAAAAGAAGTACATACTCAAGACAGTAAGTGATTTTGTACACAGCCTTGCTCTTTTACTGAAAGGCAGGACTTACATTCCTACAGCCGCCATCTTAGACATTACGGTGTATTCTGTTAATATTTCAATCATGTCTATTTCTACAGGTTTCTGGTTTCACATTGTTAGCTTGGCTTAGCTATTGAAATCAGGTGCGTCTCTTGTGTCATTTGTGTGGCGTTATTACTTACGTAGAGAGTTTTTATGAGGTTTATAAACTTGCGAGGGTCTGTATGCTGCCTAACGGACAGCTCACAAACTTTTAAGGTACTTTTTTGTCAATTTTGGAGCTTGACAGAACCAGTTACACTCTATTTTACAGTACGGAAAGAGCAGGTTGGACATCCTTCAAAATTTCTCCTTTTGTGTTCGAAAGAATGAACAAAGTCATACGCATTGGAATGACATGAGGGTGAATAAGCAATGACATTGCTGCCTTAACTATCCCGTAAGAATGTTGTTCTTTCTCCAGAAGCGATTTCATTTCTCTATATTTGTAGCTTAGAAAGAAAAGCTCAACTACCAATTTGCAAAATCCCAAGTTCCCTCAAATTGCAGGCTGGAGCGACATTCTTTAAATGCTATGAGAGCGTAGTGTAAGGGCTGTAATTTGGCAATGTATACCTGTAGTGATGTCCTGCTGCCGCGTCTTGAGCTCTTGAATAGTTGTGCTGTGGCGTGATGCCAGCGCCGCCACACTGGGCCTCATGGTATCAGGGGCTCCAGGTTCTGCGGCCAGACGCTCCGTCTGAGAACAGAGATCTTCCACCTGTGGCTGAAGCTTTTCCAGATCTGCTATCCGAGTCTGAAACACAAATACAGTACACATTTGCTCTGTTAACAACTCAGCAAAAACATAAGGCTTTCTGAGTTGTTTTTAGCATGTTACTACAATCTTAAATATAAAGGTTCTTTGTTGGCATCAATGGGTTTCATGAAGAACTTTTCATGAAAGAGCATCCATGGAAACTTTGCATTCCACAAGGTTATTTAGATCATTAAAGTGTTCTAAAGAAAAGATGGTTCTTTTGAGAACTGTTCTAGAGAACTGGTTCCCCAAAGAACCTTCAGTGATCAGTTCTTAAAATAAATTAAAAATTCTTAGCGTGAACATCATTTGAATAATATGAAGAACTTTATTTCACTATTTTGTGCTATGGAAAGTTATATTGATGTTGACGGTTCTTCATGGAACCATCATTGCCAATAAAGAACTTTTATTTTTAAGTGTGGACCGTTAGATTCCTGTTAACATCTAATTTAAGGAAATGATCTTGTATAAAATGGCCTGGTATTTGACTGACCTCACAATCGTCTTTGAGTGTCTGGAGTTCCTGCTGGTTGTTTTCTGCTCTAAAGCCTTCTGTGGAGATCAGCCACTTCTCCTGTTCCTGCAGAACTCCATCTAGAGCCTTCAGTCTTGACTGAACGGCCGCCACCTGCTCTAGAACTTGAGCTCGGTTCCTCAGATCCTGGATCAGGTTCTGGCAGCTCTCCCATTCTTTACACACAGAGTCCAGAGCAGAACGGGCCTCCTCTGAAGACATACCTTCTATAAAGACAGATTGAGTGATTTTAATCAGTAGGAGAAAACAGGCACCATCATTCATCTTGAGGAAATCATCCACATTCTCCTACCTTTCTCAATCATCTTCTCTCCTTTCTGCACTACCTCTTTCACTGTCCCCTCGTTTTCAGCAAGCTCCACCCGCAGGGTCTATAGAGACGGGACAAAAATATTCAGTAGACCAAATATATGAATAGGTAAATGTTAGTGTTATAATAAGTCACCTGTAGTTTTTCCTTCAGACCAGGCGTGTCTCCAGCAGCTCGGGCAGATGACTTCCATGCAGCCAGCCGTGACAAAAGCTTGGGAACATCAGTTTCAGCTCTGAAAAACACAAACACATCATATCAGGGTTCACATGAGGGAGTGCTACAGTGGAGCAGAACAACAGAGCAGTGTGTGAAGTGTGTGTAAACACTGTATAGCTTATGCTAATGGTTCCCAAATGTGCTCGTTATGAACACAGGCATAACCGCATGATGAAAGAAACAATTTCATGACATTTTTGCTCAAACAGCTGCTAATCCCTAACGCTTAAAATGTGAAATTTCAATTGTCAAAAACACTTTCAGGTATGACAGACAAGCTTTGATATTTCTGTAGAGCACTTTTTTACTTCTATATTTTGCAGCCTAAAACGATTGAATTTGCTGTGGCTTTTCTCAAATGTTTTCTTTTTTTACTTAATTTTTTTACACAAATTAAAATAGTATTATCAGTGATTGCATTCACTTAAAATCTTTTAAAAAGTGCATATCCAGTAAAATACTGTACTTATTTAAATCTAACCTACTGGTGAAAGCATATACATTATATTCATTATTATATGTAGCAGCATTAAACCTCTAGAAATTTTCATTTTTCCTACGTGCCTAACACAAGCATAAGCAATGCGTTGGATCACTTGTGCAGCTGCATCTCTCTTTGGCATCTTTTAGGAGTGAATAGGTTTTAAAGACAATAGACTAATGTAAGTCATGAATGAATCACTTGGAGAGATCGCTCGGAAATATTAGATATTAACCTCCACACCACTCAAACAGGCCTGCCTCATATTGGAACTTTTCCTTACATTTAAACACTTTTATATGGTTACAACAGAATTCACCACAATCAAGTGGCAGGACAGTTGAACACATTGAATAATTCGTTTGGGCTTGGAATTATAGCTAATGTTGCTTTGCCCCCTCTCAGGTTAACATTTTTTTGTGAAAATTTTCAAAAATGCAAGCAAATAGTGCAGAGTTCGATTTTGAAAATCGCAAGATGTCAAAGGGACTGGTAAAAGAGATTTCCGGGGTTTCTGACAAGGAAGCTGTGTGTTTGTGCTTGTCGTACAGTATCCTGAGCTCGCCGTCTGTATCCAGATGTCGTCTTTTAGGTGGGGCAGGTGGCGGTAGCTCTCGATCGCTGCTGGTGAAGGTTTGCTCCATCCGTGTTGTTACTGTTGTGACTGTCTCCATGACAACCTTCTCCGGTACCTGGGGTATCCCAGACACCGCTTCGGTTACCTGGAAACCGAACAGACGCTTGGAATCAATGTCATATAAAAAGCTAATGTGTAGTAATATAAACAAGTGAGACGTATTTATCTGACTTGGCTGGAGCAGTCCTCTAGTTTTTGGACCAGGTTGTCCCAGCGTTGGGTCAGTAGGTCTGTGTCTGTTTCGATCCTCTGAGCTGCGGCTGGACTGTTTAACAGCACCATCACATCCTGTCCAGCATCTGACAGAGCACTCAGGGCCCTCCGCTTCTGGGCCATATCCTCCTTGAGATTCTGCAAAGCGTCAAAGGCCAAAACCGAGATGTTATTATCAACCAGGCAGATTTCGGTTGAATAATGTTTATTATTTGTAAAACCTAAGCTTACAATCTTAAAAAAAAAAAAAAAGTAGTAGTATCTGTGGACTAGAAGATATTTTGTGAGATGATCTGAACATGATTATAATGCTTTATGTTCTCATAACATTGATTATTTATTTAAAAATATCCTATACTATGGGCATGTAATTAAAACTTGCAAATACAAAATTATGTATGTTTGTCTACTCACGGCTAATCTGCGCACGCTGGCATTTATTTCACTAGGGTCTTTAAAATCACTGGTCTGAACTTCACTCAAGGCCTTCTCCTTTTCTGCTAGCCACGATCCAAACAAACTCTGAATGGATGAGAAGAAAGTTGATTTTCCAATAGCAAAAATGCATCATCATTCATATATTGCTCCAAATAAAAAGAGAAAATAATCATACTACCCACCCTTACACAGTACTTTGGCATAAAAACATTAATTTAATGTAATATCATAGACAATATCCTTTGATTTGCATCACAGTTCAGTCTGCAGACTGACGGAAGTGGTCTAGATGGGGGAAGTGTGAGAATAAGATTGTGTGCACTCTATGCTGATGATGTAATGGGTCAGTGGTAATGGTGTCTGCAGGTCATAAACCGCCATAATTCAATCTCACCCTTTCCCAGAATGCAGTCTAAACTGTTAAAATAGCAATCTGACCCTTAAATGTATTAAATGAACATTCCGAGTCTGAGATAAGAGCACAACACAATGAGGCCCAACACAGAGCCCTGAGGCACACCCCTGATTATTTTTTGGCCAGCAGCTGTAGTAACATCAGGTTTGTGCTGGATTGAAATTAATGTATGGATGGACAAAAGTATCAAACATTATAGAAATGACTGATCATGAAAACATTTTTTTTCCGTTTCAATTTCCAAACTTGAAAACATTTAACAAAGTCCAGAAACAATTATTTGCAAACCTGCCTATAAGGGCCTCATTATCAATTTTGTGATTTGCTACACGGGAATGTTGGATTTTTGGCATCAGGTCTCACCTGGTCATCAAGCAGCCGCTGCCACACAAGCTGAATTTCCTCGAGTTTGTTCCAGTGTTCCTCCGTCCACCGACACACTGCTGCCCAGCGCTCCCCCAGTGACTGTAAAGAACAGAAGGAAAAGCAAAAGAGAGAAAGTTATTCACTGAATGACTTTTCACATGCTTTTATGGCTGCTGGGAGTGTCAAATGTCTGTTCAGTTCCAAGTTTCTTGCTGTGCTGCATCCAATGAATTCTCAACACTTTATCCAACATTAATAGATCGCATTCCTTAGAGGAGCTATCAGTAAAGGCATGGAAAACAGCTTGGTTTGATTACCTCTGCACTTTAGGCAAGAAGAATTTACTGTAAAATGCATTCTTTAATGTAACATTCACCTTGATCTCTACATCTCTAGTCAAACAATATTGCACATTGGTACAGATACCATAATGCATTTTCTTGTTAAAGCAGTAGTATTTGAAGGTTTCCTTAAAGACAGCAGGAATGAACAATTAATTTGAATATAATATGAATTAATGATTAATGAATGAAAAATGAGTCCTTAAGAAACACTATCTGACACTTTAAAAATAATTTTTAGCAAAGAAACAAATGATTTCTATAATTTGTATGTCTGGGGACAAAAACAGCTCTGACCAGACTCTTTGAATTGCCATCTCATAATTACAGTAATTTCGCCACAACAAATAAAAGTAAATCAGCATTATATCGTGCATGTTGTCCTCTACCTGCAGTTGTTCCTCCAGGTCAGCAGTGGCACTCTCCCCGCTGTTCTCATCCACGACCACAACCATGTGCGTGAGAGAGTTCACCTTTACCTGTTCTAGCTCCAGATCATTCTGCAAAACCTGTAAAAAAATGTCAAAAGCTAAAGTACTCTTTGATAACATTTTGTTAAGTTTCTTAATTTACCCACAAAAGAGGAAATGCACATTTATTAAGGCAAGATATTACAAAATCACCAATCACTATATTATTATTTGAAATTATAGTAATATATTTTTTAAATTCTATTTTATTTTTTTCACACTGCAATTATTATGACGGTGATTTTGTTTACATATCAATGTATTCATTTATTTATTTATATTTATGTTATTATTAATATTTCTTTATTTATACTCCAGGAACTAAACAGAACTGGAAGCTGGAAACATGAAAATAATATCATAATGCATAAATGTTTATTACATGTAGTTCAAAATATTGGTTTTATTTCGTTAAAGCTAGATATAATTTATAATACCTTTCTTTTCATTTTGGGTCAAATCTGACCAATGCATGTTTTTAACAGAATAAGCTTGATGTAGTAGAATTTAGGGTGGATATTTTTTGACTCAGTACTGTGTCAAGTATTAAAGTGTACATAAAAAAAAATGTGGAAGCACTAGTGTGATCCGATACCCTTCCTATTAGACTGTGAGGCTCCTAAATGTAAGCGTGTGTGGGAGCGAATGTGTGTGTGTGTCCTCCATTCGCTACCTGAACAAACACGCTGAGGTCATGTTTGCCCCTCATTCACCGGGGTGTGTGTTGATTTGCTTATTCATTCTTCTCACAACTCAACCTCCCTCTCTCTCTCTCTCAGCATTCATGATAAATTCACATTAGAGATCATAAAGAGAAAGCTTTTATTTGTGAACCGGTTATGCAAACAGATAAGAGTCATTCATTAACTACTCAAGTCTCCTTATTAATGTTTTATTGCTCAGAGATTGCTTTTTCAGGAGAGATTATAAAAGTATACACTTTGTCTCTTAATTTTCTTTTAATGTTTGCTAATCTTTCTTAATGTTTCGTAATCTTTTTCTACAATCTTCAATCTATTTTTTCTAATCTACAATCTATTAATTGTTATCAAGTCACTCTAAAAATGCTTGATTGAAACTGTTGGGTAAGGAAGCTGGGGGGATGAGCAGGCATACCAGAACCCAACATGTGCTGGGCTAGAAATGCAGACGTGAAATAGAGCATTACACATCACACAAGTTCAAATGCTAACAGTTACATGTCAGTCTCAGAGACACTAAGGTAGCCGCTGCCGGTGTTCAACCGTTTGATTAGTACTGTGTCCCTGTGTCGGGTTGGGTAGTCGGCGGGGGGGGGATTGGAGGGACACGCAGTGGGGGTTCATTTTAAGCCAGCAAGATTTACAGCTGGATCAAAACAACCCAGAGCTGGGTTCATCCCTTTTGGAACCAAGCATCTGTGGTATTGCCCAAAATTACTCAGTATTAGGTGGGTTTGGGGGGGGGAGGGAAATAGCTCCACAGCGAAAATGAAAATGGGGCTCAATAGTTACTCACCTTAAGACCAGCCAAGAGGTGATTGAGTTGTGTTGTCCGTCATCAGACTGGAAAATGGACATTGCAAGGTCACGTTGCTCAGCACTGGAGTCCTCGTGCGTGAGGGGTGCCGGTCGAATTAGACGGTCCAAACACAGCTGATAAAGCATCACATAATTCACAAGTAATCCACACCACCCAACTTCCATCAGTTAATGTCTTGACAAGCTGAAAAGCTCTGCGTGTTTGTAGAAAACTACAGCACATCATTAAGACATTACTTCAAACCAATTGCTTCTGGCTAAAATATCAGTCCTCTATCCATAATATTACTTTCTCCAGTGAAAACGTCAGCTCGTCTGAATCAGGAGAGAAATAAGCACAAATCAAGCACTGTTTGCAAGTGAAAACAGTCCTTGAAAAGACAATCTGAACAAAGATTCATTGGATTTTGATGTGAGAGGACAACAGGGGATGGACTTTTTACTGGAGGAAGAGTTAGTATGGATTCATATTTTGGCCAGAAGTGACAGATTAAAGTTTAAACATCGTAATGGTGGAGTTATGTTTCTTATCACCACACAGCTTGTCTCCTTATACTATGTTAATGATGGACTGATAGTGGTCGTGAGATTATTGTGAGAGTTTTATCAGAGCTGTTTGGAACTCCTCTTCTGCGAGGCACCCTTCACTGCAGAGGCAATCCCTTGCTGAGCAAGTGAGGGTCCGTATGCTATCATGTTTCTCCCAGATCTGATGAAGAAACACACTCATTTACATCTTGCATGGTCATTTTCAGTTTTCAACTATTCCATAAACGTCGTCAATTTTTGGCCACGTGTCTCAGTTTGTGATGCACTGCACGTACCAGCCACCACCATATAATCAGGCTGGCGATACCCGCTCGCCTACTTTAAATAAGGAATTTCCGATATGCCCCTCTTTACCTTGGTGCTTAGTCTAATCAAAAAAAATCTGGGCCAGATATCCCTCCAGGTCTCCTGCTATGGGCTCTTTCTCCATCTTACGGATCCGCCCCTCCGTCTGCGTCAGCCAATCGGAGAGCTGATGGAGCTGCTGTTGCTGAAGGTCCATCAGAACTTCATGAAGTCTGAAGACAAAGGAGAGATGACAAATTCAAGCACACTCTTCAAACAGAAGACTTCGGCAGGAATAAGTGCGTCCGTACCTGGACTGACGATCCATGCTGGCGACCCGCAGGTTTTCCCAGCGGGAGTTGAGCAGTGTCATTTGTTCTCGGATCTCATCCTCCTCTTCCTCACTCAGGTTGCCTTGAGCGATCAGCTGGTTTCCCGCCTGTAAGACGTTACCCACGCTGCTCTGGTGGGCTGTCAATTCCATCATAAAGGCCTGAGGAGACAAGACGACACATCAGTTAGTGCTTGAGTATGTGCCACTCATTCACACAATATCTTATGATCTATTCTCGAAACAGAAAAAACTATCAAAAAGGAATGAGGTAACAAACCATTTGCACATTATCTAAATGTCTGATGGTTCAAGTGGAACCAGAGTGCAGAGACAAACAGGTCTATGCTTCAGAAAAGCCCATTGCTTGGAGGATCTCCACAGCTTTCCTGTATTTGCCTTGCTTTTGTTTCTGCGTCACTGCCTCATATCAGCCTTCACTTTCTGACAGGAATGTAAACCTCACCCTCCCGCTCTGGATCCATCACTCAGGAGTGAGTTTATGTGCCCCGGCTCTGTGGTCTTTCAGAGGACTCTCTGCCTCACAGAATTCCTCACATTCCTGGCATGATCCGAGCATGTTCTCTGACAGGACGGGAACACGGAGCATCCGAGCACGGGACATGCTAACACTTAAAGTCCTCGGGTCAATCAGAAAGAGCAGCGGTGGGCGGGTTCAAGACAAATCCAACATACTGAAATCCTATTTAAGCTGCTGCTTCTTCTTAGGATGCGATGTCTTTAACTGATCTGACTTACGGTTTTCATAACCCGGATGATCAAAACTATGAAAAACCCCATAAGTTTTCATTGAGGGGGTAAAAACTTTTGTACAATAAGACCTATAGTGTATTTCAGCTGTCAATCACTAGCAAAGCTTAACGACTATCCTAAGACAATGTGCTTAATCATGCTAGCAACATGTTAAAACATGCTAGCAATGTGCTAATTCATGCTATCAATGTGTGAATCAGCTAGCACAGGCTAACTAACATGCGAATATGGTCAACGTAGAAACCTGCTAACAACATGCTATAAAAACATGTTGAACGTACAACATTACTCACATGCGTGCTGCGACGTTGACAATGTTCAAACAATTAAACATGCTACAAACTAGTTGCATGGAACACCATGCTAACAACATGTTAAAACATGTTGACGTTAAAACATTAACAACATGCTAAAACATGTTGACGTTAAAACATTAACATGCTAAAACATGTTGACATGTTAAAACATGCTAACAACATGCTAATAATGCTAGCCCCATTAAATCATGCTAGCAGCATTCTGAATCATGCTATAAATCATGTGTTAGAAAAAAATCTGCTAACAATGTTAAAACGTGTTAGCAACTTATAAAACCTGTGGTTAGCCGTGTGCTAACACACGTTAACGCAGGTTAAAAAATCTTTTAGTAAACTTAAACATTTCAGTAATGTTAGAAAATATGAATAATTTATTGTCCTACTTCAAGCTTTTCAAACTTATTTCAAACATTCAAACAAGGTTCTGTCAACCACAGGAAGTTGTTTAACCTTTTTACAAACTTTTCTCATCTAGTTTGTCTTTTTTTGTTACACATTAGGAATGCAGCCTTGAGCATTAAGCATTCTCATTGTTGTCCTCGGAGTATCAAAAGTTACTGTGCCCGAATTAGAAAAATTACCTTTTAATAGTTGTGGAGTTATCAATAGAATTATGTATTGGATTTATACAAAACATAGTATGTTTTATAGAGTTAGTAGTAGATTTTTTGATGCGCAGGTCACCATTTAGGGTTTTTTAGCTTAAAAATAAAAAAAATAACTTAAATTAAATTAAAATTGTCAGTAGGTGGCAGCAAGTCACTGTTAATAGTGAGTTATTGCGATTGAACCGAATCATTCAAACAGTTGACTCATTCGGGAATGAAACAGGCCTGGTGCGCATATGAACACAAACAGTGATTATGCGTTTGTGGAAAGGAAACAACTAAAAACAGGCAATAGGCTGTCGAAAACTGCTCAAGTTCTTAACATTCAACTTCTTGGTTATTGAACTGTCTGTCTAAATCACATGGGTCAGGCAGATTTGAGCACAATAAAACAGTGGCTCGATCTTTCGATGTGATTTGTTTAACTATATCAAATTATATAAATAATACATTTTCTGCCGCCATATCGTGTATTTTCGGTATCATGTAGATCTGCATAGCATTTTATATACATGATAATGCAGTGAAAGAACGTTAACCTACTAACTTCTTGTAACGCATTGGCCTAAGGTATGCTGCAACCCTATAAGGTGTGTTTTTGTTTGATTTTGCAATATTCTCGTACTGTCAATCAGCACACCGTTAAAACACCAATTATATATTTCTCCCAAACGTATACCAGTATATCACACACCCTAGAACACAAGGGCTTATTATCACAATAAAGGCCGCTATTATTGATTCTTTGGTAATTGACATTTTTGCAAGTTACTGTGTCCAGATTGGGCAAGTAAATTTCTCTTCACTGGCCCGACCAAAACTATTTGCATTTAGTCCCGACAAGCCGGGAACTGTCGATCCTCAATGTGATAGCTGGATAACTTTTCCAAAATTAATGAAAAATGAAACTAGGAGTCTAGCGATGACCCTAGACATGTTTTGTGAACTGTTTTGTGTCGCTCCTCTACCTCATGGTGTGGGAACTGGTCTTTGAACCTCCTCCACGTCATCGGAGCACGTCGTCCTGCTGGTTGCAGCTAGGTCTTCGTCTGAACGCAGCCAGGTGTGAGCACCTCCTCCAGCACAGATGGATCTGGTACGTGTCCCAGACTGACTCCTTCGTCAGCGTGCTGGGCGGTCTCTGCCGTGAGTGCTGCTCAACACGCCTCCTTCTGCTGCAGCCAACCCTGCCCATAACCATCACTGCGCGTCAGCTAACGGCATCGCAGATGCTATAGAACCGTATAGAAAACGTAATCACTATGTGTTTTAGGAAAGTGTTAAACATGTTTGTGCACTCATGGGTCAAACGGCAAAATACAAGGACCACTACTTCAGCTCTACAACGTACTACGTCACGTAGGAGCTGCACGATAAATCGAAATGGAATCGAGATCGCGATTCGACAGAAGCTGCGATTGTCATTCGTATCTTTCAGTGAAGCACGGTTCTTTCTGTGATCAGCACTGTACTCTCCCAAAGTCCCAGCGAAACTCCAAATTAGACTGCGTCGCGCAAAGAAACCCAGAAAATGGCCTATCGCTGCAGCTGGATATAAAGAGCATATCACTGCTCTCTCATTGATTCAGCGGTGCGTACTAATAAACACGACTCGATTTACGACAATATACGAGTTTTGCTGAGTTTCTCTTATAATAAGGTCAGGAAAAAAGTGATAATGCAATGCCGTTATCTCACGCTTAAATACTGTGAAATATGTTGCGTGACTTATTCTGTGTAAGAAGCCACATCATCTCACAGAGGGATTTATTTCAAAACCTCGACTGACGTTATGAAGTGAGTTTGGAGTAAAAATGGTATTTAATGTGGTATTTTCACATGCTTTCAGGTGGAGCAGCATTTACTTCACAGAGCCGGAGTTCACTGAGAAGCTACGCAAGCGCTTCCTTAGCCCGCCACGAGTTCTTCGATTCATAAGTCGAGCAATTAAGCGGCTGCGTATTTGTCGGCGGTAGCGTGTGTCAGTCGAACCACGGCTCGGTGGGTAGTAAATGCGTGCTCCTTCAGGAAAGCACGTGATGATGATTTATCCGACTGCTTGCACAGACCCGTCGGTGGCAAACGAACAAAATTGCGCCTGACAATCCACATTCGAGCTAAGCGTGTGCCAGCCCTACCACAGCATGCCGTGGAGGTTTAATTTCTTTTCTTTTTTTACACATTCTACTACATGGTTTCTTATTGGGACCCGCCGCGAACTGACAAATACTCTGTACATTACAAAAACGACGGAGGTGAGAAGAGGGGGGGGGTGAAAAAATACACACAACAAAAAATAGACCGCCGGCTATGCACCCCAATCAAATAAAACATAAATAAAGCATTATGACAGTTATAGATCCATTTTCTCAATAACGGTCATTCCCATATATGGCTAATAAGAATTCAGGAAATTAATAACATGACATTAGTGCATACAGCAATATTAGTACTCCTAGGATGGGAACTGAACGTTAAAAGTGTTGGTGGTCGCTGAAGATTTGCAAAAGTTTTTTGTAAGTAGTATCAATTTAAATCACCATACCTTAAACATACCTGTTTCTATTTGAATATACTTGTAAAATGGATTTTTTTCTATTATTAGCAACTATAAAACAGTCATGTTACCTTTAAAAAAACAAAAAAGATTCAAAGAAGCCCAAAAACATAAATAAGTCGGCGGAAAAGATAGAGCAGGTTAGTGCGAAATATAATTAACATCTTTGGTGGCAACGATATGCTGCTCTTTTGAACGGGTGCGTTCATGCAAGAATCTCTGTCAAAATAAAATCAATATTGCGGGTTCCACAAAATATTGTGCCTGATCCGGCGACTCATTCACTCTGGTTGCTGCTGAAGAAAATTACGGTTAGGAGGAATAACAGTTATGAGCTTTCGTGATGTTTTGTGGAAACGGTGGATACTTTTTTTGTGCCAGGATTTTTTTTATGAATAAATATTAGTAGTTTTAGTTGACTTAAGGTATATACATAAAAGTGAGATTTTTATAAAGATGAAGAAAAATCACGTTATAAGACTAAATGAAACTAGCATCATGTCATACCATAATGTGGGGTTTGAAACACTAGGCTTAATAGGCCCTGGAAAAGGTGAAAAACATCTTAAATGGTGAAACAGAGTTGCATTTTCTTATGTGGTGTTTTGATTTTGACTTGAATGTTGACCCTGACGTAGTTGTTCCTGAGATTCACTGGGCATCGGCTTGTGAGCGGCCTAGCATTCCTATGTCATGGAACTCGCCATGTAAACAGCTGATTGACAACTATCCGATTCGTTCAAGTGACCCATAAGGCAAAGGCCTTATGACAAAGCCATCAGTGAAGGGCTGAGCCGCACACTCAAAACAGAAGTCTGCTGCACGCATCGACAGGACACTTTCAACCGTACGATACGGCTTATTGGGCACTGTGTCTCTTCTGTACTAAGCACCGCTAACACACAACAGGGTCTACATGGATCTCCTATCACACTTTCATCAGAAATTTTTGTCCACGCCTTTTAAAACTGACAGCTTTTCTAAACCCCGCGACCTACATTCCCTCAGCCTCACCATAGACGGAAATTCACAGCTCATTGTAAGAAGTGAAACACGACTCGACTGCTAATTGTGTGAGTCTGATGGAAACGAAGCAGGTTTTTCACCTTCATTGTGCTGTAAATCAAAGACACCGTAAGCGGTAATGAACCCGTCTGATCTGCATCTTACATCGGGGCACCAAAAAGCCCCATAACCCGAGAATTCTGGGAAAAACACTTAAAGTGCCATCAAAAGAAGAGTACAAATAACGGACACACTCAAGAAAGCTTAGACTGATAACTCGCATACAAAGGCACCACTGTTTTGCCCCTAGGAGTCCGACATGAAACTTCCACGTCGTAGACAATGTCACACTTGCTACGTACTATAGTAACGTATCCAAAAAACATGGTATACATAAGCAGGTACAAAAAGCATGGCCTTGTCATGATAATAGCCAAGACTGGTTTACCGAATGAGCTGAATAGACCAAAAAACACATGCTATCGCCAGTCTCTTACATATCCTGAGAAGTGGGGACAAAACGGGCTGCAAATGGAAAACAATAAACCTTGTACTTCAGTCACCCACAAAAAATTGGGGAAAAAAAAAAAACAAACCTTTCCCATTTATGTATCTTATACTTGCCTATGCACTTATCTTATGATACAACCGCCAACTTTCTCTTTTTACACCAAAATTTGCTTTTTTATTTTTTTACTCTGGACTGTGTGAACATACTTTCAGCTTATCTTTAACCACATCGATTCAAGAGTTTTTAACAGATTCTCAAACACATTCTAGGTTCGTTCGCCATACCAGATTACCCCTTTCCATGTCTAGCACAATTCCATCAACAAATAACATCCAAATGAATTTATTATCAAAATTATTACCCCTGACGGAGTGATGTCACAATTCGTCCATGGACTATTTCCTTTTATTCACCTACCCAAGTTCAGCACCTTTCCATTACATGACTCCGCACAACACAAACTGTTGCTAGCATCCGAACTACATGCCCATCATTCTTGTGCTAGATTTAGCACAACTGTGCATCTGCTTTGCACTCATTTGCTCACAGCTATGTTTCTCAATCACCTCACTCACTATATAACCCCGCACTTTCAAATAAACAACACCCCCCCAACCCAGTTTTTTTTCTCTGCTGAGTATTGTTTAGCCTGCACCCCTCTCCGAGTCTCCGTGTTTTCCTGGGTTTGCCTTGCCCTGTTATTTGTGTGGCGGTTGATCTGTGATTATCTTTGTGACCTGTTTTGCCTGCATTTCTTTACTCCCTCTCGTTCTCAGCCACCTATGTGATTCTGTTCGGCCCGATCTGGTGCTTTGTACCTCGCTAGCCCGTGACTTATTCTTGGGGTTTTTTTGCCCGCCATAATACTGTTTTTGCTCAGTGTTCGCCCTCTTGCCTGTTATACCACTCTTCTTTAAATAAAGCTTTCAGATGGTCCACACTCTCACTTCTCGCGTCCAGCCCCCGGAAGTGACACATCTGACGGTGGTGACGAAAACTTGAATTTGTAGTCATTTTAACTATCATTGAATCAGTCAATTACTGTATTAGAACAAACAGTGAGTATGTTATTGTTTGTAAAGCTTTTATTCAAGATTCATATTTAAATATTTTGATATATCACTGGAACACAAAATCTTATGGTGGTGACATCTGACAGTGTTGACAAATTTGGCATTTCCTTCACAAAACCAGTGGAGTTCATGTGGTAGCCATTTTATTTGTTTCTGTTGATGCTAGATGCTAATGGAACCTGCTTCATGAGAATAAAATTATCTAAATATTTCAAATAATTTCCTCAGAAATTGGAAGAGGCTATTGACGCATCATGGTTGTGACACAGGAAATATTAACATCAGGATTTAAAATATTCTAAAACTATAAAACATACCAGAGCCTGTCTGACACTGATGTACTCTGCACAGGTGAACTGTGGCAAGGGGGTCCTTTAGAGTGACAGCAGCCCCTGATGTTCCATGATTTTATTACATTTTATTGAATGTCTGATGGTGTTGACAAAAAGTGGGGACGCAACTTTAAAATCTTATGAAACATGCATGTGTGATTAAAAAACAGCCTTGCTTTGATAGGAGATATTATTAAGTGTTGCTTTTGATAAAACAAGCTCTTTTTCATCATTAAAAAAAATTTTTTTATCCATTTTATTGCATATGAATGATAGAACCCTTCTCTGTGGACACACTGTTTTTAGATGTAGTGAGAGGACATTAAGAACCACAGATTTGGTATAATAATGAGAAAAATTAAATTGAAGGTGATAATTGTGTTAAATTTAACACAATTATATATATATTTATCATAAAAATATTTTCAATTTAAATGTCATAGGGGATTAATAATAGAACTATTTATACATTCTATTATTAATCCCTCATGACATTTAAAATTGAAAATATTTTTATTTTTAAAGCTAATAGCAGTTACCCTTGCTGGACCTGTTTTGTTCCACGTCTCAAGAATGACTGAGTGAGAAAATGCATGGTATTACCAAGGTGCAAGTTAAAAAAAGAAAGGAAAAAAAATACCTTGCCATGGCAAACGGCAAGAACATGGTATTACCATGGTACCAGATTAAAAAAAAATAAAAACACCATAGAAGTAAAACAAAAAAAAACATGGTATTGCCATGGAACCAGATCCAAAAACATGGTATTACCACGGACCAGAACCAAAAATACATGCTATTGCCATAGTTTAAGTGAAAAAAACATGGTATTACAATGGTGCATTTTTTTTAAAAGCATGTCATTGTCATGATAGATATCAAGATCATTGTACTACCATGGTACCATATCCAAAAAACGTGGTATTGCTACTGTACAAGTTTAAAAACATGGTATTACCATATTGAAAGTACAAAAAGAATGCCATTGTCATGACAGATGTCAATAATATGGTATTACCATGGTATCACATACAAAAGAAAAAGTGGTATTTCCATAGCACAACTCAAAAAAACATGGTATTAACAATGTGCAATTTAAAATAAGCATGTAATTATAATGATAGATGTCAAGAACATGGTATTGAACATGGAACATTGTGCCACACCCAAACAAAACATGCTATTGCTATTGTACAAGTTAACAAATAGATGGTTTCACCAGATATAAGAAAAAAAAAAAAAGCATGTCATTGCCATAATAGTCACAATTTGGTCATAACAGAGTAAAAGCATAGTTTAATTTTTGGTACTTTTTCTGTGGTGAGAGAAAAAATTTTTTTTTTTTTTTTTTTATCTGACTTTAGAATAATCTCACTCGTGACATTTTCATTTAGGGCTGTTTGCAGAAAACACTGACCGGTGAGACCGAATATTATTAGACTAATATATAATAAAGACTGGATCTCATTTTAACAGAGCTCTCACAGAGAAAGGACATTTACACTCTGTTAATAGTAGCAGCTGAGTCCTAACACAAGGCTTTGTTCCTTGTACAGAGAACAGCTCTCATCTGGAGGAAAAGGTCATCTGATGAAAATATTCTGCTGGAATTCCCGACTCTGTCCCACATGCTGGATAAAACACTCTTCTTTCTGCTTGACTGTAAAACTGCGTGTGCTTGGAGGGCGGTGAAGCAATGCTGGAATAAGCAATAAGCTAAATATTTGTGGTCTGACAAATGCAGAACCACCCAAATGCCCCACAACGTCCCAGCAGATGCCTACATACAGCAGCCAATGAGAAATGAGCATCAGTGAACACCGCACAGATCACCCCACTCCATTCAGGACGGGAACCCAATCCTGAGGACTTTAACTACTGTGGATCTGATTCCACAAATGACTGTTTTCAGGAACACATGCTGAAAAGTTTTGAGAGTGACAACCAAGCAGCTCGTTTGGTTATTAAAGGCATTAAAGGTCAACAATTACTGTAACCTGTCAGACATGCATTGGTATTCATGCACAGGTGCAGCTGATGAGAAATTCCCAAGACTGCAATGGTCATATCTGAACAGCACATTGATATTTCACATTTTCAGCTCAGAAAATACATGAGAATCAAACTATAACATTGCTACATATGTACATAGAGAGCAAAACTAGGGCTGCACGATTTGGGGAAAAATACAATTGTGAATTTTCGGACAAAAATTGCAATTATGATTTCTGATGAAAAAAAAAAAGCTTGAGGTTTGCTGTGCTTGTTTTTAGGGCAGCACAATATGACCAAAAAGTTGGTTATTACATATCAATATGACCTCATATATAATATATAATAATAATGAATGATTAAATAAAAATATTAAACAAAATAAATATTTACCACCTAATTTTTCACTGCAAAATCAAAAAAAAAAAAAGTTAAGAAAAAAATACTGCATTTTTATTTACGTCAACTGTAAAAAAAAAAAAATACTATATGATATTCTCTTTTTTCAAAATTTATAACCCTCAAGCTTTTTTTTATTTATGGCTGACTCATGTGTACAATGAACACGTGTTCACTTGCCCGAAACATGCTATTTACACTTAAATTAATTAGAATCTAACTCTCAGTCTATAACAATACTAACCCAGCTAATGCACTGTAGTGATGCCACGGTACAAGATACTTTAATCATAAGATATACCAAGTATCATTTACTAGAAACTGTAGTGGTCTAACCGTATGGGATTTTTAAATGGCCGATGCTGATAGCGGATATTGAAAATCATCTGGCTGATTGGCAATATAGGTCGCTATAATGCTGTACTTACATGTAAATGTATGCAGAAAATATATTTACATATATAGTATCGTTTCAAGCACGTTTGTTTTTAAAATTATAGTTTGGAATAGTTGGTTAATAATAAATTCTTTCTGCAGTGCACCGGCTTTTGAGTCCACCGGCAAACAGCATCTTGTTTAGAAGTACCCGAGAACAGTGTGCATATCTGAGGAAGAGCCAGTCGCGGGAATTTTTGCTCGTTTTGAGTAAACAAACACGGTTTGAATTCGTTTATATCACATCTGTTTCTCCCACCAGAGCTACAGCTGGACTGTGGATCTCATGTCTCACTGTACGTTTGAATAAGACTTTGCTGCATGCCGGAGTGTTTGCGTCACGTTAGAAAGTGAATAAGGGTTTGGTCATTTTACTGTCTGTATGGTGCTGGCTTCACATCTGTGTGGCTTGTCTTAAGCATAAATGCACGATATGGTGTCATAATCCGTTTTGGAAAACATCAGCCACATGGAAAGACTTATCGGTCGATGCAGATATTTAAAAAATTCCAAATATCGGCCGATATATCGGTCGACCACTAATATAAACTACAGGTTAAAAGTTTGCACAGATCGACTCGTCCTTTATTACTATTTTTCACATTTTGGAACAATGTAAACAAGACATCAAAACTATGAAATAACACAAACACAAGTATATGACTTATGTGACTAAAACATGTTTTCTGAGCGTCTCTGTGCACAATTCACATGAGTTCACACGTATTGTTGCTTTTTATGATCATGTGACAAATTCAGTTAAGTGCGGCCAAGTTTTGACCATGGTAATGTAATATTACACAAAAGCAATGTACAGTATCATGGTACTACCATGTTTTTGGACTATAGCACTTACATGGTAGTTTTAGAAATATTTGGGAGTGCCTTGTAATTTAACCTTTTTTTACTCTCTTTGACTCTATGTTAAGTGAATTTCAGCACTGCGGTATTGCAACCTGATCCCATGACTGTACCATTGGAACTTATCATATTCATGCACCACAGTATTTTGCATGTAACTCCAAGGTAAACATACTTCAAGTATTACTACAGTATAACTATGGCATTACCATGATAGATATACATAAAAGCATGCTATTACCATGGTACATGTCCAAAAACATGGCAATACCATGCTCCTTTTTTTACACAGCTATGCAAGAAAATTATCAGAGAGAATCCACCCATCTCTGGCTGCATGTGTGTACAATATAGCACTATATATATACTGCACAACTGTATGACTCACTCTTACCACTGAAAGCAGAAGGCAGAGAGAGAGAGAGAAAAGGAAACTGGTAGAAGTGAAGTCATTTATTGGCACTAGAGTGCGATGCCTATTTTCCACAGGCAGTTCCTCATCGAAGAACACTAGAATAACAACAACCTCTTTTTAACTGCCACTGCATTTTTTGCATCATGCATTTTCTGAGCAAGAAATCCCGTCATGCATTTCTCTACTCATATTTGATGAAAAGATGCACAGACGTCTGCATGAAGTCATGATTTCCTCTAGCGTTCACAGTGGGCTAAATAAGCAAGTGGCTGTGTTAAATAAATCAGCAAGTCTGCTGCGTATAGCACTTCATTATGACGTGCCCATCTGAACAGCTGCAGCCATCTGTTAAAACTCAAACTTCCCATTTGCCATTGGGACCATCAATATTAGCCTGAGTTTATAAAGACATAAGACAGATGCATGAATGTGTTTGAGGTTGTTCAGCCACTAGCAGTTTCAGTAATAAGAGGATTTATGCTACTGTCTACAAGCACCATGTCTGCTAACATCAGCTTTCAGCTGACAGACACAGCACATTTTCAATGTTATAAATATATTTTATTATATGAGCACTACTAACATTATACGTTCCAAAATTTTGTAAGCTGACTATTTCGGCATCATTTTGAGGCATAATAGATTCATAAAAATAAATAAAACGCTTTTGTTTTAAAATGATAAAGCAGTATTAGCATGTATCATTCACGGAGAAGGTGATATCAGAAGGCATTGCGACAGGCTTTGTGAAAAAATGAATCCAAGATCCAAACATTATCGATTAAAAACTAGTTCAGTCTAATAACAAATCCAGTATTTCAACCAATATTTGTGTGCGCCATGTATTTTTATACTTATTTGAGAATCACAGTGTTAGCTTAGCAACATGCTAATACCATGCGGCTGTTAAAATCAATTGAGAGTCAAGCTTCTTGTGCAATTTGCATTCATGAGCAAAACCAAGACATAGCTTTACGTAACAGCTCTGGGCATGTGACCAAAAGTGCAAATCTTGATTGGCTAGCCTGTTTCATTTGTAGTGCAATGTAAAAGAGATTAGAAAACCTTTCTGTAAAAAAAAAAAGTCACATTGATATCTTGCAAATGTTCATGGTTGGTGGCTGAAGCCAACACGTGAACGCACTCTGTTCTCAGGAACCACAATAATTCATCTTGATGTAAACAGGCCTTTACTCGTGACGCCACAGAACTTCTTCAGCCAGTCATAGACATAAATACTAATTATTCTGTTGGTGAAAATAGTCCTAAAAACGGCCTTGAGGCCACTTCACACAGGTTATACAGACTAAGTTTTATACTCATCCTAATTCAGTAAAGAATAGTGAAGTTCCACACCAAACTATATTGCGACCAGTGTGAATATCATCAATCTGGATTCACTTTCAAACACTTTCTTTCCACCTGACGAACAATGAAAACATTGACAGCCAATCAGAATCCACCCGACTTGAAAGAGCTCCAGCATTTAAAGCAGCAGACAATAAAACTTCAGTGCACTTACAATAAACAGACCATTACATCGAGCTTTGATGTGGACGCTAATATAGTTATCGTTCTTGGTGTGAACTGGCCTTTCCATCAATCGCTCTGATTGACACACTGAAACTACCTCATCAAACACACACCAACAAGAAGCCGCAAACTCTGGTCAACGGTCCAAAAATACCTCAAGAACTGAACCAAGACCAATGTAATCCAACCAATTCTTGAATATGACCGTTTCGGCACTGAGGTGGTTAACTGAGCTTCTACTCTGAGCAAGCATAAATGAGATTGGGTAACCAGTGCACTTACAGCACGTCCCTCATCCGGAGTCCACGCGTATATGCAGTCTGGGCAGCGTCCTCGGCATCATTTGAGGCATCCATCCGTGATGTCCTTGGAACCCGGCAAGAGTTAGGTCACATACATGTATTGACTTCTTATCCGGCAACGCACCGTCCCATCTAGAAACACCGAGAGAGAAGAGAGAGAAGAGAGAAGAGAGAGAAGATAGAGAGAGAGAGAGAGTGTTTATGGAGTTGCTCTATGAGGCCCCTCTGATTAGTTATGGCTCATGTGAACTTGTGTTCAGGAAAAGCCACGTAATCCAATCAAGTCCAGATGATTAGTCTCAGGAATGCACTGGATGCTGATTTGTTGACTGGCATTGTTTCATTGGGTTGATTCCCTGCTTCAGGCATAAATGAAAAGATCTCATAACAAGATCAACATCACATCAGCTGAAGATGATGGTCAAGCACGCTAATGACTCTGTACACTAAAAGTAACTTTCTGCTAAATTTTGTGGGCAAATAAAGTCAACTGTTGATCAGGGCTATACAATTAATAAAAATAAAAATATGGAAAATAAAATCAAGATCGAGATATGGCTTAATGTGCTTATCAAATTGCAAAGGCTGCAGTTTAATAAAATAAATACATGGGCTGAATGTTTTAGAGTGAAGCGCAGCACTGTGTTCATTTACACGTGAGCAGCTCATTATCCGTATGCCTTTGGAAACTCAACATGTGCAACCATCTCCTCAAACTATGGGGTTTTTTTTGGGGCGCAGTTGTAGTGCCACAATGCTTCTTTACCTTCCGCATCCAGTAGTCTCTCAATGTTGAGCTGATCTTTGGCAAATGTGAAAGCGTGGTCCAGCCTCTCCACTGGGGTTAGATGAACTACTTCCTCCCAGCTGAACACATGAGGCCTGAAACACAATTCACAACAAGAGTCTAAAAGACTGTTCACACATGCAGCAGCAAACTAACCTGAAGTCATTCACTGTCAATGAGAGCTGACATGAGCAAAGGTTCAATCGAACACTCACTTCTAAATATTAGGTAATCACTTTGATTACAGAATGCACTTTTGACTCTTTC
Source organism: Sinocyclocheilus anophthalmus (assembly GCA_018155175.1). Classification (NCBI taxonomy): domain Eukaryota; kingdom Metazoa; phylum Chordata; class Actinopteri; order Cypriniformes; family Cyprinidae; genus Sinocyclocheilus; species Sinocyclocheilus anophthalmus. Next base: position 136,318 of record JADLZN010001770.1, on the reverse strand, counting down.
GAAACCAAACTACGTGTGAACAGAACCGATTTTAGGATTGACAAACCACATGTCTGCTGTGTTGTGGATGAAGCCCACAGATCTACGAGCTCTTGAAGACATTCAAGCAGGTCCACATGAATCTACATCTGCAAACTTCTGTCATTCATGGCTACACACCCTTGCGTGTTTGGTTATTAAATATTTGCTGATCTGACAACTCTTCAGGTGTCAATAAGGGTGTAGTACTAACCTCTGTTTAACACACTTTTTTTTTTAAACTTATTATGCAGATTTTCCCACTAAACCAGAACAGAAAATGCTGAAAAAGTCTGGATTACATCAGGACCTACCAACTTGTTCTCTTCATCCACAAACATTTTACATTGCTTACATAAGTTAATAAAGATTTTAGTGATTAATGTGCAAATATGCATACAAATTTGAAGTCGACAATCAGCTTTGTATTTTTCTCTACTTTTTCATCTACTGTTACATTTATGTTTAAAAAAATAAGTAAAAATAAAGAGCTATAGTGTTCAGACACATTGCTTTGTGTGTCTGTGTGCGCGCGTTTTTGTGACAAATGATGACATAAATTTGTATAATGACAAAGGTATGACATAGGTATTACAAGGAGAAGGTGACTTTTCAGGACATTACCCCATGTCCCCACTTTTCAAAACGCTTATAAATCACACAGAATGGAGTGTATTGAAAATCTGAAATAGCACAAAGTCTCCTGTGAGGGGTAGGTTTAGGGGTAGGGTTGGTGTAGGGCAATAGAATATACGGTCTGTACAGTATAAAAACCATTACGCCTATGGGATGTCCCCACTTTTCACAAAAACAAACCTGTGTGTGTGTGTGTGTTGTGTTGTGTGTGAGTGGGTGTGAAGTGGTCACCTGAACGTAGGTGTAGGAGAGCGTAAGTCACTGCCGTCGCCCAGCGTGGTGAAGTTGAGCACGTTGACGCTGCTATAGCTGCGGGTGCAGTTTCTCACCCAGCTCAGCAAAATCTTCTCGCTGTTGGTCTGCTGAAGACTGGACATCACATCCTTCATGACGTCCTTAACCTGTGCGCACACACACAGATGAATGTTAGACTATGTTAGTGAGGACATCTGACTTCATTTAAAGATAAACAGCACATGGCCCATTCATAAAAAAAATTTCATAGTGAAAGCACATCAAATATCCTCACAGGTTTTTGTCATTTTTGCTTTTGACATTTGAACCTCGAAAGTAGCAAAACCCATATACATACAGTACAACTCAAGTCTTTGAAAAATGTCTCAGAAATAGGTTTGCACATAAAGAATCCAGATTTAAGAGCTTTGTGGGTGTTTTTTGACCTGCCAGTGCAGTATGATACTCCAGATGAGTCCGAGAGTGAGCTTATGATTCCCATCGACAATATCAGTCCCGCCGATATTCACCAGGTCCACCTGAAAAATAAATCAAACAAAACAATAAAAAAACAGAACAAAATGTAAAAAAAAATAAACAAGACAAAAAAAACAAGACAAAATTATATATAGCACATTTCCAGTATGACAATAAGACAATGTATTTACGGCTGAGAGTCAGTTTGTTTCTAAAAAAAAAAAAAAAAATGGATTCATTAATAAATGTTCCAGGTTCACTGAAAATTCATTAATCCAGGGAGGAAAGATATTACAAATCCACTTACACTAAAATACACTTTACAGGAAGGTTCCACTGTTAACATTACTGCATTACACTAAAAAAATATTTATTTATAACATTTACTAACATAATTAAAATCAAAAGTTACATCTGTTAATATTATTTAATGAACCTGAGGTCATTTAAATGTATTTTAATTAATCAACATTACAAGACCAATTTTAGTTTTCTTGTGTTTCAGTCACCCGATGCTGAATTGCTCACTGTTAACGTCAATTAATACATTAACTAACACTAAGACGAGATGGGACTTTACTGTAAAGTATTTCCAAAAATTATTTTCATAATCTTTTTAAAGTAAAAATAATAACTTTCTCCACCTTCTCAATGTGTCACGTCTTGAATGCTGCATGCTTCCATATGGAATATATAAATATACACAGTTGTTTCTAATTAGGGAGGATCGTAACGGTATTCGGCACGATACGGTATGATAATTGCATTTTTACTACCCAGCGCTAGTCCCTATTTTACACAACCAGCTACATTTCTATTAACTCACAAATGCAGGGCTCAGTGCTAAGAATCTTTTCTGAATTACAAGAAAATAAATACAAAGGCACAAATTAAATAAACGGTGCTTTTCAGGATTTTCAGGAAGGTAATGAAGAAATCAAATGTAAAACAGCCTTCATAGTCTTCCCTGGATAAATGAAATATAGATTCTTATTAATGTTACAGACGTTATTCAGTCAAAACAGCATTAGGATTATTATTAGTCTGCTTTCACTTTAAGAGGAAGGCATGGATACTGATACACACACGGTTTGTCTGACAAGTGACTGTGTTTACTAGGATATTCGCCAAGATGCGCATTTCGATGTAATTTTGTCTGTATTTGTATCCATATCGATGGATGGTTACACCCCTCTTTCTATCCTGCTCTTACTGACTGGGAGAAAAGCGGGCGTTTAGAGAGGATTTACTGGTGTAAACATGCCTATCTTGACAGATAGATAACCGCACTGTGTTTACAGGTGTAGATTAACCAAACCTACACTAAAGCATTCGACTTAAGCGGTCATATTTGCTTAGAGAGTCACCAGCGTTTAGAGAGCCAACTCAACCTCATAATGAGTGCGTGATATTCAAAGAACGTAATCAATCCACAGCAGCATCACTAAATATGTGGCTGCATTTATGAGAGATTACTGGAGGATCTGCAAAGCTATGAAACGCCACATAAACCTGCATTAGCCTGACACAGATCCGCTTTTATCGGTCAAGAGATTAAAGCACAGGAAAGAATTTTTACCGCTCCGCTAATTACAGGGTAACGATATATACTTATATCGCACAGGACAATTAATCATCAAACGTTAGGCTGTTTTTGAGACTTTTTGGCATTCCTGTTGCTGCTTTTCCTTTATAGATTTTTCTGTAGGGCTGTCAAACATACCATTTCTGTGATTATTGGGTTTTTTTTTCTGTTTAACAGAGTATTTTCTTTTTATTGTAAATAATTAGTGGGCTAACAGCTTTCATTCAAGCAGAGATAGCTAATTATATATATATATAGATAGTGTAATTATGGAATGTTGAATGACTATATTAATCATTTCAAACCCCAGAAATTGATTTTAAAATTAAAAATCTATTTCACAGTAAAAAAAAAATGCCAAACTGTAAATAAAATATAATGTCTTTATGACATTTCTACATTCATTTGGAGATTCAATGTTAAAATATTTATGATTACAAATTTCATTGTCAGGTGCGATTAATCGTGATTTATTACAGAAAAAAGTGTGATAAATAAAAAAAATTCAATTGATTGACAGCACTATTTTTATTTTGTTGTTGTTGTTGCAAACCTATATTAGGCGTCAAAACAAATGTGTCTAAGTCTACAGACAGATTTATGAATCATGCTCGTTTTCTCTGAAGTGAACATTAAAATTTGAGTAAATTTTGAGTAAATCGACTGGTTGCACTGAGCTTCATAATGTACTTTGTTAATTTATGGCTTGACATGGCATTACTGCAATGATGATTTTAAAATCTGGTCCGTCTTTAAAGCATAACGCAGCTGATCTGAGACAGCAGTGGGCGGTAAACATATGAGCAACTGCAACTACACCCTACTGCTGGGACCCCCGAGGAGCCCGTCATCACACATAACCATAACAGCACAGCTTGAGCTCCCTTAGATTGATTAAAGCTTTTAAAGAAGGCTCTTCTGCTCACTAAAGATGCATTTATTTGGTCATAAATACAGTAACAAAAACATATAAAATACTGGTATTGTGACAGCACTAAGTCCACTAAGGATGATCTGGAGTGAGTGCAGTGTGTGAGAGGAAAAACACACCGTGCACTTTTGTTTATAGCATCTGTGTTTGTGTGGTTCTGTTTGGTCTGTCTGACCCCGGGCCAGCGAAGAGTAAAGACAGAGGGCACTAATGTCCCTAAAAGACACGTAGGAACTGTAAAGCCTTTTAATTAGCCTGCCCTTGCTGTATGTTCCCTAGGCAGCGTCTGTCAGCTGATACGAGGCATGAAACAAAACTAATTTCCTCCCGCAGCAGAAGCCCAGAGAGTCAAGCAGCAGCAAGGACACGCGGGAAGACTCACGCTGCTCTGATGAAGGACCTGCAGCACGCGGTTGACGTTGTTGAGGGAGTGAACTCTAGTAGAGCCTCGCTCTTTGGTCTGAGAGAGAGAGAGAGAGAGAGAGAGAGAGAGAGAGAGAGAGAGAGAGAGAGAGAGAGCGAGAGAGGAGAGAGAGAGAGAGAGTTACGCCATACAGACACATTCACAAATGTACAGTACAAAACAGTGCCACAGTATTACTGTGTTTTTGAACATGCTCATGAAAGTACCACGTATTCTCTAAAATACCTTGGAATAGGGCTGAGTGAAATACACAACCATTCAAAAGTTTGGGGTTGGCAATGCTTTCGAAAGAAATCTTACTAAAGCTGCAGTTATGTGATAGAAAAAAAATGATAAAATCAGTAATATTGTGAAATATTATTACAATTTAAAATAAGTGCTTTCTATTTGAATATATTGTAAAATGTCATTTATTCCTGTGATCAAAGCTGAATATTCATCAGCCGTTACTCCAGTCTTCACATGATCCTTCAGAAATCATTCTTAATATGCTGATTTGCTGCTCAAGAAAATTTTTGATTATTATCAATGTTGAAAACAGTTGTTATGTTTTGTACTTTTTTCTGGATTGTTTAAAGGGGTCATATGATGCTTTTTTTAAAGATCATTATTTTGTGTATTTGGTGTAACAGAATATGTTGACATGCTTTAATGTTCAAAAAACTCATTTTTCAAATACTGTACATTAATGTAAGTCCTCTATGCCCCGCCTCTCACAAACGCTTTGTTTTCTACAAAGTCCCTCCTTCGGAAAAGCGCAGTCTGCTCTGATTGGCCAGTTGAACCAGTGCATTTTGATTGGCTGAACACCGCAAGCACTCGGCGGAAATGTAACGCCCCTTACCATAATCGCAAGCTTCATCTTTCAAAATAAATGTAAAGACAGTAAATAATGTCATTAGTTTTATCATCAGTTCAAGCCTGAAAGGGGAACAGAATCGCGTGACAGACACAGTGATAATACAGCAGTACACAAGCCGCGGTTAAGACAGCTGACTCTACTGTGATGGGACACTGTGTATCTTCTTGCGCTCGTCGCGCACACACGAGGCGCAAAACTCTGCATTTGAACAGTCATTAGCAAATACTTAAACTAATAACAAAACAGTAGCTGATTCAGAAGCGCCAGATTGTTAGCAAAGTCAGAATTACCTCCTCTCCTAGGTTCACGAAACGGTTGCCATAAAATGCATTGATGTTCTGTTGTAAGTGATCTTAAAGATTCCTAAATGCATCTACTTCAGGAAGGCCAAATAAAGTGCTTTTGCTTGTCGCTAGAAACTAACAGGAGTCTTCCCTGACATGGCTTCAACCTAACTGCGGTTCGCAAGCCACACCTGCTTTCTTTGCGTGAACATTTGGGCCGCATTATGCAACTGTTTCCACATAGTGAGGTAGATATGTGGGGGCGTGTTAGAACGAGCCGTTTTAGGGGGGCGTGGCAGAGTCTTAACTTTGATAAAGAATATCTCTTTGGTTTTGAGACTTTAGTCTTTGCAACTTCAGGGATCTTATCTATGCACAATCAGCTTGTAACACTCCAAAGAGAAAGCAAAAAATGAAATCGCATCATATGACCACTTTAAAAATAGCTGACAAAATTAACAGGAAAAGAAATGCTTTATAAATTATAAATGTTTCTAATGTCACATTTACTTGCCTCATGCTGAAAGAAAGCATTGATTAAATCTTACTGACCCCAAACTTTTCAACAGTGGTGTAGTTTTTTCCCCTCTTTCGTCGATATTTAATATATGTGTTGATATAGATTGTATTTGCTGTAAAATTACTCAAGGGTGATTGTTTATTTTAATTTTTTTTATATGAAGAACCATTTCAACCAAACAGACTTTGACAAACTGATTTAAAATATTTGAGGAAAGAATTAAAAATCTTTTCTACACCGTTTTTCACTAAATTAACAAAATGTGATATTTTATTTAAATTTTCATGTGCAAATATACCAGTGCACGGAAATACACAGCACAATGTACCTACTTGTTACTTATGTGATACTTTGAATTAAATATTTTAATTAATCATTATTAGTATTATTAATAAAAATAATCATATTTAAAACAATCAATATATTAAAAATGCCATGCAGACGCAGACTACAAACATATGACCGATTCAAGTTTTGAAAGAGCCAGTTTCAAAAGGTTCATGGAAATGAATCAAACTCGACTCTGTTATAAACACATCTCTTAGCAGCATATAAACACTCTCATCCAGTGACATATGAGACAAGAAATTACAAAATGCATCTAGTCGAATGACATTTCACCAACCTTAATGGCCAAAATCATTATAAAGAAGAAAAGAAGTACATACTATGTAATAAATACTATGGCATAACCATTCCTCACAGTCTGATGTCTGACACATTCACGATCAGCATAACAGGTGCATACATCACAAAGAGCATACAGCTCACATGTATTGAAGATCTTCAAGACTATTTTGCAAAAGGATGCGAATTGTATTTTCAATTTGAATTTCCAATGTCTACATGGAAAGCTGCCGATCATCGTCAGGGGCGGGACTTACTAGGGGGCGGTTGGTGGGAGTGAAGTACTCAAGGACGACCGTTTGCCGAATGCTCTGTCATGGAGGTAACGGAAAGTCTCCGCTAACGGCAGCTAAATACAGACTTCTGTCTTTTACCCCAAAGTAGCGATATTTCCCCTGCTAAACAAGTGGGAGCAACAGGTACGCACAATGGTCAATATTCACTATTAACCAAACGCTTCACCTGTTCAGAATTCTCTCACGGTTTACACTCAAGTACATTTCTCCATAATAGAAAGGGGCACACTGCCTCAAGACCTTTACCTTGGGCACTTCCACTGATGCACTTAAACAAACACGTATTTACCTATTTGCCCCTATATCTTATTCTATCTAACGTCTATACTAAAAAAGCACCTGACCTCAAGATTTACTCTTACTCTTAAAATGCTGCTTCTCTTACTCTACCTTACCCAGATGACACTTCAGCAGTCAGATTTAGGTGCAGCTGTCACAGAACACGCCAGAGCCAAGGCAAGATAACATTAAAAATCACGTGCATAATTCGCGGTGTCCAGTGGCTGTAAATAGTGAGAGATCTTGAGGCAGGCGCAACGCTTCGGTGCCACGTACGGGACGCGAACTCCATAACGGATTAAAACTGTTGAATAAAATATAAAGTAAGGTGGAAAATAAGTATAGATTTGCACTGTCGGTTTGTGTTTTGTTCATGGGAAATACGCTGCAAATGGACTTTGCTTTTCATTTGAAATTTGGCAGTCACTATGCGTTCGCGAAAGCTAAAATGCAAACGCTAATGCAGGATTTGCAATTGCATTTGAATTATGTCACAATTTAATGCATCCACATTTGGGAAACGCAATTGAAAATACAATTTGCAATTCCTTTTGAAAATAGTCCGGAATATCGTTCCATACACATGAGGGGATCGTGTGGAAATAAAACACTGTAATCACGAGTGATGAAGATGAAGCTTACAGCCTCTGTCACTCAAACGCTTGTGTGTGTGTGTGTGTGTTGTGTGTGTGTGTGTGTGTGTGTGGTGTGTGTGGTGTGTGGTGGGTAACTCAGAATCAGTGCTTGGATGAGGCTAAATATAAACACAATTCAGATACATTACACTAGAGTGCTATTCAAACCCTCCCAACCATCAAACACACACACACACACACACACCACACCACACACATCAGGTGTTTCCAGGTCAGCCCCTCCAGGAGATCGAGGAGTTTTCTGCCGTCTCTCAGCTCAGAGAACATGTCTTTGATGGGCGCCTTCCCCGTCTGCAACACATAACAGTAAAGTAACGCTAGTTACATTCATTGGTCAAGTTGGTCAAGGAAAAACAAAGCAGAATGTTAGTTTCACTGGAAAGCCATCAAAATATATAATATGCTGATTTGATGCTCAAGAAACGTTTCTGATTAGATTGTTCTGATTGTTGAGAACAATTGTGCTGCTTCATATTTTTGTGAAAATTGTGATATATTTCTTTAGGATTCTTTAACAAAGTTCAAAGGAACAGCATTTATTTGAAATATAAATCACGATTTAGAACTATTTAATGTATCCTAGATGAATAAAAGTGTTAATTTTGGACCGATGAATCCATTAATTTAATAAAATGATACTTTGAAGAATATTTGTGTCCTTTATATTTCCCTCGTGTGACAGGCGTTTTATAAGTACACTGAAGGTCGAGCTGTTGTTAATACAGTCTCTGCATGTCACGCCTAACAAGCACTTCAGTGCTGACTATATTCACGATATACTGAAGAGGAGGAGCCTTGAGTGCATTCCTGCTTAAGAGAAGAACACAACAGTTTCAGATCTCCGGCAGAACGTGAGTGGTTCTTCACGAGACGCCACACTGAGATCAGCCATCGAAGCAGAAGTTCAGAAGTTCAGCGTGAGCTCTGCCGGCACCGTTACCTTGGAGAACTGCGCGTTGATCCACTTCGTGAAGGTTTTTTTCTGTACGGCATCATGTTCGTCTGAAAATGAAGGACAGAGGAGGAGAGAGAGAGAGAGAAAGAGAAAAAAAGGAGGAGTTTTATGGCACGTGGCAATACAGTAAATGTTCATGTGTGAATGAGCGCATGCCACAAACACTGTTGAGATCTGCAGACACTCTCAGTTCCACAAAGTAAAAAAAGAGCAACTGACACACAACAATTCTGATAATTCAGTTTAACTGAATGAAATGGCCATATCTTGTGTTTAGTTTAATTCAGGGACAAATCCTTAGTAATCAAATGGATATCAACATTGGAAGCGGATTCCCAACCTGAATGAGTTACTTTCCTCTGTTGAACACAAAAGAAGATATTTTGAAGAAAGCTGGTAACCAAAACGTTGCTGGTAGCCATTGACTTCCACAGTATGAAGAAGAAGTGGATGGCTACCAGCAACCTTCTTCAAAATATCTTCTTTTGTGTTCAACAGAGGAAAGAAACTCATACAGGTTTCAAGTAAATGATGAAAGAGTGTTCATTTTTGAGTGAACTGACCCTGTAAATATTATGGATCATTTTATTATGCTTTCAGTTATTTCTCTCCGCTCTGCTTAATTACATCCACTCCACACAGTCCTGCAGATTTTCCACCCTGCTATTTCCGTGTGGGTCTACTCTTAACTAGAGGCCTTTAAATGAGTTACTCATTGACAGACATCTTTTAAATTGCAAGAACCTTGAGGTGTAGGTTAAGTAAGGCACCAATAAGATGCTTTCTTGAAACTGTCAAAGCACAGAAGCAGAGGTGGAGTCTCAGTTCAGGATCAGTTCAAAACATTACAGCATTAGTGTTACATTGTGTCTGTAGTCCATATATCCCTGTTCGAATCCACACAGAGCCTGTGTGAGATCCTGTTACTGAGGGACAAGATTCCCACACACACACACATGTACGCGCACACACACACACATGTAGCGCACACACACACACACATGCACACACACATACACACACACACTCACACACGCAAAAGAGTGTTCATAACAAAAATCACTGTGTAACCAGCATGAACCCTACAGGGATCAAAGGTTAAGACCACCAGCCTGTCGGGTCGCCTGCTCTTTTTAGTATGTGTGTGTGTGTGTGTGTGTGTGTGTGGGGATTAGGGACAGGAAGTCAGGAATGCACTGCAGGCTACAGAGATGGTGTGAAGGAGAGTTTGTACACCACACACACACACACACACACACACACACACACCTAGCAGTGAGAAACACATCTATCACACACAGTGACAGAACAGATCATCTCACTACAACAGCTTAATCTATATCACACTCTGAACAAGGCTGCATATGGGAATTCTACACACGGTCAAAAACATATTTGGGTTAGTTAATAGTAGAAAAGTTTATGAGAAAATAGGACTTTTTTTTTTTTTGCATTGCAACATTTTCATGACCATTCACAAGCACCTAACTCACAATTCTCAATGTAATGACAAAACCACAACTTAATTCATCATGTCATTAAAAATGATAGATTGAAACTAATATGTTCATTATGTGTTATAGGTGTCCTATTATGCTTTTTCACTTTTTCCACTTTAGTTAGTCTGTAATGTTGCTGATTGAGCATAAAAAAATCTGCAAAGTTACAAAGCTCAAATTCCAATTCAAAAGGAGATATTTTATTAAACAAATCACTTTTCAAAAACTACAACGAACGAATCGTTTGGACTACAACGCATATTTTCGGGATTTTTGATATCACAAATATCGACAAATGGGATGAGACCTGGTTGAGGTGCACTAGAGAAGGTAACGAGTGTTATCACTATGTCGGAGAAACGCTAGCTTTCCCAAGGCAGACGAAATTAGACTTACAATCATCCGGGTTTAAATTGCACTCAAATTGAATCGATTTTGATGCAATATTTACACTGAAACTCGCAGGCGGCTATGCGAAGGGGCGTGACATTTCCCGACCAGACGCCGAGTGGAGCCAATCACAACATGGCCCAGCTAACCGATCACAACGCACACTGGCCCAGTTAACCAATCACATAACACACAATGGCCAAGCTAACCAATCACAGCACACACAGGCCAAGCTAACCAATCACAGCACACACACTGGCCCAGCAAACCAATCACAACACACACTGGCCCAGCTAACCAATCAAGCACACACTGGCCCAGCCAACCAATCAAAGCACACACTGGCCCAGCCAACCAATCAAAGCACACACTGGCCCAGCCAACCAATCAAAGCACACACTGGCCCAGCCAACCAATCAAAGCACACACTGGCCCAGCCAACCAATCACAGCACACACAGGCCCAGCCAACCAATCACAGCACACACAGGCCCAGCCAACCAATCACAGCACACACAGGCCCAGCAACCAATAGGATGATTTGTAGATAGTATGTTGCCTAAACACGAACTAACAGCTGTCTGATTATTGGGTTGGTTGTAATCTATTACATACCTTTCTATCAAAATTATTCTTTTTTTTCCGTTTAACATTATCAAGCGGAATTTGTTCTGACACAGTTTAACTCTGAGTTCTTGTCGTATTGTATTACCATTTTCTAAACTATAGAGAATAAAATGTGATTATGTGAGAAATGTTGAAAGTGTCTGAATAAATTTAGGTTTGACTATATCTATTTGATAAATTAAGTTAACCAACTAATATTATACATACTCTTTTGGTTTCTGTACCCAATATTTAAAAATTTACAAATACAATGAAAACACCAGTATCGGTACTCGGTATCGGCAAGTACCAAAAAAATAAAAGTATCGGTATCGGGCAAGTACTGGAAAAAGTGGTATTGGTGCATCCCTACTCTTGTAGAGATCTGGGAACAAGGTTCACTATGCAATAACAAGTCACAAAGAAATTGTTCCTTACACAGAACTGTCCCACTATCATGGACCAGAGCATACTTGGCCACATGCGGTAGTTTGGGCTTCCTCATCAAGCATCCTGCGAATTGTCATGTCTATGTAGTAAAGAGAATGGGGCACTTGCCGCTTGAACTGAGGCGCAAAAGAGCAAGCGCTGAATTTAAAGAGCGCCAAAACCCTTATTTCGTTTGAATTTGTTATATATTTTGGCTAAGTTTAAAGCTGATACGTGGTTATTAAAAAAGTAACAACGACAAAAGCTTTTTGGCGATACGGGACGGCAAAGTTTGCTTCAAATTCTATGAAGTCACACCTTTAACAGGAAACAAGAAATAGACTAGGGGTGGGGGGAAAAAAGGATCAGCATAGTATCGCATATTTTCCGGGCAATACTGGTATCGATACTAGGACGCCAAGTATCGATCTTTATTATACTATTTGGTAGAAAATAAGTAACCGTGGTTGTGCTGCAACCAATTCATCACTGTGCTGTCACGAGGGGACTTGTTCACCTCGGGCTCTGTCTTGTACAGTAGTTTGAAAGAGAAGCTGCGATTAGGGTAAGGGGCGGACATTTCAGAGAGTGCGTGCGTGTCTCTGGCAATCAAATGCACTGGGTCAGCTGGCCAATCAGAGTAGACTGCGCTTTTTGGAAGGAGGGACTTTGTAGAAAACAGCGTTTGAGAGAGGCGGGGCATAGAGGGCTTACAATAATGTACAGTATTTGGAAAAATAATGTGTTTTTTGAACATTTGAGCATGTCAACATATTCTGTTACACCAAAAAAATTATCTTTAAAAAAAGCATCATATGACCACTTTAACATTAATAAATTGGCACACTTGAACATTAGTTAAGCATTAGTAAATAGTCTGTTCATCCTTTATAAAGCATTGTTCCAACATTAAAAGGCACTAGTAAGCAGTTTATATATACAGCTATAAATGTTTTGTTCTTGAGTATATCTATAATGTTTAATAATTGTATGTTCACACTTTATTAATGATCAATTATCATTTCTAAATGAGTAAGTTATTTACAAACCAGGAGTCTTAAGATCATTTAAAAAGTGTAAGTAAATGGTTAAAAAACTATTTAAATGTACATTTATAAAACGTATTATTTAGACACATGATAATAGTTGCTCAGTGTGCTAATAAATGCTTTATTAACACATATTCCTGCTGTAATTCATGATTAGGTCAGGTAGTTATAAAATATTTAGTAGCTGCCAGCCATCTATTTTTGTGAGCTCATCTAAAGAGAGGATTGTTCATACCTTGTAAAGCATTTACAAAGGAGATTTAAAAGATCTCATTAATCTTAAAACAGAAAAGTTAATCACGTTCAGAGATAAAAAAAATCAAGTGCTACGTTTTTTTTTTTGTTTGTTTTTTGTTTTTCTCTAAATACAATATTTCTTGAGTGATGTTCCTCGTGTTGTGTGTTATTGTCTTTTAGGAAAATAAACGAGCCTTTAAATTCCTTGTAATAGTATGCTTATAAATTCAAGAACAAGATGTATAGCGTATTTATAAACTGCTTATTAATGACATTAATGTTGGGACAATGCTTAGAAAGGAGGAATGATAGTTACTACTGCTTCTAAGATTCATAGTGATGCAGTATTATTAAAGTGTTACAAATTATGTTGTGGGTGCTACAAGTGCGTCTCTTATTTTTTTTGTCCCAAAAAAACGGACCAGAAAAAATAAGGCTACTGAGATTGCTGAAGCTGGAAGGAAGAGAAGAAAAAAAAATACTGATTATTTTTTTCTGGTGATAAGCTCTGTTTACAAGTCTCTTCTCTCTCTCTCTCCTCTCTATTCCACCCTCCCCTTTCTCATCACTCCTCAAAACACACACACACACACAACACACACACACACACACACAACCCAGCCCCAACCTCTCATTCTCACACAGCCAGAGTGCAGCTGGAGTGAGATCAGATGTCTTCAGTTTTATAATTTTGTGTGATCCCTTAGCGGTTGTGACTAGTTTGTTCTCCGAAGGAATTTTCTATGAAGGTAAAAAGTTTGACGTTTGGACGCTGCGCATTTTAAACATACATCACAAATACGGTCATTTTTTACTGTTATTTTAACAAATCACCACGGCAAAACCGTTCAAGCTATCCAAAATCCATGCGCAATATAAGTTCCTCAATGTTTTGGCATTATGTAGAAAAAGTTTGGTGTGTATAGTGTAATTTTCCTCTGAGGAGTATGCATTAATTCACTGCCATATTTTTCCAAAAATCCACATTAAAATCAAAATGGCTGACTTCCTGTTGGTCGTAGCTAATGACTGTAAATTAGAAAGTTGTCCGGCTTGATTATAACAATATATGTAAGTAGTTTAGTGACTGTAGCTGAGTTTGTCAGGTGCACATTTATGACAGGTTTTCATGAAAGTGTTGGTCAGTTTGTCTGCTTGACAATCCCATTTCGCACTGCAACAATAAAATTGAAGTGAGATAAACAAACTGAGAAATGCTTATTTTTAGTTAAAATAGATGTTGTCAAAGTTTTCCTTTAGGGACATAATTTGAAGTTGGAAAAAGGTAATAAATTGCAATATATTTATAATCGCAATAATATTGTATCGTGACAAGTATCATGATAATATCGTATCGTGAGGCCTCTGGTGATTCCTACCCCTAATGTAGACTAAGATCTTGATAAGAAGAAGCCATATTAGTGATGATTATAAATGAGAATTGTTAACGATATTGCCAATATCCACACAGCTGACAACTCTACCCGCTGTAGTTCGTTCAAGTTGTGCATGAAATAGATGCGGCTTTTGTGCACTTACACTTCGCACATCTCCGTCATTTCGATCTCTCGCGTGCCGCTCAACTGAGCTGCGTTTAGCAGGTCTGTGTCAGCGCTGCTGTGCGGCAGAGATGAGGACTGTTTGAAACTCTTTTTTCCACTAACACTGTGATGCGCATCGTCTCAGTTTAATACGTGAACATAACAAAAGATGTGATCGCAAAACAATCAGGAAAAAAGGCATTACATGCAAATTTTTAAGTCAAAATATATAGTTGCCAGTAGCGACCTCAGCAAAAACGTAACTCTGCAAATGAATATTTTTGGTCGCAAATGCGAGCGTTTTAGTCGCAGTCTGGAGCCCTGAAGGACCAAGTCCAAACCTATCCAATGTAACACCAAATTTAGCTTTTTAACGAACAGTACTTTTTGTTATCAAGTGCACCATTTTGATTTTGTTTGCACGGTTCTGAGAATATCATATCATGAGATATCATGTATCAAACTGAATCATGACATAAGGGTGTTGTTAAACCCCTAATACATATATGTTTTTTATTTTGATTGTGACCCCAACATGTTTTCCTGAGGTTCGCCTGCAGATCCGGTCAATCCTACTAAATGTGGGATTTAACAATTGTCAGAAATGTGCAATGATGAACACACACACACACACACACATCCCACTCTCTAACTCTTATCACACTCGCAAGCAAACACTTGCCTTTTATCTAAACCCTGACATTCCTCGCGTGACTCTACAGCCCCCCTCTTCACAAACACTGTGTGTGCTGTGTTGTTTGTGTGTTGTGTGCCTACTAGTATTCCGAGTGATTTGGGACAGAATGTCCCCACAAGGATAGTAATAACAGTAAATAGTATCCTTGTGGGGACATTTTTGTCCCCCACGAGGAAACAAGCTTATAAATCATACAGAATGAAGTGTTTTGAAAATCTAAAAATGCCTGTAGTTTTGTGTGAGAGGTAGGGTTTAGGGTAAGGAGATAACACAGTTTGGACAGTAGAAAAACCTTTATATCGATCGAGAGTCCCCGTAAGACATCGAAACCCAACGTGTGTGTGTGTGTTATATGAGTGTCCATCAAGCTACGCTGCTCCTGACTAACTCACTGACTGAAGGCATTTCTGCTATGCTGCATGGAGGAGCACAACTGAATTACAACACACCCGTGTCCTTCAGCAATCCAGAGAAAGGCTGAGGCCCAAGTACACAGAAGACCATCACAAAACTGTGAGTATAAGACAAACGGTCTCTATGATTAGGAGCAGGGCTAGCTTTAAGAGCAAAAAAAGCAGGCAAACAATTCCCATACATACCTGAGCCATATACAGAGACCAGAATATGTTATGCTTTATACTTATTTAAAAACATTCCAGTTTACGATGTGCGTACTCATTTAGATAGCTAGCTAAACATGTGCTGGTTTGTGCGCGTTTTGATCAAATCTGTGCAGGACCTGCTTATATGAGATATATTTTGACATGGGACATTCCATCATGCATAAAATTCCCATAATTGAGGCAGTGGTTCCTCTTCCAGTGTGAACTCCTGCCCAAGCTTGTCTGCATGAATGCAGAGGGAGAAAAAGTTCAATGAAAACACTCGTTTATAGACAGGAATTCAAAAACCGTCATATCATAAATTAAAAAAAAATAAATAACTTTAATGTACTTCTGAAGTAAGAGTTTGATGAGCCAAGTGGATATACAATAACATTCACACCTTCATCTCCAGTCCACCATGAACATTTACTGAAACTAAACTGCAAAAATTACTCATGATTATGACAGAGCAATTTTAAGCTCATTAGCATATGACCCGCCCACATTTACACATCCAGTCCTATTCAGAATTCAGCAACTTGACTCGCTCTGATAAACAACAGTATAATTACAAAAGTACGCAGAGGTCAGCCAATCACAACAGAGGTCATTGCAATAAAATCGTAAGTCCAAAAAAACGTGGTTTTTCAGCTAAAATACAAGTCAATAATCCATAATAACACCTCCTCCAGTGAAAAAGTCCATCCCTTGTTGTTTTTTTTCACATCAAAATCCACCCACTATTGTTAGAGTGTTTACTTGTAAAGGTGGCCTGCAAATGGGCTGAAAAAACTAATTCGAAGTGTACAATAATTATCAAACTTCGAATTATATTCTAATGTAAAATGCATAATTTCAGTTAGGGTGAAGAAAAGCTTTTGGCTTCTCTTCGGCGTATAAAATAAGTTTATAAACTCAATTATACTTAATTAAGTTGTTAAACAACTATACAACAAACAGAAACATGGATGAATGCATAGTTTAATCACAAAGGACGGGTAAAGCCAATACACAGAGACATTTTCACTTTAAATAAATGAGAGGCAGTGGGATGGGGAAACAAACAACACATAAAGTCTGAGAGGTGTTTTCATGCATTAATTTTAAATGGCGATATATAACACTTTGTGCGAGATGTGAGTGCAACTGTGATAGAATGTCCTCTAGAACTGTGCGTTATATGATGTTTCTGTGTGAAACGTGTTTCAGTTGGATGTAAACGATGTCTTCTCTGCCAGATGTTCTCTTTTTTCCGCAATATTAAAGAACAAGCGAAGCAAAAACCGCATCTAGTGGTTCAACGGACAGGATACAAAAACATTACTATTGCAACGACACTTTCTGTCATCGCATCTCGGCGCACTGATAAATGGCTTGCCTCATTAACGCACACATGAAATTCGAATGCACGTTTTTGCATTCGAATGTGGATTTTTATTTTAAATTCGACGAATATTCGAAATTCAAATTTTTTTGACAGCCCTAGTAAACGGTGCTTTGTTCGGTGCAGATTTCTCTCCTGATTCACACAAGACGACTTTTCACTGCAGAAATCAATATTATGCACTCGATTTTAGCTGGAAGCAACATTTTAAAGTTAAAAACATATTAATGATGGATTTGTTTCTTTAAAACACGCAGCATTTCTCTTCACAAGATATTAACTGATGGACTGGAGCGGTGGGGATTACTTGTAGATTATTATGATGTTTTTATCAGCTGTTTGGACTCTCATTTTGACGGCACCCATTCAAATAGCCAAAATTATGTTTGAATTGGTACGTTTGATTCATTTCCATGAGATGTTTCAAACTGTTCAGTTTAACGAATCGGTTCAACATTGTTTGCATCACTCAAAAATGTTCACAAAAGTTGCTGTATTGCTGTATATTATAATACTGCTGCATATAAATAATAATTCAAATAAATTCGATATGGTTTGTTTCATTTACATAAAAACTATGTGGAAACCACACTTTGATCATTTTTTAAAGTAGATATTTACTGTATTTGACTTTTAGCAGAAAAATCTAACTGGCTAGAATGGCTCAAATACTATGGTTCTGAAAACACACAGTCATATAATACAACAACCTCACAACACCACGCACTAAATATCTGACTTGAACACTAGTGTGCTCAATAACACAACCAACACTGCAGGTGCGCACACAAACACACCTGTATGTAGAATACAGCTGCCTACCTTTTAGTTTCACACTGTGTGTAGCCATGGAGTCATAAACCAACAGATGATGGAGAAAAGCAAAGAGAACGAAACAAATTCACACTCCTCTTTCCTCTATGCTCAGTCAGTTATAGTAAAGAGTGACAGAAAAACACAGAGAGAGAGAGAGAGAGGGAGGAGGTGGGCACCGGGCATGCATGTTGTGCTCCACTGGTAGAAGACACGCACGTCTCTGTGGAACGGCATCCCAGCATGCATAAGAGCGAGAGCACGACCGACTCTGCAGGTCACCCCGACAACCAGATGGCAGGTCACCGTGACGACCAAAGTGAACGTGATGGAATGGAATGTCGGAACTTTAAACTTTCTTTGAAGAATAAGTTTGAAAAATTACTACATTATAGTAATATATATGTAATATATAGATATATATATATAATATATATTTTACGTTACTGGTTTCATCAATAGAAATAGTCATTACCCAAACACCACCACACACACACACATATACATGCACAAAATCTGAATGTACAAGCTTCAGAATAACTTGCAGCCGAAAACAAAGCATCCGACAAGTGCACAAGTGTTTGGTGAATCAGGAAGTAGTAAAAGATTGTGCGCTCTTACCTAACTCAGGAAAGGAAAACTTCTTCCTGTGTTTTCTAAAAAAGCTGCGCTTTCTCCAAGGCAACCACTTACTCATGTTCATAGCGTTCGCTCCAT
This sequence comes from Sinocyclocheilus anophthalmus, assembly GCA_018155175.1. Classification (NCBI taxonomy): domain Eukaryota; kingdom Metazoa; phylum Chordata; class Actinopteri; order Cypriniformes; family Cyprinidae; genus Sinocyclocheilus; species Sinocyclocheilus anophthalmus. The sequence goes on along the minus strand of JADLZN010001770.1, from coordinate 117,568 downwards.
AGAGGTGGAGAATGAGAGGATGGGGCGCATATGGAGAAAACAAACATACAGGAACTTCAAATGATGTCCGAGAAGAGTGATGCTGCTGAATGCAATGCATGCTGGGAGTAAACCGAGAGAACCTGTGGTGGGTTCCTCTCGAACCGGTGCGTGTCAATCAAACGCACTGCACATCCTGTCAGAGTGACACACCAGATGTCTGACAGAAACACATAAGTAGTAAAACACAACTAAACACACACACCTGATGAAATCATTCAAAAGATCAACTTCCTATTTCCTTTTTTTAAACACACATTACTAAAAAAAAAAAAATCTTACTCTTAAACACTCTAGTTCCTAGATGAAAAGACTACAGCTGTGCCTCAAAACCTAGCGAGTCGTCCATTTAGACAACACGTTTGGGCAACATGTGCCTGAACGTGTCACAAAGCTAGCGCTCTGCCTACCAAGACATTTTAGCAAGTTGCCTACATATACAGACAGGACTTCTGGGCAACACAAAGGCAAACATAGCTAACAAGAAAAACTAGCAAGCTAGCTAGTAACCTCAAGCATAGCTACACAAACTATTCTCATGGTTAAGTCATTATTGATCATTTTCTAATACATTTCAGCACTGTTGAAACTTATGAAACTTTATGTTTATCTAATCAGTCATCTGCCATAATTTTCAATTGCAGTTATTGGTATTAGCAAAATCCACTATTGGTCGACCTGTATTCATAGCCAAAAAGGTCTCAAAACCTAGCGAGTTTCCAATATCCAGACAGCATTTTTGGGCATCCTATGTACGAAATGTTTCACAAACCATGCAAGCTGCCTACCTAGACAGCATTTTGGGGCAGAGTATCTATTACGCGCGCCACAAAACCAAGTGACCTGCCCACATACACAGCATCGGTGAGCATCACAGGTGCGACATGAATTTCAAAACTTAGAAAGATTGCCACCTAAACACTATTTTGGGCTTCCCAGGTGTATAAATCATGTGTAGGCAGACCACTAGATTTCTCGAACCCCAGAGCACCATCTGTTGTGTGCTCCTATCGGACACGAGTGACTCATTATGGTTTGGGCTGGGCAGAGTAAATATCCGAGACACGGCGAGGGATCTGAAAACACATGGCCTATGGATTCATTTGTTGATTCTGCTCTCCTCTGAGGTGTTGCGAAGGTCAGGACACGCTACGAACTACTGAACAAACTTGCACACACACTCGCACACACAGAACAAGAACAGAAGGAACTGCAGAATGTTGTTTTCTCTTTCGTTTTCACTTTCCACTGTCAACTTACAGTTTAACTACTCAAATGTGCACAAGAGCCAAGGGTACTTTAATTTTGTGTTGCCTGTATATGCTTTTTTGGGTAACACTTTATTTGAAGGTGTCCTTATTACACGTTACATGTACTTACTATTATAATAACAATTATGCATGCTTAATTACATGCAAGTAACCCTAAGCCAAACCATAATCCTAACCATACAGTAAGTACATGTAGTTAATTAATATTATCCGTACTTGAAATGGTGCAGTAGTAGGAGATCTCAGAAAATGCTAACTTTAACGTCCCACCCTCCCTGCAATCGCCGTCCAAAGCCACGCCCCCGAACACATACGCTCACAGACCAGAGACAACATTACTACAATAGGCTACATCAGCGGTTCCCAATTCCAGCCCATGTTCCGAAGTGACAAACTTCAACAGATTTCCCCCGCTCAGGGAGTAGGGAGCAATGAACACTGTGTAGGGATCATATCGAATTGGAACACAGTTCATGCACGTAGATCACTTCTAACAAGCTGGTTATCTGAAAATGGGTGTGTTAACTAAGCGAACGACATTCAAATATGCCGAGAAGGGGTGCGAGAGGACTGGAATGGGAACAGTGGGTTAAATCATGTGTCAGTCACAGTGAGAAAACTTTAAGTATACACATACCAGGGAGGAAGATCGGGTTGTTGATGTTTGTCTGCAATCCTCGCTCTGTCTCTGTCTGCACAGCGTGCATGAACGCGCTGATGAAGTCCCCTCGCGCGAACAGGCGTGCGCAGAGGGTATGCTAATACATACGTTGACGGCAGGTAGGAAAGCCAATTAAAAACACTCGGACGCTCCGACGCGCGTTTGATCTTTTGGACGAATTCTGGTTCTTACGCCGTCCACAGAATATCTAAATACGATAAATGCATTTCGACCATAAACTAATGATGCTATCGGGATGTGAGAGACATTTCAACTAGGGGCCGACCGATATGTGTCTTTTTCAAGGGACGATGTCGATACAGATTATTAAAGATCAAGTAGGCGATAACCGATATTTTTAACGATATATATGTCTTGTGTAAAAATGAAAATTAATGTCAAATTTAAGAATAACAAGGGCTCTGACAAAAAAGGGCTCTTCCCTGGTGTTGGTTGAGTGTAGTGCTCCCACAGTAAACTCTTTATTTTAAAGTGTTAAACTTTTTATTTTTTGGCAAACAAAGGGTTTATCATTAAAATTAAAACATGGAAGAAATAACATTGTGTGATTATTCTTTTAAACAAAAAGTTTGGGGTTAAAGCAAAAAAGAAATCGTTTGACTGGAATTTTTCCTCGGACAACCCATCGCTCCAACCATACAGGCCACTCCCAGTTTAAGAGCAGCGTTTTCTCTTGTAATCAGAGCGCGTGTTCTCCTAATTAAATAACTTAAGGAAGAACCTTTGATCAATAATCAAAATTCTGATTTTTTTGCAATAGGAGGGAAGTGTTAAAAGGGGCTTTTCTTTTTACTTTGCAATGGCATCATTTTCATGCTGTAAAATTCAAAAAAAAAAAAAAAAAAAAAAAAAAAAAAAAATATTGGTGTTATAGTTTTAAAATGTCTATTTAAATATATATAATAAGAAATAGAACTAAGACAAAAGTTCCAATCAGAAATTAGTATTAATGAAAAATGTATTTGTACTACAGAGGGTGCACAGAAGAACACAAAAGTGGCTTGTTGGTACATTTTCAGACATTCAATGAGGTTCAGAGGTGGCATGAGTGCAATTAAATTCATGTGGAGATTAATGTTTTGAAATTTTGAATACAGGAATATTAAATGATTTAAATAACTGCAATTATACCTAAAAATGAAACTGAAACCGCCAGCAGGTGGCAGCAAATCACTGATTTTATCACTGAATCATTCATTCAATTGATCTCATTTGATGGGTGCTTCATCAGGAATGAAGCAACCCGCATTTTTCCCTCGTTTCACTCCTTCCTTCGTGGAGGTCTTATTTAGGGTAAAATTAATGAATCACTGACTCACTAGATTCGTTTAAAAACGCACGTTCATTCATAAATGAAACACTGCTGTGTTTGCTTGGAGATGCGCAGCAGCTCAGCTGTGATTTGTTTGGAACTATTTTCGTTGATGAAACGGAGAAAAATCAGGCAGTAGCCTACTTGTTTATTTTGAACTGTTGTATTAAATCAATATCACATTTGCAAACTCCTTTAATAATTATTAAAATCTGCCACTCTCCTTATCGCGATCTGTGGGCGCACAGAAAATGAGAGTTCTCAAGACTCAAAAGCACGTGCAAATGATAAGTTCCGTCATCTGTCATCGCGTTATAAGTGCGGAACCTGCGGGAATGAGTATAATTATTAATAGCCCCAATCCTGCGCCTGAAATTCAAGACCAGCTCTGTGTTCTCTGCTAATAACCCGAATGATGCGAGCGGCGTTATGTTGTCACCGAGAAGCTGCAGCCGTGGCGGGGATGATTTTTGGTGTGCTGGTGTTCTGACAAATAATGCTACCTATCAGATTATGCTACCAACAAATCGCCAGAACACCTGCAGAACAACAACAATGTGCTACATGTTTCTTTTCCCCTCATTTTTTCCAATTGACGGAAATCCGTCGTAGCGACGGAAAACTTTCATCCCTGAGTAGTATTATGTACATCATACTGCACCACAGTAATATATTTCTGATAATTTCTTTGCTAACCCGAACTTATATTTTGACGGGTCGCCATGAGGAACTTGATCCTGTAGGTCTATGTAAATGATATGAAGATAGTTTTACGCCAATGAAAACAGTCAAAATGCTCATGACGTGAGGCGTCAGAGCAGTTCTGGAGATGTTGTTCATGTATTTATGTCCTCATGTAGTGAGACGACAGAAGCTGAAATCACCGCGAGCGTCGCACACTTTGTATGTGTAGAAAACAAAACCGCTCGTCTGTGCCATTTACATAAACAGAGACACGCAGAACATGCTGGATTCATATTTAAATAGTATTTTTGCGGCTTAATATTTACAGATACTAGTATGATTTGAGTTAAGTGTAATGACCTACTTTTGATTAATTCATCCAAACTTTGACAAATTCCGTGACATTTCGCGTTAAACAGTAAATTCCATGGCTGGATTCCGCGATTCCGTCCGCATCACTGAAATCATAGATAATATTGAGGTGTTTTGCAACTTCAGTGTAACGTTAGTGGATTGGGATCTATTGCAACTTAAGCAACGTCTGCTGCTGCCTTACCTTTGAGAGACAACTGATGCATGATCACTGAAGCAGCTCCAGTTAGCAAGCGCTTTCGGAGTGAGAGTGAATTCCGCATTGATTGGTCAGACTCATGACTCCCAACAAATTAGATGAGCGGTGGGTGGAGACTGCTTTAGGCCACAGAGTGGTGAGTTCTGACAGGCTGCATCAAAGCCAAATAGCACGTTTCAAAATTAAATAATTTTATCGGCAAATCGGTTTTGAAAACGACTGATACGATAATCATAAAAATGCTTAATATCGGCGCCGATAATCGGTCGACCCCTACTTTCAACCAGCATAACAAAAAATGTTTCTGAAGACAATCACCCATTGCACCTTTAAATGTATAATTACACTGCAACAAGAACACCTTAAAGGGGTCCTATTAAGCTCTTTTACAATGTCTTGATTTTGTTTTGGGGGTGTACTAGAACAGGCTTTCACACTAGGTTGTTCGAAAAACACATTATTTTACATTATAACAACACCTCTCTCCCCAGTCTGGCATGAACGCTCGAATAGTTCCTGTATCAAATGAAAACCCGCCTTCTGAAATACGAAATGTGCTGGGATTGGTTAGCTGGGCCAGTGTGTGCTTGATTGGTTAGCTGAGCCAGTGTGTGCTGTGATTGGTTAGCCGGGCCAGTGTGTGCCGTGATCAGTTAGCTGGGCCAGTGTGTGCTGTGACTGGTTAGCTGGGCCGGTGTGTGTTGTGTTTGGTTAGCTGGGCCGGTGTGTGCTGTGTTTGGTTTGCTGGGCCGGTGTGTGCTGTGATTGGGTAGCTGGGCCAGTGTGCGCTGTGATTGATCAGCTGGGCCAGCGTGCGCTGTGATTGATCAGCTGGGCCAGCGTGCGCTGTGATTGATCAGCTGGGCCAGCGTGCGCTGTGATTGATCAGCTGGGATGGTGTGGTTGTGATCGGGTTAGCGGGCAGTGTGTGCATCTGGTGATGGTTAGTGGGCAGTTGGCTGTCACTGGTTAGCTGGGACAGGTTTGGTTGTGGTTGGGTTCGCTGGGCCCTCGGTGTGAGTGTATTGGTTGTGGGCCAGTGTGTGCCTGGATCATGGTTAGCTGGCCCGTGGTGCTGTATTGGTTGCTGGGCCAGTGTGGCTGTGATTGGCTCCACCGGGGTGACTGGTCGGGAAATGACACGCACCTTACCACAGCCACCAAACGTCTACCGAGCTTCAGTGTACATATTGCGTCAAAATCAAATCAATTTGAGCGTGATTGTAACCCGGATGATTGTAACCACTCTAAATTAATCTGCCTTGGCAAAGCTAGCGTGTCTCCGACATAGTGATGATAACACTCATTACCTTAGCTAGTGCAGCTCAACCAGGTCTCGTCCCATTTGACGATATTTGTGATATAACAAATCTCGGAAAATATGCGTTGTATTCCCAACGAGTCGTTCGTTGTAGTTTTTGAAAAGGGACTTCTGTTAAATAAAATATCTCCTTTTAAATTGGACTTTGAGCTTTGTAACTTCGCAGATCTTTATGCTCAAACAGCAACATTACAGACTAACTAAAGTTGAAAAAGTGAAAGCATAATAGGACCCCTTTAAATCAAGTGTAACCACTTTTTTGACTCGCAAAGGAAGTAGCACAGCTGACTTGCATTTTATGAATCACCAAGTCCCACGGGTTCAGCTAAAAATCTTCTTTACTGTTTAAGACAACCCTCCTTCATCACTAGCATAGCAACTAAATCTTCCTCTGGGGGGACTAAAGAATGTCTATTCGTTAGCCACGGCTAATACATCTAGATTTTTCTGCCAGTGTGTGTGTTGAGGGCTAAGTATAAAGTTCTAGCACAGATATATTTTCACTCGTGCAAAACTATATATGTAAAAGATATTCTTTTTGATTTTTTTTAGTTCATTAGAATTATCAGCTTTTAAGAACAAGGATGCACAAACGGCATTCTCATTGGCTGGCGCTCATCTATTACCGTCCTTGTTTTGATTTCAGCAAATCAGCTCGAGCGAACGCTGACAAAATGATTAATATTCATGCACCCAGCAGTCATCCATCCTATTGAACTGATATTGTTTGTAATCGTTAGTAGGATTATAGTAGTTTATCCCTTAATACTAATGCGGTAATTATTACCATTATCTGTTTTTTACAGAAACTCTGAATGACCAACAATATCTTAAGCATCACCACCAGTCATAAGTTCAATTAAAATATGCATTCATACATTGTTACCAAGTTTTAGTTGTAATCACTAAAGTTATATCATTAAATTGTGCTTAATTGTCATAATATAATGCTTGATTGACTGATTAAGACGCTGTGCCATTTTACAAAGATAAGCTGATTTGGTGGAATCATGTGTGTGTGTGTGTGTGTGTGTGTCTAAAATAATATATCAGTCGGCCGGTAAACAAAAAAATTTACTAGTCTAATGGCGATTATACTGCTAAGGTGTGCATCGAGGGTTGACTGAAGAAAAAAAAAAAAAAAAGACCTACAATCTTGGTTGGCCTGAGGGTGAGAAAATTAACAGCAAATTTTCTTTTTTGGGAGAACCATTCCTTTAAAAACAGTTGATATAGTGACTATTTCGACTTCAACTGTGAACTATCATGTGAAAGGCCTGAACTTTGTCACATTTTACTATCCTCCTCTCTCTCTCTATCCCTCCATTCTGAGAGCAAAAGAGGACGCAGTGTCTCTCACATCAGGGTAAAGTGACACCCCATGTTCCCAGAATGCACTGCTCCACACCCTGCTCCAGCTGAAATTCACCACATCCCTCTTTCTTCACTCTGCTGTTTAGAGTCTGACTCAGAGACCTTAACACAAAACTGTCTTCATAGTGTAAAAATACAAGCCATTCAGTCCAAAAATCACATAAAACAATAACAATTACAGAAACAAAATACATTATGATGTTTTATGTCAGCATGGAGCCAAAAACTCTTCTTTAAAAACTGCAGGACATTAGAAGCTAAACTACCACAATACATTGAGCTTTTTTGGTGTACCAAGCTAAAACCCATAAGGGATAGTTCACCCAGAGATGAATATTATTTCATCATACATCATACAAGACACTGTAAAAGTAATCTATATGAATGGAGCAGATTATTCCAAGTCTTCTGAAGAGACACAATCACTTAATATGGATTTAATTTAAGCTTTTATTCATATAAAGTGTTTATAAGTGTTTTTTGTCCAGTTTTCTGTCCTCTCTTTCAACACTGACATGTTGCTTACATTGTTACAGCAACCAATGTAGATACACCGGATACTGACGACACTGTCTGAACAAACAGATCAGGTTTCATCACTTACAACGTAACAGTGCAGACTGTCAGTCCTGAAGATCACAGTGAAAAATAATTAACAGAACCAAAGCAAACTTCGCAGACGAATGTGGACGTGCAGTTATACAGACAGGTGGGGTTTGCACTCTCTCTCTCCCTCGGTGTTTACATATTATCCAAAGCAGACTTTCAATCAAATCTGAAATGTTCTCTACCAAGGTCACTGGCCTTCAGAACAAATGAAGTAGGTGTGTGTGTGTGACTACTTAACCATATTTTGGGGACAAATTTGCAAAGAAGTGAGCCATATCTGACAAAGACTCCTTTTAGGCACATGCTCATTTATAAACACGGTCTAAAAATAAAGTAATTGAAGGTTTTAAGTATGTGTGTGTGTGTGTGCGTGCGCGTGTGTGCGTGATGGTCATCTCAAATAATGCAATAGGTTAGAAAATGTGAAATGATTTACTGTGGTTTTCCAGTGACTATTCCACCAATGCACAGAACTTCTATTACACACTGCCATTGTCTCTCGATGTTCAGCTCACACACACTCCTCAACGATTTTCCAGCACACACATCTCTCCATAATGGTGGCTCTGAATTTAGACTTTCCCTTTCTCAGCTCACCACACCCTCCTCAGATATTCCACACACACGGTGTGTGCACAGTCAGCCTGAGGGATGCAGGAACGTCTCATTCTCTCTGCTCCTTCAGTACTGTTCTTTCATGCCGTTCAATGGTTATTAGCTACTGATCAATCCTAAGTGTTTGAGGAATGATTAAAACCAGAAAATAAAGTATTCAACTCCCAAGTCCGTTCAAACCAGACAAATGTTCCAGGCAATGACATTTATTGATAAACAGCTTCCGTTGTTCGCAGACTGACATGAACATTAACATGCCGTCATGCAACCTTTTTTGATATATACAGAGAGGCGTGCCATCTCTTCATTGTGCAGCGAATAAAATATACAACTGAGATTGTGTGTTTGGTCATGTGTCTGGAGGACAATGATGTTGTAATTTGGTGGCACTCATGACAGACTATTTGCTAAGTGACAGGACTAACAGAGGAGAACCCAAACAACGTCTCTCGGCTGTCGTCTTGTATTGGGTGTGTTGATCCGCATTCATAGGACTATACAACCGAACGGCTATTGACTTGTTTTCTCTGTGACAAGCGAGTCTCAGATATGGAAAGTTGCTTCTCTAGCGTTGTCCTTGGCACAGATGTTATTGATGTTTTCACCTACTGTTAAAGAGTGAAGTGGCATTTTCATTCAGCCCTTCTGTTGATTTTCGCCTCAGACCAAAATTTTGTGAACTTGGTGTGAAAGGCCTTTAGTGTGTAACTCCTGCCATTGTACTACAGTCAGGGGCAATAAAGTGGTTCTTTTCTAATGGAAAAAGTGTTTTTTTTTTTTTTTTGAAACAGCACAGAAACTCCCTAGCAACCATTATACACAAACTAGGGATGTGTGCTACGACTAGTCAAATAGTCTAAAAGAAAGAAAGAAGACAGTCAAAAACATTGTGTGCATATGCTATCCATTTGAAATACTTAATATATGAAGTAAACAATGACCAAAGCAGCAGACGGAATTAATAAAAAAGGAAATTCAGGTAGCGCTTTTGAACAAGCAGAAATACAGCAGTTATCAAGATTACCGCTGTAAACAAAGCAGCGCTGCGCTTCTGAAAACTATTGTATTAGGCATTTATATAAGATAACAAGAGAAAATATATGAAATCTTTCTGAGAAGACAGGTCCCTCATAATTAATGTTCCATTTGGAAACAGTAATAGGCACCTTGCCCGTCTTCCTAGTGGACATTTCTCTAGACCTGCAGCGAGTGACACAAAGAAAACACGTGCATGCAAGGTCTGCGGGGAAATGAAATTAATTTGTTTTCTGCTCCAATTAATCATTAAAAAAAGACTACATATCGAGTCGACTAGTATTCCACGTTGATAGTCGAAATCCCTACTTTTGTTTTTTTTTTTTGGGGGGGGGGGGGGACTTCAGTGATGTAAACCGTAACCGTCTGATTGAAAAATATGAACCATTCGGATAATACGGTATCTAGAATTATTTGACTGATTGAATCATGTGTGGGCTTTGAGTCTCTTAAAAAAAAATGGAATCGCAGACACACACACACACGCACACACACACAGGCCAGTAAAGATGGAGTTTAATGAGGCCCAAAACAATAGACAAGCTATTTGTTGCTTCCTGCCTCTATTACTACAGTTTCTCATTCAGTAATACCCTGAATACATCCTGGTCCACAAAACAAAAACGGCAAATGAATGCAGCAGAAAATGAGAGAGAGAGAGAGAGAGATGTGTGCGTAATGAGACCGCCGTGGGTGAGTTTCCTTTATTTGCTTACACGGTTTTCCACGGTTCAGGGTTTCAGGTGGCACACAAACACATGGTATCTATTTCACAAGAACAATCTCAGGTAATAAGGTCACTGAACTCACAGCAGGGTGTCAAAAGCGCAGTCTCAGAACAGACCTACCCTTCACTGGGTCAGTCTCGCCCTTTACCCAGCATACTCTGTAAACCCTTGAGTCAGATCGGTCAGAGGACACACTGAGAAATAAAGTCACATTGCAAACTCTGAACTTACATCATGAGATATATGAGAAATGCAGTTATCTTTTTTTTTTACTCTGAGGCAGACACAGGTTTCTATAAAGTCTTGCTCTAATACACTACCAAAACACTCTCTAATTCACTAGTTAACCAATGGGCACTAATTTCAGTTCCTCACTCTCACTTTTTACCGAGTACTGCAAAGAGCTCTCAGCCGACCGAACACACCAATAACATGAAAGGACGCACTGGTCACGATAGACCTCCCATAGCGTGTTCAAAGACCGCCTGATGCACAGAGTCACACAAAACTAGTGAAATCTTCCCAAAAATCATAAGCTGCAACCTGAAACACAACAGGATGCTAGAGTTAGCACTTCTGAGGATCAAGGGAAAGTACTCAGAGTGAAAATCAGCTGTACTGATATTTTTCAAAATTCAATCTTTACAGCCATCTATTTTTGGTTTTGATCAACTTCATACCAGGAAATTTAAATTAAAGCTCCGTTCAATAACTAAAATAATAAAGGCTTAATTATCATTCTAATTATATGAAAATAGTTAAGTCCACACCACAACTATATCAACAATTACTAGGGATGGGGGATACAGCAAATCGATACAGCATAGTATCGCGATATTTTCCGCAGCAATACTGTATCAATACACGGACGCCAAGTATCGATCTTTTATTATATAATTGGCACTAATGAGAATAGTAGTTTCCAATACTACAAAGAGTGGGTAATTACTATGATGATTAGAATAATAAAATCAATTTCTTTACAGTACACTAGATGATGGTGTTGAGTTTTTTTCTGGTGAGGTCAGCTAGGTCACCTTCAGCATGCAGTAAGTTAGTAAAATAAAGAGGGCGGCATGTGGAAAGTTATCAGGAAAGCCCTGTCCGCGTTTAAATCGGATGTATGGACTTACTTCGGATTTGTAAACAAGGAGGGGATGTAAGTAGGGATGCACCGAAAATATAGGCTACATATATATATATATATATATTGCACCCCGTCGCGCCCCGCAGTGTTCAGCGCGCATGTTTCACTCTCTTCGTCACTGCGCGGTTGAAGCTCGACTCAGGATTCCGCTTATGAACAGTGCGTTGCCGCTGATGTATTCGATAATGATCATCGGAAAAGCAAGTCGCTCACATAACGTGGACAGGAATATTCTAAGCTGATAGGCCTGCTTGTTCCGGTTTGCATGCGCTACTGTGCTGTAAAACATGGTGGAGGCATGGTTCTAGGCTTTTGGTATGGGCAATGCGTGATAACTGATGTACCTTCAGTGAAAGCTATGGGCTGCTTATGCCTATGCTCTGCGCTGTGCTTGATAGATAATAGACTTGGTTAGGAACTATACTTGATTGGGATAGATGAGTTAGAAAAACAAAACAAAACAACAACTTATGTTTAGCCATTACATTTAATCCGTTAGCAGACGCGTTTATACAAAGGACTTACAAAATGAGAAACAATAGAAGCAAATCAGAATCAGACGAGTGAGAGAAACAGTATACAAGTGCCATGAGCAAGTCTCCGTTAGTATAGCACGTACCATGCTAGGTTTTTTTTTAGTGTTATATTACGATAAAGAATGGATAGAACAGAACAGAATCGAATAGATAAGTGTAGTCTTGTTGGCAGGTGCTGGCGAAACAAGCTGCGTCTTTGATGGTATTTGAATGGCTAAGAAGCTGTGCGAAATTGATGATCGGGAGGTCATTCACCAGCTGGGCACAGTCCAGAAAAGGTCGGGAGAGTGATTTTGTGCTCTTTTGATAGCAACCACAAGCAAGTTCACTGGCAAGAGCGGCTAAGTCTTTGGAGGCGATCAGTCGAACTAGCGAGGTTTAGGTATATGGGTGAAGCGCCAGCGCGGTGGTTAGTGTAGGGCAAAGAATCAGTACCTTGGAATTTGATGTGAGTGGTGGTAGCCCGTGTAACCTGATGAGTGAGAGGGAGTAACGTGAGCTTTTGTTTTTGGCTCATGAGGGACCATTCCGCTGCTGCATTCTGGATAGTGCAGAGGCTTGATAGTGCATTCGGGAAGGCCCGCCAACGCAGAGGGCATTACAAATAGTCAGTTCGGCGAGAACAAGAGGCTTGGACAAGAAAGTTGTGGGAATTGCTGGACGGAGGGTCTAATCTTCTACTGGGGTTGTATAAGCTAAAAATCTGCAGGACGGGCCATGGTAGCAATGTGGTCGGTGACGCTTAATATCATGATCACTGACTCTAGGGTTTTGGCTGTCCTGGAAGGAGTATTGTTGTTAACCCAGCTGTTTAGAGAGCCAGCGGTGATGAAACGATGGGTTTGCTGGAACCACAAACAGTTTTCTGTTAGTAAAGTTGAGTGCGGTGCTGCGCCTTAATTAGCTAGAAATATCCTCAGGGGAAGCTGAGATGTGAGCAGCTATCGTCGGATCATCAGGATGGAATGAGAGTTAGAGTTGAGTGTCATCAGCATAGCATTGATAAGAAAAGCCATGCTTCTGAATGACAGATCCTAATGAAGACATGTAGATATAGAAGAGAAGTGGTCCAAGCACTGAGTCTTGAGGAACCCCAGTTGCAAGAATTTGTGACTTAGAAACCTCACCCCTCCAATACACCCTGAAGGACCTACCTGAGAGGTAAGACGTGGATCCATGGAGTGTGGTTCCTGAGAGGCCATCTTCCGAGGGTCGGACATGAAGAAGTGGTGGTTAAATCTGTGTCAAAGCAAAGTACAGATCGGGACAAAAGATATCTGCTTCTGTACATGAAGTGAATAAACAAATAATTATATTGTATAATATTAAGGTAACACTTTTAAATAAGGTTCCATAGTTAATGTATTAGACTAGTCGTGAAAAAACATGAAAAATACATTTATTACGGTATTTGACGTCATCTTCTAATTGTTAGTTAATGAGAAGTACAGTTATTCATGTTAGTTCCTGTTCATTAGCGGGCATTAACTGTTACAAGCATAAACTGTTGAGTTTAAATGCATAAGTAAATGACTGAAGACCTCTTGTTCTTAGTTCATGTTAAATAAAGTAGTTAACTAATGTTAACTAATGAACCTTATAGTAAAGTGTTACCAATTTTAACTATAAATTTCGTCCAGTTTTATGTGTTACATTTCAGTACAAGTGTGGATAGTTTTATGCCTTGTGTGTTTTTTAGTTCACGTATCATTAACAATTGAGTTAAAATTTAACAAAATTACTTGCTATTATAGTCAGCAAATCATAGAATACTCATTACCGCGAAAAGCATTTCACGGTTTCCGGTTAGCCAGAATTTCATGTCGGTGCATCACCTAGTGCAAAAGTGTACGGTTGTTTATTAATTCATTACTTTTGAACGTAATTTACTTTCAAATGCCCCAATTGCTGAAGGGCATGCACAACTTTTTAGTACAATTTCAAGTGCACTGTTCAAAATACCTTTAGATTTACTGTTCGTCTTTGGTGTGACGGGCCATGTTAATACATACAAAAACACTCGCATTAAAATTACAACAGAAGAGAATGATGGAGCATTGAAAATAGGCAGGTGATGTTACCATAACTGTGATGTAATACATTCAAACTGAATTATGAGTGGTCTTGGAATTTTCAATTCTTTCATATATTTAACCATCTATAGCCAGTCTAATAAATACAATGTCACATTACATTGACTCTTGTGCACAGACATAAATGTCTAGAGGTCACTGCAACAGAAATGACAGCTCTGATACTGTGATCCCTAGTTTACACAAAACTAAAACCAAACCTCCCTAAAACTTCCAGAATATTCTTTTGCAGCCCTGCATGCACTGTGCTATTTTTTTTAGTAATGGAAATCAAATAAATCTGGCCCTTAACAGCATGAAAAACAAAACCGACAGTAGTTGGGTGCGTTATATGTCACTCAGACTCCTCCTTCACATCCAAGTAGGCAGTTTTTGAGCAAAACAAGCTGCAAACTGGACCAGACCATCCAGATGGTCAGACGTCTGGCTCTGCTGCAAGAAAAGCCGGTGGATCTGACAGACAGATCTGGCCATGAGTGCTGCTTATATAACACTTGGCTGCTGTAAAGAGACCCGGCTCACCTCGCTTTACAATACGCTGTGTGAGAGAGCAAGAATGTTAGTGTTATTGAACAGGGATGAAGATGAAAGAGAGAGACAGCGATGTGGAAGAAAAGACGTGTTAAACAGAGTAGAACTTCAGTGTGACGCACTCTTAAAAATAAAGGTGCTTCACGATGCCATAGAAGAACCTTTAACATCTGAAGAACCTTTCTGTTTCACAAAAGGCTCTTTGTGGGAAAGAGGTCGGAGATATAAAAAATCCGAAAGAGGATGGAACCTTTTGACTGAATGGTTCTTTGTGGAACCAGAAATGGTTCTTCTATAGCATCGCTCAACACTTTTGTAAAGACTTATTTTTAAGAGGGTGGGCGGAACGAGCCCCTCTGTCTCTGTCTGTGTGTGTGTGTGTGTGTGTGTGTGTGTGTGTGAGAGAGACTGAGGCTGGTTAATGGCCTTGTGTGAGTGGGCAGAGCTGCCAACCTGTGCAGACAGATTAGTCCAGACAAATTAGAGTACAGAGAATGTTCCTACAGCAGAACTACATTACCCAGCATGCTTCAGGAAAACAACAGCCTACACTACCATTCAAAAGTTTGGGATCAGTAAGATTTCTTAGAAAAAAAACATTGATTAAAAGTAGCAGGAAAGACCTTTGTAATGTTACAAACCATGTACATTTGTAATAATATTCACAATATTATTATTTATACTGTATTTTAAATCAAACAAACGCAGGTTTGGTGAGCATAAGAGACTTCTTTCCAAAGTTACAGTCACACCAGACTTGAACAATAGTGTATAGATAAAAATCAGTATATGATGGTGACCAAAATATTGACGACATGAAACAATGTTCTCAATGAATTAAATGTTATAATTGTGACCATTTTCATTGGGCAAAATATACAGAGGCCAATAGATAACAGCATCGTGTCTGATCCACACTGCAGCTTATTGTCGACAAGAAGTGCCCACTAAAGTAAAGTGACCGACCTTAGTTTGTTTCGTTTTTATGAGACATTTAGTATGATTTATCAGAAACAGATTAACACACTATTACAATATTAGTAAAACTACAATATTGTACTTTAATAAAAATCTGAATTTTAATTTCAAAACTGAATTTTAGTGTTGCTCTGCAATCACTGGTACAGGTTAACAGAAACATTTATTATAAATATATAATATGTATATTTGGACAAAGATTTTTGGTAACACTTCATAATAAGGTTTATAATAAGAATTTCTTTTTGTCCAAAATTAATAATTGTAATGACTATTTTACTGCTACTCTGACACATTTTACAAAACTCTGACAGCAGTGACCTGGCAAATTTAGTTCAAGCCAGTGATTAGTAGTATTAGTTCATTGCAGAATATGATTTGGTTTCCAGGTGGACTGGTAAAACCTGCACACCCTGACACAGGACGTTGCGTAAAAAGTCAATCAGATTTGAGTTTTCCAGAGTGAGAAAGTACTTCACATTTGTGTGTGCAATATGCAGACGGTCAGTGCGCAGTCAGTTAGTTACTAAATAGTTAATAATTAAGCTCAAATCTTACCCAGTGGCTTTGACCCAGAAACCTTACAGGAAAACCCTGAATTCAGAACACACATTAAATATCATCATACACACATGAGCTGTTAATAGCTGAAGTGTTACAAATGTTGGCAAATTCAAAATGAAGCAGTGGTCTGAATACACTCTCAGAAATAAAATGTGCAAAATCTGTACCTTTAGGGGTACAACAGCTTGTCACTGGGGCAGTGCCCTCTCCAAGAGACACCTTGAACCTTATTTACCTCTAAAAGGTTCAAAGTAGTATTTTAACGGTAAATATGACTGCTCTGAGATACTAATATGCACCTTTTAGGTAGAGGTCAGACCGATATGGGTTTTTCACTGGACGATGCCGATATAAAAATCAGGGCAGCCGATGGCCGATATATGATGCCAATTGTTTTGGCCAAATGTAAAGCGGTTACTCTCGTCTGCAAAGTAAAAGGCAGCGGAGATAAATTATCAGATAATCAAGCAAGAAGCGTTTTGCTGAACTTATATTTTCTGCCAGCGTATGACTATGAACTAATATTTGCTCATCATATGAGACACGTGTTTGACGTGCGCGCGCTTCATCTGCAATAGTAGATACTTTAACTTACAATTAACTCGCTGCGATTGTACTTTAATGTAACGTTAACATTTGTGGGGTGACAAATGGAGCTTCTGACAAGCGGCTCGCTGGATTTTTTTTAAAATATTAACAACGTCATAATTAGCATTTTTCTTGACCAACAGCTTTCATGTTCATCAAGGCGTGAAGACATTTGTAAAACTGCACAGCGATAGTAGGTTCCAAGACTTTCTCACTGAAGGTAAGCTAAGAATCTTGTTCTACTGCTTAGAAATGTACTTGGTCATATAGGAACTATGCCTTAGGTATAAGCCCACAGTGCTTGTGTATGTTAACACTTTACAATAAGGTCTTATTTGTTAACATTAATTAATGTGCAAACTAACAATGACTAACTTTAGTATTAGTTCATAAAAGTAGAACGGTTTGTTCATTTTAGTTCATAGTGCATTCGTGTTAACAGATACAACTTTTGATTTTTATAGTGTATTAGGAAATGTTGAGATTAACAACTAAGATTATTAAATGCTGTAGAAGTATTGTGCATTCTTAGTCCATGTTAACTAATGAAACCTTATTGTAAAGCACCAGACGCCAGCTTGTTAATATTGTTGTCGGTCACATGACAGCAATTCATAGGTAAGATTTCAGTGCACAGATGCAAGAAATACGCACAGCAACATTGTAGAAAAGAATGTTAAGTTTAGCATTAACCTTTTTTTTTTTACATTGAAGGAGGATCCCCACCCGCAAACAGCAGGAAACTTATGCCTTGGGCATTATTTCTCTCTTTCCTAGCCTGAGAGACCCGTTTTCAACAAAGAGCTATGTAAGAATCTTTTGTATTGATGTACTTTTAACACAATCTAGTTGGACATTAAGTTTTGTGCTCCTTTTTTGTGGCATGTAATAGTAGTTTATCTATTAAATGTGATGTAATGACTAACGTAATGTTCAGATCTTACAAAAAGTGTTCTCTTGTCTTTCTGACCGGAGCATTTCTATGTTCCGGAAAAGGGAACAGAGTTCATCTCCTGGCGCCTTAAAACTTTTTAAAGGAAGAACCCAAAACGTGTTGGCTTGGAGATGACTGAAAGTGGAGGACCAAGTCGACGAAGAAGGATAGATGATGTGCAACAACTTGAAGGAGATGCATGCAGAGAGGTAACTTCTTTCCTTGTCCATACAGCTGATTAGTGTTGTCACGGTACCAAAATTTCAGTATTCGGTACCGATACCAGTGAAAATCCACGGTTCTCGGTACCAATTTCGGTACCAATTTCGGTACCAAAGCAAAACACAAAAACTGCTAATTGAACAACATTTTTATTAATAACGTTAAACAAAAATTAAATGTACAAAACCAATGCCATTCTTTATACTTATTTAAAATTGTTTCAAGTTTTTCCACAAGTAATAAAAGTATGAAAAAAAGTCAACAAGTTTCACCCAAAAGTTTAGTCATATTTCTGCTGCCGCTGAAGAACATCTGTAAACTGTTGTCTGTTTTAGGGTTTGCTGGTTTCAGGATCTTCCTCAGTCTGCAGCTGTAAAAGAACAATATAATATACTTCAGTAAAGCAACGGGCTGAGTCTGACCAAATGCAACATAAGATCACTGACACCAACTAAAATATAACTTTTCAGGAAATAACAAACCTCAGCTTTTATAAGAAATTTAGATAAGATTACATATATTAAGTGTATATCAAATAGATGGAAACTGTTGTATTAAAAACACTTTACAATAAAATGTTATTTGTTAGATAACATGACCTAACAATAAACAATAGTTATATGGCAATTATTCTTCTTAGGGTTCATTTAAAAGTTAAATCTGTTAAAATTATATAATGCACAATGAACAAACATGAATGATCAAGAGTTTGTATTAAATAACATTCAGAAACATTAATGAATGTTTTAAAAATATATTGTTCACTCACTGTAAGATGTTACTAGATCTAACATTGTACAGTAAAGTCTATACAGGAGATACAATTTGACTATACTTTTATTTAATCCAAACTGTGTTCATATTTAATTTTAAAGGGCTTTTAAAACCTGCTAGAGATATTCAGCCAAGAATTACAACTAACTAAAAAAAAAACTTTTTTCTGACGGACTGATATGAAAAACACTATATGCCATAAACACTATTAACCATACATTTGTACTTTCTCTAACACGCATATTTTGGTTACACAGTTCATTTAAAAGCCTCTGGTGTGTAAAAATAGTAAATACCATTATGTCCTCCTGTTTTTTTTACAGTAATGAAAGTTATAGGAGCATTAAATAGTTAAAGAACGCATTTTGAACGATAACTACGTATGCTACGGCGATGTTTATTTCAATCCGAAATTCTAATTAAAATATGGAATAATATTCCCAACAGAACAGAAGCTCTAAATATTAAAAATGTAATTGAAACTTACCTGCTTGAACTTGATTGGGGTGTTTTGTTAGTTTGATGTGTTTTCTCCTCTTGAGGTCACCACTGCTTTTAAGAAGAGGTTGCCAGGTTTACACAACAAAACCCGCCCAATCGCGTTTCGAGGGAGTCCCCCGTTAAAAATCGCGTTCCGGGGATAAAATACACGTTTTGGTGGGGTTCCCCTGGTAAAATTCGCATTCCAGGGGATAAATATCACGTTATTGGGTCGCTTCAACCCGCGGACATAAAAAACAACCCGCGGCAACAGTGTTAAAGCAACCCAATTCCGCGGGAAAACTGCGGACTTGGCAACACTGGAAGAGGATAGTTTTCTGATGGCGCATCAAGAACCGGTACTTAAGAAAACCTGCTACCGTAATGTTTTAATTTTTTTAGTACCGACTTGGTACCGAAATACCGGGTCTTTTGACAACACTACAGCTGATGAAGCTTAAGTTATGCAAAAGATGAAGGAAACTTTCAAGTATAGACAATAGGGCTGCACGACAAATCGCATGCAATTTATTTAATGCGCATTTTATCAGTAAAGCCGCTTCTGTAATCAGCGGTAAATCTCCATCACACTTTCACATGGAGCAGCATTTACTACACAGAGTCGTTGTTCACTGACAAGCTGCGCAAAACCAGAGTCATATTTTGCATGTTTTGCGCAGCTTGTCAGTGAACAACGACTCTGTGTAGAAAATGCTGCTCCATGTGAAAGCCCGCACGTGATGGAGATTTACCGCTGATAATCCTGAAAGATCAGCTGACGTCCTTGATGTTTTTCCAAGATATTTGGATGTAAAAGGAGTGGTAAATAAAACATTTATTCTCCTTTTCAAAGAATGTTTTAAGTGTGTTTTAGATATGCCTGCTTTTTGTTACTATTTGACATGATTGTTACTTGGACTCATTCGTTCATAGATTTATCACTCTCGGTCGTACATGCCAGTGATAGATTTTGAAAGAATTCAAGTAAATACTTTAATTACTATGTTTGACTCATTTGCACATTCATGATGTCTTAGTCTATCAAAACAACATGCACACACTATCCATTTTGGTGGTAAAGTATGAAAAAGTAACCTCTTAGAAATCTTGTAATATGCTTTGTCATTGGATAAATCAGGACTTTGCTCTGCTATTCAATGCTGAAACATCCAACAAGCTTCTCGAGAGGTGGGAGGTGGCATTCAAGCAAAAGATCATCAGTGAAGCCCAGTTTCTTACTTCAACAGCAGAAGTTCGGTGTCTTCTCAATGCAGCAGGTGGACAATGATCTGAAAATGGTTGGCATGATTTGTGAGGATGTCAATTTCATATTTTTTCTCTGGTTTCTTGTTATTTTGAGCACTAAATGTTTGTTTTTGTTTTATCCTAAATCGCCCACCACCCCCTAAACATCTACTCCTTCAGATTGGGACGGTGACATGTCACATGTCCTGCTGCTGTTGCATCTCCTGCCTTCTGCTCCAGGGAGGAAGACGACTTAAGATCAGTCCAACAGAGGCTGGTGACAGACTTGTGCATTACCATAAGGTAAAACTAACAATACTGTTGCAAAAGTCATTCCTTTTGGACTCTAACTGATTGCACGTGTTCACTTGCATTATACTGACCTACAGCTCTCGGATGTCCATGTACAACTCCGTTTGTGTTCTAATGAAGTCAGTCAGTCACATAGCTTGATTTGGCTGAGGGTGTATCAGCAAATTTTTTTTTTGGGGGGGGGGGATTCATTTAATGACGTTTTCCTTTCACTGTAATACACAAAGCATGATATCAACTGGTTTTGTTTAGCACGTATTGGGTTAAGATGTGTTATATAGGTGTTAATTTTTAATTATACATTTATCATTTCACATTGTAATTAGTTTTTTTTTCCCTGGTTTATTTAATCTAATTTGTTTGTGCTTTTTTTCAGTCCTGCACCAGTATTGAGGGCCGTCTCAGCAGGAGGGAGGGCCACCAGCCATTCCTACTGAGATCAGGAAGGATTAAGGGCAGGATCAACCACTTTTTTACGTCGTTGTGGACAAGCGCCTCATCTCTTGCGTTGGAACCAGCTCCTTGAGTGCCTTTGAACTTTTTAAAGTTCACTGTCTTCAACCTGTCCTACGACGAAGCCCTGGTATCAAAAGCCAACAGCTTGTTCTACAGGCCTTTTGATCAGCAGTGTTTATATGGGTCAGATGATGGTGAATATATTGTACCTTCTTTTGTGTTGGTGTAATAGTTACATCCGTGTTAAAAAGAAAATTTCAAACTGATACAGCGTTGACACTTTTTTTTTTTTTTTAACACCGAATGCACAGGTATTTTTAGTTGAATACAGATTACACTTAATTACCTTAATCAGGGTTTGTATGAAAACTATATTAGTGTGGAAATAAGTCTCTTGGTGTTAAGATATTGACACACGTAGTGTAGTTTCAACACTAACTTGGTGTAAGTGAGGGCGAGGGAAAACACTAATGGTGTTAACGGTGAACACTTACAGTGTTGTTTTTACTCTATGCAAGTGTAAAAAAAAGTAACACTATTTAAAGTGTTAGTTTAACTCTATTTAGTGTGGACCTATATAAACCCCGAAAAAGTGTTAATTTTCTCACTGTGAGTGTTAATTTAACACTTTAAAATTTGCTGTGTATAAGCCTTTTGGAAAATCTATTTGTCAGTTTTGATATTGTGACGAGCTGCCACAAATAACTCAATGTATGGGAAACACCGGACACTGCTATAAGTCAAATGGTCAAGTGATAAAAAAAAATAAAAGAGTTCACACATATTGCACTGCCTGCTGCTCATAACTGCTTAAGAGTGCACTGGCCACGAGGGATGACATTGTGGATGCTATTGTCGGACCCACATACACATTTCATGAGGAAAGTTAATGTTCACGTTATAATCAGCCCAGAAGTTTCATCTTAATAGCATATGTTTCTACTTTCACATGCAATTGACTTGTTGCACTTATGAATATGATAACTTTCCGGCATCATTTCTAGTAGGGTTAAACGTAATTCCGCTTTCAAAACAGTTGGTTTTGCCCTGCCATCATTAGCTGAAGCTGTGTGTGAACAAGCCGCCGCTCTATGGATGTGCAGATCAGGGTTGCCAGGTTTTCACAACAAAGCCCGCCCAATTGCGACTAAAAACTAGCCCAGTGGTGTTTCGAGGGGGTCCCCAGTTAAAAATCACATTCCAGGGTGGGAAATACACGTTTTTGGCGGGGTCCCCCTGCTAAAATTCACATTCCAAGGGATAAATATCATGTTATTGGAGTCACTTCAACCTGCGGACATGAAAAACAACCCTCGGCAACAGTGTTAAAGTAGCCCAATTCCGCGGGGAAACCGCAGACTTGGCAACACTGCTGCAGAGTGTGAGCTGCTCCGTCTCACGCAGCCTCAGAGGGCCGCAACAACGCTTAGCTACCCGTAGATGTGCCTGCCTATAAATCGGCCTAATTTGCAACACAATCGGGGGGGGGGGCCGATGCCGATACTTTAAAAAATGCCAAAAATCAGCCGATTAATCGGACAACCTCTACTTTTAGATACAAAATCATCCTCTGCCTGTGATAAGTTTTGGGTAGTCGTGCAGAGTTACACTTACTCAAGGACAATGACCTCTGTTTCATAACAGAGGAAAAGCTCCATAAATGAAGTCGATGATTTCTTTGTTCCTCACATATCAGCTTGATTAATGCTGATTTAGAAGATAAAACTTCCATGTTTAGTTTTGATTGGCTCTTCCATGAGCTGTGAATTCACAGGATGTAGTTTTATGAGGACTTCCTGATCTCTTATGTTAGTAAATCATAACTCTAATAAAATCATACATTAAACATACATCAGTGTCCCGCTAAAAGTTATTTCTATTAGTTCACCGTCTTTGTTCAACAGTTCCACCTAATAAAAAAGGCAAATGCTATAATACTTTTTTCATACACGGTCAGCATTCAGCAAATATGCATTTATAAATGTAAAGTCTTTGAATATCTCAAACTTTTAATACCATAACCCTTGCAAACTTTAGCAAATCCACGGTTGATCTTCTTAAGTTTGCATTGTAGCCTGCATAAAAATGTGTGCACTTGGCACACAAAATATTAATACTATGATTTTATATAAAACAAAGTAATATTTTACTAAATATCATGTAAAATAAATATTAATTTCATTTGCAGAAATTCTTCTGCATGTGTTGTTTACTATCTTTAAATATTGTGATATATAATTGGTTTTATGCTGACCATCAGTCACCCTGCTCTCTAAGATATCAGCATCAATATCAAACCATATTGATCAAACACTAGGCGATTTGATCATGAAATATCTTGAAATCATAAAAAATTACACTCAATATACAGTATCTGACCACACTGGATCACATATCATCTTCACACCCATTCTACAGTGCCGCAGGGCAATGCTGCTCATTTGCATAAAGTTAAATATGTGTGCTGGACACACCTTCATCACATTGTCAACGATTGCTGTCGCTCACGTTGCTGGAATCACCAGCTGTCAATGCAAATGATTGACTATCGAACCCTTGCCTTGCTGCTGTAAATCAGTGTATGCGTGATCGTCGCTTTAGGATGTGCCGTCATACAGACACAAAAGCTGTTACGTCACTGACTGACCGGCCAGCGAGGTCAATGACTTCAGTTTCCCATCATGATATCATTTCCTTCAGACACACACAGACAGTGAAGTATGATCAGTACGTGCAAAGTGAACATCTGTGACAATCCCACAGTTCACTGAACTGTAGTTAATCATTATTCATCCACAGAAAGCATTCACAAGAGTTTCACAGTTCCACCTGACCTGATGGGTTTTATTAAAAGTCTCCCCACAACAAAACATGAAGCACATGATTCTGTTAATATTCCAAATCAAAACAAACAAAACAAGGCCTGCAGTTACAGGCCTACTTTAGCCGGTGACTGAAAACACGTGACCATGTCTCCCTCTTCAACATTTTCCCTGGCAGCTCCAACCCAAGAAAACATAACTTTTGCCCGTTACTAGGAGACCGGAATCCTTACAGAAAGAAAGGCATTGTGGTCTGGAAAGACAAGTGCTGTAAATCCACAGCCACGGTGGAATTCCAGCATTCCCAGAGAGCGAGAGAGAGAGAGAGCGAGAGAGAGAGAGAGAGAGCGAGAGAGAGAGAGAGAGAGAGATTGTGTGAGAGAGAGAGAGAGAGAGAGAGAGAGAGCGAGAGAGAGATACCTGACTGGAGAGCACAGACTGAAAACTACTCTACAGAGCACAACACAGATGTCCTGCACTCTTCTCTTCATTCCTGTGTTTAACTCCGCTGTATATGGAAGCCCGTTTCCACCACTGAACCAAAAATAAAAGAGATTTTTCTCAGAATTGCATGATATAAATTCAGATTTTTTTTCCCCAGAATTGTGAGATAAACTAAAGTCACAATTGCTATAGATATGACTTTTTTCGCAATTGCAAGTTTACATCTCGCACTGACTACTTTTTCCCGGCAATTGTTAGTTTTGTCATCTCACAATTCAGACTTTTTCTTGCAATTTTGACATTTTTTCTCACAATTCTGACATTTTTTCTCAGAATTATGAGTTTAAATCTCGCAATTCTGACATTTTTTCTCACAATTCTGACATTTTTCTCACAATTCTGACTACTTTTCTCAGGGCAATAGTCCTGACTACTTTTTTCCGCTCAGAGCAATTCTGACTACTTTTCTCTTTACAGCAAGGTTAGTTTCTCTCAGAGTTACTGTTTAAATCTCACAATTCTGACATTCTCGCAATTGTTCGTTGGTCGCACAATCTGACTTTTTTTTCTCACAATTCTGGCATTTTTTTCTCACAATTCTGACTTTTTTTTCTCGCAATTCTGACTACTTTTTCTCGCAATTCTGACTACTTTTTCTCGCAGGTTGTTGTTTATGTCTCTGCAGAATTACGCTTTTAAATCTCAAGCAATTCTGACGATTTTTCTCACATTTCTTACAATTTTCTCTCAGAATTGGTTTTTATCTCATAATTTTGACTTTTTATCTCACAATTCAGAATTTTTTTCTCAGAATTATGAGTTTAAATCTCACAATTCTGACATTTTTTTCTCGCAATTCTGACTACTTTTTCTCACAATTCTGACAATTTTTTCTCACAATTCTGACTATTTTCTCAGAATTCTGACTACTTTTTCTCATGCGCAATTGTTAGTTTTGTCTCTCAGAATTAGAGTAACCAGTAAATTCTGCCCGGTTACTAGGAGACCGGAATCCTTACCTAAAGAAATGCCCTTGTGTGGTTCTGGACAAGGCAAGTGCTTTAATCCACAGCCACGGTGGAATTCCATCATTCCCTAGGAGGAGATAGAGTAGAGAGGAGAGAGCCTAGAGCGTGATAGATAGCGAGAGAGAGATAAGATATAGGATAGAGAAGAGATGGGATTATAGAGAGTGGAGATCGGAGGTAGAGGAGAGAGAGATAGAGATACCAAGCTGACTGAGAGCACAGATCAGACTTTAAAACTACATCTCACAGAGGTCACACCACATATGTCCTGCACCTCTTACTCTCCTTCAGTTTTTTCCGGTGTTGTTTAACTCCGCTGCTAATATGAAAGCCGCATTGGCGGGGGAATGAGAGAGCGAACCGCCCCTTTTTTCCTCTCCCACCCCTCGGAACACCAAAAATCAAAAAGATAAAACACAGATTTTTCTCCCCTCAGAAATTGATGATATAAATTCAGGATTTTTTTTTTTTTTTTTTTTTGTTTTTTCCCCTTTTTTCCCCAGAATTGTGAGATAAACTAAAGTCCGCCATTGCATATGATATTACTTTTTTTTTTTTTTTTTTTTTTTTTTGTTTTTTTTTTTTTGTTTTTTTTTTTTTTTCTATTCTTTTTTCTTTTTGTTTTTTTTTTTTTTTTTATTTTTTTTTTTTTTTTTTCTTCTTTTTTTTAATTTACTTTTTTTTTCTTTTTTTGTTTTTTTTGATTTTTTTCTTTTAGTTTTTTTTTTTTTTTTTTTTTTTTTTTTTTTTTTTTTGTTTTTTTGTTCTTCATTTTTTTATTTTTTTTTTTTTATTTTTTTTTATTTGTTTCGCAATTGCAAGTTTATATCTTGCAACTGACTACTTTTACATTTTTACCCTTACTTCTTATACATACCCTAACTTTTTTCCTTTTTTCCCCCTTCTATACTTTCGTTCTCTTTTTTTTTTCTTTCCCATTCCTTCTCTTCTTATTCTCCATTTTCCTTTTTCATCCTCTATTTACTTTTTTTCTTTTTCCTATTTTCTCACGCAAATTGTTAGTTTTATGTCTCATCAGAATTACGAGTTTAAAAATAAAATCCAAAACAAAAAAAAAAAGGAAATAATAATCCTCTACAGACAATTTTGACCATTTTTTTTTTTTCTCAGACAATTCTACTATTATTTTCCTCACGAATTTGATTTTAAAAAATAAACAAAAAAAAACAAAAAAAAAAAAAAAAAAAAAAAAAAAAAAAATAAAAAAAAAACGCAAAAAAAAAAAAAAAAAAAACAAAAAAAACAAAAAAAAAACAATAAAAATAAAAATGAAAAAAAAAATACAAGAAAAAAAAAAAAAAAAAAAAAAAATAAAAACAAAAAATAAAAAAAAAAATTAAAAAAAAATCTAAAAAAAAACGAAAAAAAAAAAAAAAAAAAACAAAATAAAAAAAAAAAAATAAAAAAAAATTCACCTCGGCAATTTTCTGACACATTTTTTTTTCTCAACAATTCTGACATTTTTTCCGTTTTCCTTCCTTTCACCTTCTTTCCTTCCTTCTTTCTTTTTTTTTTTTTTTTTCCTGTCTCTTTCCTTTTTTTTTTTCTCCACAATTCTGAATAGACGTACTTTTATCTTGACTACTAATTTTTATTTTTTCCTTTTCTTTTTTTTTTTTTTTTTTTCCTTTTTTCTCTTTTTTTTTTTTTTTTCCTCCGCACAATTCTGACCTACTTTTTTTCCTGACATAGACTCTAACTTTTTCTTTCTCTCCCTCCTTTTCCCCTCCGGCCTTTTCTTTCTTTTTCCCAATTTTTTTCTGTCGTTTTTCCTTTTTCTTTTACTCGGGGGCAAGTTCTGACTACTTTTATTCCGCAATTGTTTTAGTTTTCTCTTTCTCAGAATTATCGAGTTTAAATAAAAAAATCTCACATTCTGACAATTTTCATTCTCTCTTCCTTTTACCCTTTTCTCTCGCACTTGTTATTTGTCTACAATTCTGATTCTGGATCTGTTCTGTCTGACATTTGTTTTTTCCATCTACAATTGGTTAGTTTAGGTCTCACGTCTCTCCTCATCCCTCGGCACTTTCTGACATTCTACTTTTTCCTTTCCTCTTTTTTCTTACCTAATTTTTTTTTTTAACTTTTTCCTTTTTTTCTTCCCCCTCCCCCCTTCTCCCGCAATTCTTGACTAATTACTTTTTTCCTTGTTCTGTTTTTGCCTTTCTTTTTTTCTTTTTCTTCGCCCTCGGAGCAATTCTGACTACTTTTTGCACCTCGCAAATTCGGACTACTACTTACTTTTTTTTTCTCGCAATTCTGAATACTTTTTTTATCGCAATTGTTAGTTGAATGTCTCCTCAGAATTACGAGTTTAAATCTCGCAATTCTGACATTTTTTCTCACAATTCTGACAATTTTTTCTCGCAATTGTTAGTTTGTCTTGCAATTCTGACATTTTTTCTCACAATTCTGACAATTTTTTTCTCAGAATTATGAGTTTAAATCTCAACAATCTGACTACTTTCTCGCACTTCTGACTACTTTTTCTCACACTTCTGACTACTTTTTTTCTCACAAATGGCTGACTACTTATTTTCCTCCAATCAATTTGACTACTTTTTCTCCGCAATGTTAAGTTGTCTCTCAGAATTACAGTAACCTAGTACCTTTTGCCCTTACTAGTGACCGGGAATCCTTACCAGAAAGAAAGGCATTGTGGTCTGGAAAGACAAGTGCTGTAAATCCACAGCCACGGTGGAATTTCCAGTGCAATTCCCATACGAGCGGAGAGAGAGAGAGCTAGTAGATAGAGAGAGGCGAGAGAGAGAGAGGAGAGATATAGAGAGAGAGAGAGAGGAGAAGAGGAGAGAGAGGAGGGAGAGAAGAGAGAGAGAGATACACTGACTTGAGAGCACAGACTGAAACTACTCTACAGGCACCAACCAGATGTCCTGTCACTCTTCTCCTTCATATTCCGGTGTTTACCAAAACCTCTCCGCTGTTATGGAAGCCCGTTTCCACCACTACTGAACCAACAATAAAAAAGATTTTCTCATGAATTGCATGATATAAATTCTATTTTTTTTTTTTTTTTTTTTTTTTCCACCAAGAAATTTTTTTGTGGGACAGAATTTAAACTAAAGGCACAATGCTATAGATATGTGACTTTTTTATTTTTTTTTCGTTTCTTTTTTTTTTTCGCAATTGCAAGTTTATATCTTGCAAACTGACCAATTTTCCCTTACTCGCAATGTTAGTTAGGTCTCTCAGAATTACGAGTTTAAATCTCGCAATTTTGACATTTTTTCTCACAATTCTGACATTTTTTCTCAGAATTATGAGTTTAAATCTCGCAATTCCTGACACATTTTTTCTTTCTTTTTTTCTTCCGTACAAACATTCTGACAATTTTTTTTCATCCTTTCCTCGATTCTCCCATCTTTCTTTTTTCCTTCCTCACAATTCTATCTGCCTAACTTTTTCTCGTAATTCAATCTGCACTACGTTTTCTTTCTCTTTTTTTTTTTTCCCCTCGGCAATTCTGACTACTTTTTCCTTTTTTTCCCTCGCAATTGTTAAGGATTTTTCTCTCAGAATTACGAGTTTGAAATTCACAATTTCTGACATTTGCTCCCCCCCTCGCAATGTTAGTTTTTCTCAACCATCTGACTTTTTTTTTCCTTTTCTCACAATTGTTAGTTTATGTCTCGCAATTCTGACTACTTTTTCTCGCAATTCTGACTACTTTTTCTCGCAATTCTGACTACTTTTTCTCGCAATTGTTAGTTTATGTCTCTCAGAATTACGAGTTTAAATCTCGCAATTCTGACATTTTTTCTCACAATTCTGACAATTTTTTTCAGTTTTTTTATCTCGCAATTCTGACATTTTTCTCACAAGCACATTCCGACAATTTTTTTCTCAAAGGATAGTTTTAAATATCTCACATTCTGACATACTTTCTCGCCATTTTGACTTTTTATCTCACAATTCTGACTCTTTTTCTCACAATTCTGACTACTTTTTCTCACAATTCTGACTACTTTTTCTCGCAATTGTTAAGTTTGTCTCTCAGAATTACGAGTAACCTAGTAACTTTTGCCCGTTACTAGGAGACCGGAATCCTTACAGAAAGAAAGGCATTGTGGTCTGGAAAGACAAGTGCTGTAAATCCACAGCCACGGTGGAATTCCAGCATTCCCAGAGAGCGAGAGAGAGAGAGATAGCGAGTTGAGGAGAGAAGAGAGAGAGAGCGAAGAGAGCGAATATGAGAGATAGAGAGATATATTTAAAGGAAAAAAAAAAAAAAAAGAAAGAAGATATGTAGAGAGAGAGAGATACCTTGACTGGATAGCACAGTACTGACAACTACTCCTACAGAGCACAACACAGATGTCCTGCACTCTTCTCTTCATTCCTGTGTTTAACTCCGCTGTATATGGAAGCCCGTTTCCACCACTGAACCAAAAATAAAAAAGATTTTTCTCAGAATTGCATGATATAAATTCAGATTTTTTTTCCCCAGAATTGTGAGATAAACTAAAGTCACAATTGCTATAGATATGAACTTGTTTTATCGCACTTGCAGTTGTATAATCTATTCAACTGACTACTTTTTTCCCCTCCGCTCCGCAATGTTATTTGATGTCTCTCAGGAATTAACTAGTTTAAATCTCGCAATTTTGAACCAGTTTGTGCCGACACAATTCTGGACATTTTGTTCCTCAGAATTAGAGTGTAAATCTCGCCATTCGGTAAAACATTGTTTCCACATGACGGACATTTTTCTCACAATTCTGACAATTTTTTCTCGCAATTCTGACTACTTTTTCTCGCAATTGTTAAGTTTGTCTCTCAGAATTACGAGTTTAAATCTCACAATTCTGACAATTTTACTTGCAATTCTGAGTTTATATCTCACAAATCTGACTTTTTTTTCTCACCAGTGTTATGGTCCCATGCAATTCTGACGACTACTTTTTTTCTCGCAATTCTGACTACTTTTTCTCGCAATTCTGACTACTTTTTCTCGCAATTGTTAGTTTATGTCTCTCAGAATTACGAGTTTAAATCTCGCAATTCTGACATTTTTTCTCACAATTATGACTTTTTTCCTCACAATTGTGAGTTTACATCTCACAATTCTGACATTTTTTTCTCACAATTGCGGCAACTTTTTTCGCTCAGAATTTATGATTTTAAATCTCACAATTCTGACTACTTTTTCTCGCAATTCTGACATTTTTTCTCACAATTCTGACTACTTTTTCTCACAATTCTGACTACTTTTTCCCTCGCATTGTTAAGTTTTGTACTCTCAGAATTACGAGTAAACACATAGTTAACTTTTGCCCTTACTAGAGACCAATCCTTACAGAAGAAAAGGCATTGTGTCTGTGAAGAGCAAGTGCTGTAAATCCCGCCACTGTGGACTTTCCAGCCTCCAGAGAGCGAGAGATCGATGAGCGAGAGCGAGAAGATCGAGAGCGATAGCGAGAGTAGGAGGGAGTAGAAGAGATAGCCTGACTGTGAGCACGACTGAGAAAAACTACTCTACAATCAGGCAAGTCACAATATGTCCGTCACATCTTCTCTTCATTCCTGTGTTTAACTCCGCTGTATATGGAAGCCCGTTTCCACCATCCACCACTGAACCAAAAATAAAAAATATTTTTCTCAGAATTGCATGATATAAATTCAGATTTTTTTTCCCCAGAATTGTGAGATAAACTAAAGTCACAATTGCTATAGATATGACTTTTTTCGCAATTGCAAGTTTATATCTTGCAACTGACTACTTTTTCCCCCCCTTCCGCACCTCCTTTCTTTTCTCTCTCTCGCAATTGTTAGTTTATGTCTCTCAGAATTACGAGTTTAAATCTTTCCGCAATTATTGAATTTTTTTTTTCCCACATTCTGACATTTTTTTCTCAGAATTATTAGGTTTAAAATCTATCTCAGCACTCTGCCATTTTTTCTTCCTCCCCTCACAATTCTGACATTTTTTTCTCGCAATTCTGACTACTTTTTCTCGCAATTCTGACTACTTTTTCTCGCAATTCTGACTACTTTTTCTCGCAATTGTTAAGTTTGTCTCTCAGAATTACGAGTTTAAATCTCACAATTCTGACAATTTTCTCGCAATTGTTAGTTTGTCTCACAATTCTGACATTTTTTTCTCACAATTGTTAGTTTATGTCTCGCAATTCTGACTACTTTTTCGCCTCTCGCAATTCTGACTACTTTTATCCCCTCTCTTCGTCAAATTTTGCTTTATGTCCATCAGATGACGAGTTGTTAAATCCCCGCAATTCTGACATTTTTTCTTCACAATTCTGACACGTTTTTTTCTCGCAATTGTTAGTTTGTCTCGCAATTCTGACATTTTTTCTCACAATTCTGACAATTTTTTTCTCAGAATTATGAGTTTAAATCTCACAATTCTGACTACTTTCTCGCAATTCTGACTACTTTTTCTCACAATTCTGACTACTTTTTCTCACAATTCTGACTACTTTTTCTCACAATTCATGGGGACTAACTGTTTTCTCAAGCAATTTTAAGTTTGTCATCGATCTCAATCGAGGTTGTTATTTAATATCCCACAATTCTGCAATTTTCCTTCTCTTCTCGTAATTGTTAGTTTGTCTCGCAATTCTGAAATTTTTTCCTCGCAATTTTTACATTTTTTCTCACAATTGTTAGTTTATGTCTCGCAATTCTGACAACTTTTTCTCGCAATTCTGACTACTTTTTCTCGCATTGTTAGTTTATGTCCTCTCAAATTACGATTATTAAAACTCTCGTTCAATTACCTGACATTTTTTCTCACATTTCTGACTTTTTCTTGCAATTCTGAGTTTAAACTCACAATTCTGACAATTTTTTCTCGCAATTGTTAGTTTGTCTTGCAATTCTGACATTTTTTCTCACAATTCTGACTACTTTTTCTCGCAATTCTGATACTTTTTCCTCGCAATTCTGACTTTTTTCTCAGAAATGCGAGTTTATATCATGCAATTCTGACTTTTTTCTCACAATTTTTCGTTTATGTCTCTGTCTCTCGGGGGATTCATTTAAATCTCGCAATTTGTTTTTCCCCTGCCTTTTTCTCAATTCTGACAATTTTTTCTTGCAATTGTTAGTTTGTCTCGCAATTCTGACATTTTTTCTCACAATTCTGACAGTTTTTTTCTCACAATTCTTACAATATTCTCGCAAATATTAGTTTGTCTCGCAATTCTGACATTTTTTCACAGAATTCTGACTTTTTATCTCCCATCAGCAATTCTGACTACTTTTGCTCCACGCAATTCGCCTACTTTTTCTCGGCAATTTCCTGACATACTTTTTCTCGAGCAATTCAGACTACTTTGTTTCTCGCAATTCTGGACTACCTTTTTCTCAGCGCAATTCTGACTACATACTTTGCTGCGTCATGCAATTCTGACTACTTTTATCATCATCAATTCTGACCATTTTTTCGCTCCAATTCTGACTACCAATTTTTTTCCTCGCAATCTTTAGTTTTTCTCACAATTCTGACAATTTTTTCTCACAATTCTGACTATTTTTTTCTCGCAATCGTTAGTTTGTCTCGCCAGTCTGACTACTTTTCTCCCCTCCGCAAATTGTTATTTTGTCACTCACAATCGACATTTTTTCTCACAATTCCGGACTATGTTTTCTCAGCATTACTAGTTTAAATCTCACAATTCTGACGTTTTTTTTTCTCAGAATCTAGTTTAGGTCCCTCGCAATTCTGACTATTTTTTTCTCGCAATTCTGACTATTTCTGACTAGATTTTTTTTTCCAGAATTGTGAGATATAAACTAAAGTCACAATTGCTATAGATATGTAGAAACTACTTTGAAAAAAAGACAACTTTATTACAATTGCCAGTTTAGATCTCACAATTCTGACTTTATAACGTTTGCAATTGTGAGTTATAAAGTCAGAATTGTGTGATATAAACTTGCAATTCTGAGAAAAAAGAATGAAAGAATTACGAGTTTAAATCTTTCAATTCTGACTTTTTTCTTGAAATTGCGAGTTCTCACAATTCTGACAATTTTCTCGCAATTGTTAGTTTAAATCTCGCAATTCTGACATTTTTCTCACAATTTCTGACTTTGTTTTTTCTCGCAAATCGTTTTTTGTCTCTTCTCGCAAATTCTACTTTTTTCTCGCAATTGTTTTTTTAAATCTCGCCATCGACAGTTTTTCTCACATTCTGACTAGATTTTTTTCCAGAATTGTGAGCTTAACTAAAGTCACAATGTGCTATAGATATGTGAAACTACTTTGAAACAGACTGACTTATTACAATTGCAAGTTTATATCTAACAATTCTGACGTTATAACTTGCAATTGTGTGTTATAATGTCAGAATTGTGAGATATAAGCTTGCAATTCTGAGAAAAAAAAGAAGGAAGAAGTCTATTTTAAATCTTTTAATTCTGAATGTTTTCTTGAATGCGAGTTCTCACAAGTCTGACTTTTTCTCGTCACATTCTGACTTTTTCTCAGATTGCATGTATAATAAACTATATAATTCTGGGGGAAAAAGTCAAGAAATTGTGAGAAAAAAATTCCTATTACCTACATAATCTTATATTATATTATTATATTATGCCCTAGTGTAATTTTTATGAGACTAAATGGCTACCCTTAATGATGAAGGCGTCTCATATTTTATCAAGTATGTACCAACTAGGGCTGCACGGATAAAATCGCAATGCATATTAACCGCGCATTTTATCATTAAGCCCGATGGAGATTTACCGCTGTATTAAAAAAACGCCTTTCCCTGACAAGATGTAGCTCATTATATCGCATGCGATTTATCGTGCAGCGCTATATCCAACTATCAGGAAAAAATAGGAGAATGTATACTACTGTTAAAAAGTTTGAGGTCAATATGTTTAACAAAAGAAAAATCTATATTTGTATTCAGGTCCACGGGCAAGGATTTATTAAATTGTTCTGAAAACATAAAATCACTACTACCTATTAACAAAATATTATATTTCTAAATAAAATTATTTGTTTTGACTCTTTCTATTCATCCCAGAATCCTGAAAAAAAATGTATCAGGGTTTCCACAAAAATATTAAGCACCACAACTGTTTCCAACATTGATAATAACCAGAAATGTTTATTGAGCAACAAATCAGCATATCAGAATGATTTCTGAAGATCATGTGATGCTGAAGACTGGAGGAATGATGCTGAAAATACAGCTTTGACTCATAAATTACATTTTAAAATATATTCAAATAGGAAAAAAGTTATTTCATAAAAACAGCATTGCTGTTTATTTGTTTATTCAAATAAATGCAGCCTTGGTAAACATAAGATACTGACCCCCACACTGGCCGAGTCCCCTCTAATACCACAAACAGAACAAGGAGCGGGAAACAGACTACATGGAGAAATATGAATGACCCGAACAGCAAAGCTCAGAATGTGGACTGTAGGAACAGAAGTCCCTCCATTTAATTAAAACAACCAATCGGCTTAAAGGTAAAGGCCCTACCTTGCCTTAACTGCTCTAGAACACACATTAGCTGAAGCAACCGATTGTAGCCAAAGATGGTAAATCTATGATACCAGTTCTGTCAGAATTAACCAACTAATAAACTTTCTGAAGTAAGAGTTAAGGCCTTTCCACACTGAGCGCGATGCGGATCCACCAGAGAACGGGCTTTCACAACCGAGCGCGAAACGAATGTTTTTTTTGTCTGCTGCTAATCACGGCTGCACGCTAGGTGGCGCCAACCAAACAATAATTTTTCCTCGTAGAATTCGTAAATGGCTTAACATCATCCCGGCTCAAGTACGAGCATTAAATAAGATAAACAGGTTTACACACAGAAACAAACTGTCTATACTGCTTACAAGAATAGGCTACATCCTAAAATATAATTAGAAGTACAATTAGCATCAAGCTACACTTGAAATTGTATGTACCGTATTGACCCGAATATAAGACTATGTTTTTTTTCTTGGAAATACATCTGAAAAAACGTGGTCGTCTTATATTCAGGGTCTAGACTTTGAAATGTCAATAATACACCCACAACAATAGGTGGCGCCAATTACGCATAAAACTAGTGTGCCATGAAATACGTAATGTAAAGCGTGTTGTAAAGATCGTGAGTAAAAAAAAAAGAAAAAGAAAAGCTTACAGCTGCACGAGTCGTGACTGTCACGTTAGCCTGATGGGACCAAACTCCCTTTGTGATTTTAAAACGTAAGACAGTACCCAGATCTGAAGACTACAGTAAGATTTAACTTCTACTGTTAATAAGATTTTGGTAGGCTACTATTAGATGGATAGCCTAAATGTCCTAATTCAGATGGGCTACCTGTTTTTTTAATGGTATATCAAAAAGTGTATATTTTTAATGTGATTGTTGGTACATTTGACCAGTTTTTACCATACTTTCAAAAACAAAAATTAAAATAGGAAAAATATGCAATATGAAAAATAATTGAACACAAAATGTGTTTTACTGAGAAAAAAACAAGATCTGTTTTTAAAAAAGCTTTTTCCAAAGGTAACACTGGAAAAGGTGGGTAGTTTAAATCAGGTCTTTTATATTCGGGCCAATACGGTAATTATTAATGCATTTGCACACCAACTTTAAACCATCATCGAGTGCTTGTAATAACTTCCAGTTGTGATCTATAGTTGATTTGGATTAATAAGCAGACACATGAACTCTTTGTATGTTTAATAATGCTACACTGCTTATCATTTGTCATAACATCCTTTTTTGTTATAAAAATACCATGAGCTGCACACAAAATACATGCAGAAAATATATCGTCATAATCATGTTTATTTGCTTTCATATTTCATGTGTAGAAAAAGAGTTAACGCGCTCTGACTCATAACACTCCGCGAGCACGTGGAAGAAAACGGACGGTGCTCAACAGATCACATAATTCAGTGGACAATTAATAGAAATGTTATTCTGTATAAAGAACATGTGAGAATAAATCTGCTCTCAAATACCAACGATAACAAGAACTCAGCATCCACTCTCTTTTCTTATCTGGGATACTCTTCTTCTGTGTTTGTTTATACACTGGTTTTCGAAACAGCGCCACCACTCTCACATTTTTGTGCAACAGCAGCTGCTCTGGTCACGTGATCCTAGCTCAAATCTTATTGGACGGCCGTGTTTTCGCTTTGCGAAACTGAAAAGATTTGTCGGACTGGTGTGGAAATTTTTTTTTTTGCATTTTCGGAGCGCGAATGTTCGCAGTCTATGTGGAAGCCTCCATAGAAATGTATTGTTTTTTATTCCAGTGCGTCATCGCGTCCAATATTCGTTTCGCTTTTTCGCGCTCAGTGTGTAAAGGCCGGACACAGCGTGTAGATTCTCACAATTGGCAGCAGAGACAGTACTCATGTAGGTGACACATGTTCAAATCCAGCACGCAACACTCCCTGATCCCTGACCGAGTGATCCTCTGTCCTCTCTCGTCAATCCGTTTCAAATAGTGACAAAAAGTTAAATGTCAGAACCAGAATCACGCACTACTGCAAACAAATCTTGAAACAGCACAACAGCAGCTCAACAACACTTATATAGCAATGCAACGCATGTCTACCTGATCTCCATTTGATGATGTCAGTGAATTCGCTGTTGTCTCCGGCCTCAGAGGCCTCTGACATTGTGCCCACGGTAGCCATCTTCCTTCTAAGGAGTCACGGGTACGTCTGACACGCTGAAGCAGAAATCCGGCTCTCCTTTACATATACAGCCCACTGCAAATCCCTGCAAAAGAGCACATCCCATCAGCCTGAGCTCTTTGAAATGCAACACCAGTATATTGTTGTCACATGACCTCATTATGTTACATGTTTAATTCAGAAGGTAGCGTTCAGTCATCACCCCCGAAAAGTCAAATTTCCGTTTGGTTTCCAATCCAGTTTTGTGCAAAAAATATTTGAATTTCACATTTATGCACATTTCAGCAAATGTAGTAGGCCATTCCATGAATGCAGAATATCCACTTACTGTCTTACATAGTGCACGTTGCTCTTTGAAATGTTAACACAGACCAACTTTTTCGAACAACTGCAAAGCTTTGTGGGAGAGCTGGAAAGTGCAGAGCAGGGAGAGGCCATGCCGTTTCTTCTAGAATCAAATGAAACTGTTTCAACATGGGCGTATAAACTCTTTTAGGTCATCCGGAAAGTGGGAAGAGGAGTGAACACAGTCTGAAAATCTGTTCAGCAATCCACCAAGTTGTGAGCCCCAAATGCTCACATGGTAAACTGCAGTGATGTTACAGCTCTGAGTGAATATGAACTGGTGTGGACTGAGCCAGGGCTGCGTTTCTCAAAAGCATTGCAAGCTAAGTTGATCGTAGAGTCCATTGGTGGCAAACTGGCAATGGTTCTACGCTCTACTTAGGCTTACAATGCTTTTGGGAAACGCAGCCCAGAGCTGTGAGACTGGAGGGGGCTATAGTTGAATTCTACTGCATTATAAATTTAGTCACAAGAAAGAAAAACAAACACGATCTCATTAATGAAATTCTCGTGCAATTATGAAGTACTTTGATTCTTTCCCTCAACAAGATCTCATTCTGAAAACTGTAAATATAATACTGCTTCAGATTCTGATCTGTGCCAATTCTAATTTTCATTCTACTTCTAATTACGTTTCTGAAGTAATTGAAATTGTTATTCGAGTTTCTAACATTATGATTCATAATTCTGATTTGAATTGTAATTACAATGCTAATTCAAATTCTGATTCTCACGGATGCTAATTTCAATTCTAGGCCTACTTCTGATTACATTTCTGGCATAATTTAAATTTGAATTGTAATTCTTATACTGATTCAAATTTTGATTCTCAGCGATTCTAATTCTCATTCTAATTCTTATTCTATTGATAAGAATAGAATAAGAATTAGAAGAACTCTGATACAATTAAAGAGAACTCTGATACAATTGAAATTCTGATTCTAATTTTGATTGTAATTCTGACGCTAACTTAAATTCTGATCTGAATTATAATTATACTGATTTAAATTCTTACTCATTCTATTTCCTATTCTATTAAATTCCTAATTTGAATTGTAATGCTTAATTTATTCATTTCAATTCTGATTATGACTTTGATTCTATTTCTGATTCTCACCAATTATATTTCTCATTCTAAGAATTTATGATTTGGATTGCAATTCTTACACCGATTCAAATTCTGATTCTCATCATTTCTAATTCTAATTTTGATTCTGACTCTTAGCAATTCAATTTCTTATTCTAATTCCATTGCTGCCGCTATTTAAATTCAGATTTATTCCAGTTGTAATACTACTTTTCATTTGATTCTATTTTTACATGTCAACACAACTGTCAAGTGAGAGAAGTCCAACTTGTAATTACATGAATTTGCAACTTCCAACATGACGTGATCTAATTTTGATTTGGATTCTGACTCCAAAACAATTCAGACACGCTATGCAACTGAAACTTATTTGCGGCACTGATGTTTGCTAGCAGAGGGTGTTACATTTAGGTTTATATTCCCTAAACCTATGCAACAAATCAGTCACTGCACATTTCATAGTGCATCCCTACTTCAAAAGCCGAATTAAAATTGCATTATTGAATGATTTGACAAATTCTGCAAAATGACAAATCTCGTCCTCCCATTGAGCAGTGCAAATCAGATGGCTCATGGCATTCAGAGATAAAGTATGGGTGCTGAGAGGCTGCTGCAGAGAGTTTGTGATGTCAAGATTGGCCTGAATCAGGGAAAAGCTACAGTGAGATCAACAGGGCAGGTGAAAACATCGGCCCTACAGCACCAACAGGCAGATGCACAATCAGGAGTAAGATGTTATCACCACATTAAGCACCCATACCAAAGAACACCCATCCGAATGAGGGTGGGACCAACTACCACACGAGAAAAACCAGGTCCTGTGTGTTTGTGTGTATGTGTGGAGGACAAGTTGTAACAGGAGCTGTCACCCAGCCAAACAGGTGACCACGTATTCATTCTGTAGCTCCCCCCACATTCCTGCCCTCAAAACACGCTCACTGATAAGGTCCACACCAACACCAGACCTCTCAAAACGGCACTTCAGCAGCTGATGGACACGACGGCTGGGTGATGTTATTGATTAGTAATGAGGTAATGAGCAGGAATGCAGAGAGTCGCTGGAGAGAACAGAAACACAGCCCCCTCTGATAATAATTTACTGCATGTCTTGTCCTTTAAAGCCTTCAGCTTTATAAGCAAATGTGTTGGCATTCAGCAAAAGTGAATGACGTAAATGGCTAACTTTAGATTCCAAAAGACTTGTACATGCATTCTTGCATAAAGTTTTTCGTTCGTGCATGCTTATAAAAACTAGATGCAACGGTCAATAGCAAGAATGACTTTTGTGTTCAGGATAAAAAAGCCAAAATCTAGAGAAAAATGCAATTTTTAGAAGCAAATCGTGAGTTGAAATACATGGCCATCTTACCTGCCAAATGTTCTGCATTGTGAAAGTGTACAGACCCTAACAACAACTCAAACTAACCCCCACAAAACCATAACACTGACCCTAATAGTCATTAATTGGGATAAATGACTCTAATCCCAAACAACCTTAACACTGACCTAACCCTACTTAAAACTACACAACTCCAACTTTAACCTAGCCAAGCCCAACTCTAACTAAACCTTACTTTAACCTAACCAACTTTAACCTAGCCAAGCCCAACTCTAACTAAACCTTACTTTAACCTAACCAACTTTAACCTAGCCAAGCCCAACTCTAACTAAACCTTACTTTAACCTAACCAACTTTAACCTAGCCAAGCCCAACTCTAACTAAACCTTACTTTAACCTAACCAACTTTAACCTAGCCAAGCCCAACTCTAACTAAACCTTACTTTAACCTAACCAACTTTAACCTAGCCAAGCCCAACTCTAACTAAACCTTACTTTAACCTAACCAACTTTAACCTAGCCAAGCCCAACTCTAACTAAACCTTACTTTAACCTAACCAACTTTAACCTAGCCAAGCCCAACTCTAACTAAACCTTACTTTAACCTAACCAACTTTAACCTAGCCAAGCCCAACTCTAACTAAACCTTACTTTAACCTAACCAACTTTAACCTAGCCAAGCCCAACTCTAACTAAACCTTACTTTAACCTAACCAACTTTAACCTAGCCAAGCCCAACTCTAACTAAACCTTACTTTAACCTAACCAACTTTAACCTAGCCAAGCCCAACTCTAACTAAACCTTACTTTAACCTAACCAACTTTAACCTAGCCAAGCCCAACTCTAACTAAACCTTACTTTAACCTAACCAACTTTAACCTAGCCAAGCCCAACTCTAACTAAACCTTACTTTAACCTAACCAACTTTAACCTAGCCAAGCCCAACTCTAACTAAACCTTACTTTAACCTAACCAACTTTAACCTAGCCAAGCCCAACTCTAACTAAACCTTACTTTAACCTAACCAACTTTAACCTAGCCAAGCCCAACTCTAACTAAACCTTACTTTAACCTAACCTTAACTTACTTAAGGTTTAACTTACTTTAACCTAACCTTACCCTGCCTAACCGTAGATCATGTGACCCTAACTAAACCCAACCTACTCAACCATTTACTAACTCCAACCATAGCTTTAACTAACTCCTGCAATCCGAGATCAGTCCAAGTTTGTTTATTGAGTTTCCTACAATACAGCAATCAAACTTCTCACTAACTTCCAGGAATTAAAGGTCAGACAGACCATCAGAGAAACCAAAGGAGTAAATAACACTCACTAAACCCACTTAAAGCATTTCACAGATGCATAGCCTTCATCTGTTGGTTTGTTTGTTTGTTTGTTTGTTTAGTTTAACTTGTTTAGTTAATTTAGTCAGTCGGGTTCAGGCGCCCATAACTCAACAAACATCTCAAAGTTTAGTCAACACGTGTAAGTGTGATCTGAAAAGCAGCAGCAGCAGCAGCTCTCACCTTTGCGTGATGAACCTCTCAGTGCAGTAGCCTACAGTGACTTTGTATCATTGAGAAAGTAATGAATGATTGGCTCTTATTAGGGCATGTTCAGCGCTCCACACGTCTTCACTCAGCTGCCAGCTCGTCTAATGCTCCAGAACTCTGCTCAATGCTTTCACAACTCCCTCCAGGAAGCAGCAAAGCTATCCGACCCGACTGTTCTGGCGCTCCTGGAGCGTTTCAGCTCTGCCCCAAAGTTTCCTTTCCTCATGAATAACACAAGAAGAGTAACAGCGCGAGCTCTCTCCAGCAGCCCCGCCCACACGCGCAGCAGGAATGATGGGCGCGTGACGTCACGAGGCGCACCTGATGGGTTGAGTGACGAGCGCGTCCCCGTGTGGAATTTAGTGGACAGTGTTGGGCAGAAACTGGTTACTGTAATAACATTACTTTTTACAGTAACTAGTCGTGTCACTAATTAATACGAGTTCAGTAATAATATTACAGTTCACATCCATAAAACAGCTAGTTAGGCTACTTAGTTACTTTTGATGCCTTAACCCCTACTTTTTTGAAATCCAACAATTCCTAGATTTATCAGGAAAGCTTAAAGCTTACATTCAGGGGATGGAGATATTGCCATTACACTGATTTTGTCAGGAGAAAAGCTGATCTGAACACAGGTGTGTAAATTGTGGCGTTACTTTACTCTGGTATTACACGGCTTACCCACCCACATCCCTCTGATCCCCATAGAAATTCTCTAAAATACTCAAAAAATGCTGGGTTAAATACAACCAACCCAGTGCTGGGTAAAATAGGGACAAACCCAACAATTTGGTTGTTTTGACCCAGCGGTTGGGTCAAAACAACCCAGTTTCTGGGTTTGTCCCTATTTTACCCAGCGCTTGGTTGTATTTAACCCAGCATTTTTTAGAGTGTATAATTAAAAAATCGTATGAACTTATGTGAATTCTTTTGATAAGATACTGCATGAAATGTAATCATATTTGGGTAACAGAGAAATTATAGCTTCAAGTTACACATGACAATTAATAGGCGACACCACTTTTACTTAAAAGTCACTATCAATCACCATTGAGTGTCTGTAATAATTCTGACTGCGATCCAGTGTAGATTTTGGTGAAACGATGAGGCAGAAATATATTGTTATAACATTTTAAGAATTTTATGGGGAAGATACACAACTTCTGTGGGGCGTGAAGAAAAAGAAATGTAACTAGTAGTGTAACTAATCACTGTTACCAGATAGTAATAAGTAAAGTAACAATATTACTTTTGAAAGGAGTAACTAGTAACGAGTAAAAAATTACATTTGGCAAACAAGCCAACACTGTTATAACCATTTAAAATATACGTTAAAAATGTAATTGTGTTTCATATAGCCTGTACATACACTCAAAACATGCTGGTTAATATAACCCAGCGCTGGGTTGTTTTGAACCCAGCTGTTGGGTTGTTTTGAACCAGCGGTTGGTTTGTTTTGAACCAGCGGTTGGTTTGTTTTGAACCAGCGGTTGGTTTGTTTTGAACCAGCGGTTGGTTTGTTTTGAACCAGCGGTTGGTTTGTTTTGAACCAGCGGTTGGTTTGTTTTGAACCAGCGGTTGGTTTGTTTTGAACCAGCGGTTGGTTTGTTTTGACCCAGAGGTTGGGTTGTTTTGACTAGCGGTTGGGTTGTTTTGAACCAGCGTTTGGGTTGTTTTGAACCAGCTGTTGGGTTTTTTTGACCCAGCTGTTGGGTTGTTTTGACTCAGCTGTTGGGTTGTTTTGTCCCAGCTGTTGGGTTGTTTTGACCCCGCTGTTGGGTTGTTTTGACCCAGCTACTGGGTTGTTTTGACCCAGCTGTTGGGTTGTTTTGACCCCAGCTGTTGGGTTGTTTTGAACCCAGCTATTGGGTTGTTTGACCCCAGCTGTTGGGTTGTTTTGACCAGCTGTTGGGTTGTTTTGACCCAGCTGTGGGGTTGTTTTGACCCAGCTGTTGGGTAGTTTTGACCCAGCTGTTGGGTTGTTTTGAACCCAACCGCTGGGTCAAAACAACCCAATAGCTGGGTCCAAACAACCCAACATTGGGTCAAAACAATCCAAAAAGTGACAAACCCAGCTGTTGGGTTGTTTTGAACCCAACCGCTGGGTCAAAACAATCCCATAGCTGGTGTGTCCCTTTTTAACCCAGCGCTTGGTTATATTTAACCCAGCATTTTTTAGAGTGTACAGTATATACTGTATGTACAGCATATTACACAACATTAAAATCACTCACAGTTGAAGTGAATGGTTTACCTACAAAAAAAACGGTAAAAGGAAGGACAACCGCTGAACCGGCGACAGGACCATGGGCGCCCAATGCTCATTATTGATGCACTTGGGGAGCCAAGGCTATTCCGTCGGGTCCGATCACACAGAAGAGGTACTGTAGCTCATATTGCTGAAATCTTACTGCTGGCCATGATAGAAAAATGTCAGAACACACAGTGCATTGCAGTTTATTGCGTATGGAAAATAAATTCAAATACAACAACCATGTGTATTTTGTTTAATTATTTTTTATTAGATTTGATAATACACAAACACTTTGCTGATTAAACAACTTTACAACACAATATAAAAATGCACTACCATGTTACATACAGCCATGCCTCCAGCAAACTGTAGCCTAAACAAAAATAGCATATATTTCAGAAGCAATATATAAAAAAATGACAGATGCGAGAATATAGATGCAACATTACAGAGGTGTTGAATCGTATTCAGATTTTTTGGTCTATAGCAATGTTCACATATACTGTTATTATAATTGTTGTTGTTATTTATAATTTATTGTCTATTCACTTTGTTATTAGTGTTTTATTACCTTAAATTATATGTCTGCACTATGTACTTTCTGTACTGAACAAATTCCTCGCGTGTGTAAACACACTTGGCAATAAAGCTCTTTCTGATTCTCATTCGGATATTAATGTATTTACATATTTTGTTATGAAGTTACATTGCAAAGTCAATAAAATAATAATTTTTTTTAACGACATCTGAATTTTATTTTTTTATAATTTGTGATGAAAATGAAATATTTAGCTGAAAGTTAATTTAATATTGGTTTATTAAAAATATTGAATTATTTAGAAGTTAATTTAAGTTGCCAATAGGAGGCAGTATAAGACCACCCATTTAACACGATGTCGAGTCGTTTTTGCAGTTTTCCTTATTTGTTCTTTCATCCAGCAAGTGTGTGTCCCCATGTGTCCCGCTTCATGCACTTTATGTCATACGCGCTCTCAGCAGCAGCTTCATCTCCTTTTAGTTATCCAGAGCGGATCAACATTTCTGCATCCTGAAAGGTATCGCATGCAACGAGCAGCGTGCAAATCTTTTTTGCTCTCCGTGCATCTTTAGATTTTCTCCTGGACGTGATGTGCGCTGCGGTTGTGCACGTTTATCTTCGACGCACATATGATGGATATAAAAATGAAAACATACTACCAGGAGTGGGGTTCGAACCCACGCGGACATATGTCCATTGGATCTTAAGTCCAACGCCTTAACCACTCGGCCATCCTGGTGAATACACATCTACATATAGCCCGAACACAAATTTTTATAAACAACATGCAATCTGAACTATGACC
This sequence comes from Sinocyclocheilus anophthalmus, assembly GCA_018155175.1. Classification (NCBI taxonomy): domain Eukaryota; kingdom Metazoa; phylum Chordata; class Actinopteri; order Cypriniformes; family Cyprinidae; genus Sinocyclocheilus; species Sinocyclocheilus anophthalmus. The sequence continues at coordinate 72,571 of JADLZN010001770.1, read as the reverse complement.
ATTAATTGCTGCTGTTGTGTCTCATCTCCGTGGATCTGTTTGTGGCCGTTCTTCTATAGTTTCATTTCATATTCAGAGCTGCACGGCATTCGGTGCAGCTGCAGAAACTGACTGTTATTTAAATGAACACCTTTAATAATAATTAATTATATTTATACTTTGCTAACATCAGTACCACATCTGTTTACTTACTGTTGTCCAAATCTAATGCTAAAATTCCTGAGGATGAAACTGATTTCAGATAGGCAGCATTGCTCTGTCACTGAGACGGTTTGGTTGTTGTTGGTAAATCAGCTTGACAGTGTAGCTATGTTGGGGAATAGTGGAGACCAGTATAAACCTCATTTTCATGAATGACAGCGGCCATTCAAAGTCACCAGCTCAACCAGATTGGCTGGTCTAGGCTTTGTTCACCAGGAAAATATCTCCATACAATAACCTGAAAACAAAACTAAAACAAAACAAACTTATCACAATACACTGAAATAAACCATGAATTAATTTATGTCTAACTTTCTCCTATTCGCCATATTATTTACAGTTAAACACTGCAGGTGCTATTCGAAACCTTTAAACATAAAAAAATGCCTAGCATTGCTGTTGAAAAAACTAGCTAAAAGCAGCCTAAGCTGGTTTGCTGGTCTTAGCTGGGTTAAGCTGGAAGTAGCTGGTTTTAGCTGGTCTCCCAGCCTGGCTAGGCGTTTCAAGCTGGTTTTAGCTGGTTGTTCCAGCTAAGACTAGCCTGACCAGCTAAAGAAGTGGTCAAAAGTTGACTCAAAACCCCTCTAAAACCAGCCTACTATTGGGTTGTTTTGACCCAGCTGTTGGGTTGTTTTGAACCCAGCAGTTGGGTTGTTTTGAACCCAGCAGTTGGGTTGTTTTGAACCAGCTATTGGATTGTTTTGACCCAGCAGCTGGGTTGTTTTTGACCCAGCAGTTGGGTTGTTTTGAACCCAGCATTTGGGTTGTTTTGAACCCAGCTGTTGGGTTGTTTTGACCCAGCTGTTGGGTTGTTTTGACCCAGCTGTTGGGTTGTTTTGACCCAGCTGTTGGGTTGTTTTGACCCAGCTGTTGGGTTGTTTTGACCCAGCTGTTGGGTTGTTTAGACCCAGCTGTTGATTTGTTTTGACCCAGCTGTTGGGTTGTTTTGACCCCTATTGGGTTGTTTTGACCCTGCTTTTGGGTTGTTTTGACCCAGCTGTTGGGTTGTTTTGAACCCAGCAGTTGGGTTGTTTTGAACCCAGCTATTGGGTTGTTTTGACCCCAGCTGTTGGGTTGTTTGAACCCAGCTGTTGGGTTGTTTTGAACCCAGCTGTTGGGTTGTTTTGACCCAAAGGGTTTGGTTGTTTTGACCCAGCTATTGGGTGTTTTGACCCAGCTGTTGGGTTGTTTTGACCCCGCGGTTGGTTTGTTTTGACCCAGCGGTTGGTTTGTTTTGACCCAGAGGTTGGGTTGTTTTGACTAGCGGTTGGGTTGTTTTGAACCAGCGTTTGGGTTGTTTTGACCCAGCTGTTGGGTTGTTTTGAACCCAGCTGTTGGGTTGTTTTGACCCAGCTGTTGGGTTGTTTTGAACCCAGCTGTTGGGTTGTTTTGACCCAGCGCTGGGTTAAAAAGGGACAAACCTAGTTATTGGGTTGTTTTGACCCAGCAGTTATAGCTGGGTTTGTCCCTTTTTAACCTAGCATTTTTTAGAGTGTACAGTATATACTGTATGTACAGCATATTACACAACATTAAAAGCACTCACAGTTGAAGTGAATGGTTTACCTACAAAAAAAATGGTAAAAGGAAGGACAACCGCTGAACCGGCGACAGGATCATGGGCGCGCTGCCCAATGCTCATTATTGATGCACTTGGGGAGCCAAGGCTATTCCGTCGGGTCCGATCACACAGAAGAGGTACTGTAGCTCATATTACCAGCTATGACCAGGCTGGATGACCAGCTAAAACCAGCTAACCAGCTAGGCTGGTTTTAGCTGTTTTTTTTTAACATGAACATATTAGTATGAAAGTGGAAATCAATTGAAAATAAGAGCAAAACTGGTAGGCCTAATGAATTAGTTCAACACACTCTCATGGCAATTCGTAACTACTTTACACGATGGTGAATTTGTGGCTAAATCCTATGAATTTGTTCAATCTCATTCATACATTTTGTGGGGTGGACCTTCATGCCTACGTTTTTGTTTCTAGAAAAACAACAACAACAACAACATACATTTCCTTACAAATCACATCATGCGAATTCATTCAAAATCGACACCTTGAAAATACATGTTTTCTCATGAAGTTGAGTTAGCATTGTTATTATTCTTTCATGGTTTGTTACAGTGTTCTGGCATACAACACATTTTAACACTTTTAAATTCATTTATGCCACTAGACATTAAAAATACTGATTTACTCACCCATTGTAGGTGACATTCCTCTTTAGGATGGAAGCGTGTCGATGATTCTAGAACTCTAAACGTAATTTCACTCAAGATGACACTCATTGGCATCTTTATTAATACCGTGTAACAGCCCAGGTACATTTTCCTTCTTGTCATGTATGGAATATTATTCTCCTTCTTGATTGTGTTATTTACCTGAGCTACAAGAAAAGCGAAAGCGTTCCAGATGTTACCAGTGTAAGCTACATTACTTTGAGGAATTATTTTGAGAAGCAAACATGTACTGACCTGATCTTCTGGTTGTCTGAATTTCTCCTATCCACTGTTGTGTTCTATGAATTTTTCCTTGAGTTGTTGACTGTGGTGTGCGGTGCCAACACAGGTTTCATGTGAGTGTAAATGCCCTCCTACACTGCTATTATGACAGCAGATCTCTCGCGATACCACGCCTTCAAACACATGCTGAAAATTCATGCATTGGATATTCTGTCGGAACAGCAATGCTAAAATAAATGTAAAAAGTGCTTTTAGTGAACCAACCATACAAGGACATCCATCCAAACACTAATGGTATTAGTCAAAAACCACATGTGTGAGGACTTTGCAAACACCTAGCCTACCTATATAAGGTCTAACAAATTCATATTGGAGCAAAAAAACCAAGCCATTAGGTAAAAGGAACTGCCTGCAGAGCTCGGAGACATGATTTTGTCGAGGCACCGATCTGGTGGAAGATTTCACAAGAGTACTCCATAATTGGTCTCCATACTTCTTAAATGGAAGAAGTTTAAACAGACAGGAGCATCTAGGAACATCTAGGATTCTTCCTAGAACTGGACAACCAACTGAGCAATCGGAAGAAAAGGGCCTTGATAGTGAGGTGACCAAGAAGCTGATGGTCACTCTGGTTGAGCTCCAGAGATCAATCGTAAAGATGGGAGAAGCTTACAGAAGGAAAAACGTCACTGCAACATTCCACCAATCTGAAGATACAAATTACCTAAATAAACAGTGCTTGTGAAAACTGTGTTTTACTGTGTTAAGTAAATACACAAAAATAAAGTTACAGAAGTTACTACAGAAGTAAAGATCAGCGAGACATACTCTATTTTTCTTTTGAGGTTTGATTAACATTATTAACATTCGAAATGCATGGTTATATTGATGCACATCCAATATTTTCTTAACTGTTTTACGTTCACTTAAAACGTAACCGACTGTGTTTACTTGGCTACTCATCAAGACTCATCATAATTTTGTGTGTTTTTGCTCAAGAATATGTGAAATGGAACTTGTTACTTGCGTGCTGTTTTCTGTGTGCGTGGTACTGGGGAACACAAAAGCACTCCAGTCGAAGAAAACAAAACAACAAAAGTGCATTTAATAGGTGTAAACGGGGCCTGTGAGTGACTCAACCAGAGAGCAGACTTGAACCCAATCAAACATCTCTGGAGAGACCTAAAATGGCTGTCTACTTAATAGTCCCTGTCCAACCTGACAGAGCTTGAGAAGATCTGCAGAGAGGAATGGCAGAAAATCCCGGAATGAAAAGCTTGTCGCATCAAACCCAAAAGACCACAGTAAAAAATGACCGTGAATTTAACGGTAAAATACTGTAAAAATGCTACAGTAAATTTTGTTGATACACTTAAATTTTACAAACAATTTATCTGTGTATATTGGCTTTAATCTTTTCTATTTGTTCACTAAAACGTAAACTATGGAGGGATCAATTATCCAGAAGGAAACGTACACTGTAAAAAATGACCGTGAATTTAACGGTAAAATACTGTAAAAATGCTACAGTAAAAACCGGTTAAATGGTTAACGGTAAATTCCCCCCTATATTACGGTTAAAATGTATTGGACATTAATTTTACGGTAGTATACCATTTTTGGAAGTGAAAAAGACTGTATAATTTACAGTGAATAACCGTAAATTGACATTCCCAGAATTCCCTGCGTTACATTTCAAATTTGATGTTTTTTTGTTGAAATAACTATGTTTCTTCTTAGTTTTTTCTTATCAGTTTTGTATATTAGGGTTGTGTGTTACACCTAATGTTGTTAAATGAATGTTTATTGCATTATTTCAGTTTCATGTGTGTTACCATGATGGTGTTTAGTGTTTGTGTGAATGACGCTGTGCACCTTCTATATATGTTATTATTTAAAAGCTGCTTGTGATGGGCTTTGGTTCATCATGTGACTTTCTCATCACCACCTGCATTTGGTGGTTATCAGTGTATTACAAAGGTACAAAACAGATTTCAGTACTTCAATAGGTTGGTATATTAACATTATTTCAGTTAATGAAATTATGGTATTTAACTGTAAATTTAAGTTAAAACTTAAAATGCTGCTACCGTATTTTTTACCACAGCTGCCGGTTCTTTACCGTACATTTTACAGAATTGTTTTTACAGTGTAGGCTGTAAGCACTGCCAAAGGTATGAATACTTTTGTCAGTGTGATCTTTCAGTTTCTCTGCTAAGTTATCGAATCTGGTTTTTCCTTTGTTATTATTGGGTAGGTATGGAGTGTAGATTGATGTGGGAAAAATATTTAAAACATTTTAGCACAAGGCTGTCTGTCTTCCACAGAAACATTTATTCACTTATGTATATTACAAATAACGCACAGTGCTTTCAAGCTGTGTATATCAGTATGTGTGTCTCTCAGTAATCAGACCCATGAATCAGAAATTGCTACTATGTTCTGCCAGTTGTGCTTCAAAAAACACAAGCTGATATACAGTATAAAATAAGCACAAATGATAGGCTACTTTTGTGTGTTATGTATAAATGAAAGTCATACAGGTAAATCAGTTACAGACACACCACTGCATCATGATGAGATACTGTCCATATTTACATGACATTACAGATGGAGGAATTTTAAGAATTACCAAGAAGCTTAATTATGTTGATAAATATCTGTTTTTGCATTTCATTGTTGACCTATGATTATCATTTAATACAAAACAAGAAACTACACATATGAAACCCCTAATTTTTGACTTGCATGTATGTTTTTGCCTTTTCCTATGATGCCAAGTAATGAAGGAAGTGAAATGTTAACTTTTAAAGCAAAAGACTAGTTATTGGCAATGTACAGAGATGAGTCTGGCACTGAGATTTTCTGCACACATTAAATACAGCAATCCCTTCTGTTTCCTGTAGGGGTCATTACAATGCTTTAACCTCGAGCTGACTGCTGGCACAAAGATCAAATACACACTTGACATTGCATACTCTTTTTTATTTTTTTTTATTACAGCACGGATTTCTATGAACAGATTTGATGAAGAATACATTGCAGCACAGATTTTAAGTTATAGAAAGACAGTTTTTTATTTATTTATTACACATCAGTATCTGATTTAGTAACCTAAAAGTGCCACATCAGTATTGCTATCTGTTTTAAAATCATTTTTTATTTGTTATTTTCTGACATTTAAGAGGGATATGTCTGAATTACCATGACTGTATACAAAAAAGAGAGGAATACACTGTAAAAATGTTTTCATCAATATGCTATCTATTTTTTACAATAATCAATTATTTCTACTCAATCATATAAGTTTATAAATTAACTTAATATTCTTCATTATTAATTCAATTAAGTGGCCAGAAATGGTGTGATCAGAAAGTATTGTCCACTCAAAAATGAAAATTCTGAATCATTTATATAATTCCAAACACGTGTGTGTTTTAGACATTTAGCAATGACAAAAAGCACTATAAAAGTTCCATAAAGATATCTCATACAACTCCCTTTGTGTTCCCCAGAAAAAGAAAAATGATGGACATGATGGAATTCATTTCTTGGCTGCACTATTTAAGAAATCTCATTCACAATGTAAAACAGCAAGAACTAGCCTATTAATTATTGTAATCAATTATCAATGTTTATCTTTGCATCTGTTTCTTTTTGTTGTTGTTGCTTTATAAAAACCCTTTGAAAATCAATGTATTTTAAAAATCTGCCTTTTATGTTTCTCCTTAAACTATTTCTCCGTCATTGCTTTCTTTTCAGTGTCTCTCTCCGCCATCCTCTTTCTCTCCCTCTCTTTCTCTCCCTCTCTTTCTCTCCCTCTCTTTCTCGCTGTAATACTCCTCTTTTAAAGGGGTCATATGATGCGATTTCAAGTTTTCCTTTCTCTTTGGAGTGTTACAAGCTCTTGGTGCATAAAGAAGATGTGTAATGTTGCAAAGACTAAAGTCTCACATCCAAAGAGATATTCTCTTTATCAAAGTTAAGAGTTAACCACCCCTACCTAAAACGACTCATTCTAACAAGCCCCCACATGTCTACAAATATTTGCATAATGTGCCCAAATGTTCAGCAAAGAAAGAAGGTGTGGTTTCAGTAATTGCAGTTAGTGTTGAAGCAGCCATGTCGGGAGACGCTGTGTGTTTCTAGGCGAAAGCAGAAGCACTTTATTTGGCCTTCCGAAAGTAGATGCAATTAGGAATCATTGGTTAAGATTTATTTACAACAGAACAGCACAACCCAGATTTTTGAATTTGTGCAACGCATTTTATGGACGACAGTTTTTTGAACCTAGAAGAGTACAAGGCTGGCTGTGCAAAAAGGCTATTTAAAAAAAAAGACTTTGGCTATGACAATCTGGTGCTTCTGAATCAGCGATTGTAAGTATGTTTTGTTATTAGTTTAAGGATTTGCTATTGACTTTTCAAATGCGGAGTTTTGCGCAGCGCAAAGTAACGTGTCGTGTGTGTGTGTGTGTGAGAGAGTGTGTGGTGTGTGTGTGTGTGTGTGTGAGTGTTGGGTGTGTGTGTGTGTGTGTGAGATGTGAGTTTGGTGTGGGTCTGTGTGTTTGTGTGTGTGTGTGAGTGTGTTTGTGTGTTTGTGTGTGTGTTTTTGTGTGTGTTTGTTTGTGTGTGTGGGTCTGTGTGTGTGGGTGTGTGTGTGTATGAGAGAGAGAGAGAGTGTGTGTGTATGTGTGTGTGTGTGTGTGTGATGTGTGTTGTGTGTGTGTGAGTGTGTGTGAGCGAGTGTGTGTGGGTGTGTGTGTGTGTGTGTGTGTGGATTGTGTGTGTGTGTGTGTGTGTGAGCGAGTGTGTGTGTGTGAGTGTGTTTGTGAGTTGTGTGTGTGTGTGGTGTGAGTGTGATTGTGTTGTGAGTGTGTGGTGTGTTTGTTGAGTGTTGAGTTTGTTTTGTTAGGGGAACAGGGTCACATCACAGGAGAGTGAACTGTCTGTCAGAAATCATCGCACGTCAGCTGTCTTAACCGCGGCTTGTGTACTGCATCATCACTGTGTCTGTCACGCGACTCTGTTCCCCTTTCGGGCTTGAACTGATGGTAAAACTAATGACATTATTTACTGTCTTTACATTTATTTTGAAAGATGAAGCTGGCGCTTATGGTAAGTGCGTTACATTTTCCGACGAGTGCTTGTGGTGTTCAGCCAATCACATGCACTGGGTCAGCTGGCCTATCAGAGCAGACTGCGCTTGTCAGAAAGAGGACTTTGTAGAAAACGAAGCGTTTGCGAGAGGCGGGGCATAGAGGGCCTACAATAATGTACAGTATTTGAAAAATAATGTGTTTTTTGAACATTAAAGTATGTCAGCATATTCTGTTACACCAAATACACCAAATAATAATCTTTAAAATAGCCTCATGTGACCCCTTTAAGTTTTCCCTCTCTCTGCGCCTCCTCCCTTTGGCGGTCACATGAGATCGACATTATTGCCCGAGTACGCGTCTCTGTAGGCGGCGTGGAACACGGCCTCCCTGGCGACCTCAGTGGCCTCCTGTACACTCATTCCCCAGAAAACGCTGCTGTCCAGAATCAAGTATGCATAGGGAGACCCCGAGCCCACAGAGAACAGCTCCCCCTGCAGGCGCAGCCCGTCACTGCACACATAAATAACCCGCGGGCCGCATATTCTCATATTCTCCAATGACTTTTGGAGACTTGTTGGGTCATCCCCATCCCATCCACACAACTTGGCTGCGACATACAGTTCCGTGCCTTTGAATGGATGCAGCATGTGGGACAGCAATTTGGCAGCGCCCCCTGTTGACAGCCTGCGGCGGTGTCGAAGCTGGTACAGCCTGAGCTCCCGAGCCAGGATGTGCTTCCAGAGTGTGCAGTCAGGAGGTGGTGCCGACCAGGTGAGAGTGGATGGGTAAGACCTTAGGGGGACGCGGGACAGGCCACCAGCCCCGAGCAGCTGGAACGCGTGTCGGCTGCGGCGATCACTCCTCCCTGGAACGCGAAGCCGAGAGTTGTGGTGCTGTGAGAGATAGAGAGAATGGGGCAAGGTGTGGGTGGAGGAAGAGAGATGGACGGCAGAGAGGGGTGTAGATGGTCTATTTTCAGTAGGTTTGTCAGCGCTGAACTGAGGCTTGTTTGACCAAAGTTTACAGGGCTCTCTGTAAGGTATCGGCATGTAAAACTCCAGAGGACTCAAGCCGCCCCTCCCAGGTAGCCTTGTAGAAAGAGCTTCTCCTTGAATCCCCCCTCCGGACAGATGAGTGGAATCTTCATTGAGGGAACAGAGGGGGGTTGTGCAAGCCGCATACATCTTGCAAAGCCATAAACTATTGTGTAGATGTACAATAAATTGTAACTCTTTCAGTTATTACAGTGCATGACATAAACTGCAAAAACATGTCATAAATGAGCTGTGAAGGTTTTCAGGCCAATTTGTTTTCTTTCAGTATTGTCTTCTTATAGACCTATCGCATTCAGGTGGGTCAGTTTGTTGGTAAAGAAGTCCTGGTTTACTTCAGAATTGGATTCCACTCGCATTCCTGGTGTGCATATCTTCTTGTGGTGGTGATTGGCTGTTGAAACATAAATCAAACATGCCTAGCCTCTTCTCTAGACCCCCACTGGTCCTGATCCAGATTTTACTCTTATGGAAAACCAAAAGCAATGAGTACCATCGATTCAGAATAAAATATTCAACTCTCCATTCACTTGACATCTCAAAGTTCAGTCTTAAACCACTATATCACTAGTATCATAAGCTCAGTAGCTACAGCTGTAAAAGCTCAGGGGCTCTTTATATAAGCACCATTTCCTGATTGACTCAACCAGAAATGCATGAAAATGATAACGTAAGCCTTACAACCCAAGCTTGATGATACAGACCATGCAATTTCATTTTCAAAGCATGTTTTGTGTTGTTGTGCTGCATAGTGTTGTTATAACAACCAATTCCTTATACAAAAAAAAAACATACATAATGACATGCTATAAATGGGTTTTTAACATAATTTTGAATTGACATTTACTTGATTGTAGTGAAAAAATTCAATTGTTAACTAATTATATATATATTTTTAAAGCATAATGCACTATATTCAAAAGTTTGGGGTAAATAAGATTATAAAATAATAATAGCTAATAATTATTTAAGCAATGGTGCATTAAATTGATCAAAAGTGACAGTACAGACATTATACCTTTACATTAAACTATACAGTATTACTGTATTTTTCATCAAATAAATGCAGCCTTATTAAGTAGTTAAATAAGAAACTTATTTCAAAAACATCAAAAAATGTGTCAATTAAACAGACAACAATTCGAAAATATAATAATACAGTCATTCTTGAGAAGTGGGATAAAACAGGGTGCAAAATTGAAAAAATAAAACCTTGTACTCAGACAAATGTATCTTATACTGAGCTACTGAGCTATGCTTTGATACAACCTCCCAACTTTTCTCTTTTTTAACAAAATGTGCTTTTTCTACCTTGGACTGTGTGATATAATTTCAGCTTTATCTTTAACAGAATTCAAGATGTTTTTAACATTTCAAAGCACATTCTCGTGTTTGCAGACAGATTACACTTTCACATGTGGCCAACAATTCCACAACAAATATAAAATATCAATGAAATATTATCAAAATATTCAACTGACGGAGGTGACAGAACTGACGGAGGTGACGAAAACGCAACTTTAAAATCGTATTAAACATGCATGTGTCATTAAATAACAACCTTGCTTTGATATGATATATTAAGTGTTGCTTTTGATAAAACAAGCTCTTTTTCATCATTGTTATCCATTTTATTGCATATGAATACTTGAACCCTTCTCTGTGGACACACTGTTTTAGATGTAGTGAGAGGACATTAAGAAACACAGATTTGGTATAACAAAGACAAAATTTAATTGGAGGTGATAATTGTGTTAAATACATTCAATTATTAATCCCTCATGACATATACAATTAAAAATATATATATATTTTAAATCTAATAGCAGTTACCCTTGCTGGACCAGTTTTGTCCCACGTCTCAAGAATGACTAAATTAAAGAGGTCATTGAGCGATTTCAATTGTTCCTTCTCTGTGGAGTGTTTACAAGCTCTTGTGCAAGAAGATCTTTAAAGTTGCAAAGACTACAGTTTCAAATCCAAAGAGATATTCTTTATAGTTAAGACTTGTCCACGCTCTCCTAAAATGCCTCGTTTAAACACCCCCCACATGTCTACGTCACTATGTGGGAAGATTTGCATAACGCCGCCCAAATGTTCACGCAAAGAAAGAAAACGTAACTTTTATTCTCGCTGTAGTATTGTTGCCGCCGCCATGTCGTGAAGACGCTGTGTGTTTCGTTGTGAAAGCGAAAGTACTTTGTTTGGTCTTCCAAAAGAGGATGATATCCGCTTCGTCATGCCTGGAGCTGATCCGTGCTGGTCGCTGAGGAAATACATCAGTTTGTGAGGGGCGTAAGATTTCCTTCTTTGTAAAAATCGACAGAAAGGCGGGGCATAGAGGAGAAACAATAATGTACAGTATGTGGAAAATAATGTGTTTTTTAACCTTAAACCGCATAAACACATTTCATTACACCAAATAATGTTCTTTTTAGCAGCATCATATGACCCCTTTAATACAGTTATAAAAATACATAGTTATTATATTTTCGAATTGTTGTTTATTAGTGACGTTTCTTTATACAAATAACAGGGGTTCTTTGGACTTGGAATAGGAATGTTTCCTGGGATGGAAGAGGAACGCTTGCTGAAGGCTGCTCTTCTGTCACTCAGCCTCGCTGGAGGAAGGGAAAGCGATGATGACGCTCAGCGTTCTGAACTGTCCGTAGCGTTCTAGTCGCGTCGCGTCGCGTCGCTGCGGCGAGTCACGCATAGCAGAGTGTGGCGTGTACAGTGACACACACAAACACTGCAGGCACTCTCACACACGGAAGAGCGATGTAGCATGTCGTGACAGTAAACACCTGGGTTATCTCCATACAGACCTGTGAATGCGGCGTTTGATCGCTTCATGACCGTCGCGCGTCGCGTTCTTTAGACAGCGAAGATGAGCGTTGTGTGGAGTTTCATCTTCGCAGCTCTTATGCTCTCACCGGTAAGACATTTCAACTTTATTTTCACTTCTATGCAGCTTTCATAGTCGCTTGAGATTCAGTTTCAGCTTTAAAAATCTGTCACAATAGCATGAATCGTTTCCAGGTGTATTTGTGCGTGTTATTTCTGGTATTTGTGTGTATCCTAACCTAATAGACTACCTTTTCCATATTCTGACGTGGTACTAGGGATGCTAACAATTAATCGACAATCAATTAATTGTCGATAAGACATGTACTCGATTAAAGCTATGGTAGACAGTGTTGGGCGTAATATATTACAAGTAACGCGAGTTACGTAATCAGATTACTTTCTTCAAGTAACTAGTAAAGTAACGCATTACTTTTTAATTTACAAGAGAATATCTGAGTTACTTTTTCAAATAAGTAACGCAAGTTACTTTTTTTTTCAATTTATTGATTGACAGCTCTCCTGTCCCCATGTTGAGAGAAATCAGATGTTACTGTAGTTCTAAAATAAATATGAATATGCATTAATTCATCTCACTCACAAAAAAAAACACAGATTCATCAAAATGAATAAAAATAATGCAACTCAGAATATGACGCAAACCTGCAATAATTAAATGTTAAACAACACAAATATCCTTTATGTATTTATTCCCATTCTATTAACCAATGTCTTTGCTTCTGACCTTCGATGATCCAGTTCAACCGTACTAATAAGCACAAATTACTCTAGACAAACATTTGTGTGTTTTTGTTTATTGCTGAAGTGTGTTGAAATGTCTTCTTCTGCATTCTACTGTACGGACGTAACTTTACTTTCCCTTCAGCCTGAGGCTTATTCATTTCACTTTTGGTGTGAAAGGCTTTTATATTTGCCAAAAATATAACTTTTTTATTTTAAAAACAAACAAGCAAGCCCTGTCCAGATTTAAAAAGTAACGCAAAAGTAACGTAACTCATTACTTTCCATAAAAAGTAACTTGATTAGTTACTTTTTTATGGAGTAACGCAATATTGTAATGCATTACTTTTAAAAGTAACTTTCCCCAACACTGGTGGTAGATTAAGCTATAGTCTAGTTTGGGGGTGCGTGCGGCTCATGAGCAAAACACAGCAGCAGCAACCTGTGCGTGACGGTGACGGCTGGAATTCTATTGCACAAATAATTCACAATGTACAAATTACGCTTTTAATGTGATCCAAAATGTAAAAGTACATTTACATAGAAACAATACAAATGCCATCAACATGGAAAGCAATAGAAATTGTGTTGCTAACCATAAGTCAAGTTTAATTATATTTCCCCACAAAGATAATTGTGCCATCATATATTGGGCTCATCCCTGGTCTCATCTTAATGCGTTCTCCCAATATTCCAAAGCAAACGACACTGTAAATGGTAAGAAAAGCGAATTATATCTTCAGCACGAGCGAGACATTGGATGTTGAGCTGCCGGGGAAAGCGAAAGTGAATACCGGTGCATGTGACCTGCTGAAAATAAATAAATAAATACATTAATAATAGAATAATTCATTCCTGCAACTTGTTAATTTGTTCCTACGATTTATTAATTTGTGGCCACAGTCCATGTTTCATTAATTTCTTCCATAGTTAACTCATGATTTAACTAAAATGAGGGAATTAATTAATAAGTCATATAGGAACAAATTCTTAATTCCACGCAATCTTTCATTGACATAGGCTATATGTGCCATGGTAATACTATGGTATTCTCTGAAGTTCCCTGGAGTGTAAATAATATTGTACATGAATGATGTATAAACCTGTAGTCAAATACAAAGACAATAAATTCTATTTTGCTTAAAGATAATGATGCCTGTTTTAGTAACTGCAAATATTTTCTTTAATTGCATTGTGACATAAACCACATCTTTCAAATTATCACTACCGTGGGAAATCTCATTGATATATTAAAAATAACAAATAAATAAAATATGCTATAAGAATATACATACGTAGATACATATACATACATACTGTGTATATATATATAATTTGGGAGTAATGATCCCAGCTTTTCAATCAAGCATCAAGCCAGTGTGTGATCTGGATTATATCATAAAGTCATATTTGCTGTCTAAATGTATAAAAAACACAAAATTCAGCAATAACATACTTTGTAATCTTCCATACTGGAGATTGAAGTGTGGGTCTATCTCTCTGAAGGTTTGGTGTGAGTCTCCTGATGCTGAAAGGACTCCTCATGGAGACTTCGTGCGCTTTGGACATGCTCCCGACAGAGTGATGGACAAATGTAGTGTACAGGTGCAGTATAACTGCTCTGCTGCCTGTCGAATCGGGGTCGAAATTGTTATTTCAGCCCCAACAACGACAGCCTACAGAAGGACCTGGACTAACCATAAGAGATTTGGAAAACCCAGATCCAGAACGGTTCCTCTGGTGTTTCCTCCAGCTGTGCTGTACCGTAGAGACTTTTTTGTCAGGCGGCCACTGGAGACATGTGATGTGGTGCTGAAGGCCTGGATGATTCATCTGGTGGAAGAGGAAATTGGTGGCAGCCATGCTAAAGGATATGACCAGTCTCTTGTGAGAACTTCTACGTCTTTGAGGACACTACCACTTTCTGAACGCCCAGCATGTCCACAGACTAGATCGGTCTCATGGGGCGCGTGGCTGATGTGGCAGCTGACCAAAGATACCGTGAGAAAGTGTCCACATGAGTCAGGTGCGTACCTAACTGACCAAAAGAAAATAGTTAACAAATGATTTAATGATTTACTCACCCTCATGTCATATGTTGTTTTTTTCCTCACATGGAACACAAAAAGTCATTACTCACTGAAAATCTAATTCACAAGCATGTTCAGATTCCAAAATGCCTCACACCAGGTTTATCATCACCAATGCTGAATCACCATTGGTTCTCATGCACGTTGTAACCAAACATGATATACCAGTTTACATAAATAAGATGGACAGCAAAATTTGAGCTACAGTGGAGGGAAAGATAAAAAAATAATAATAATTTGCTCCCCACATAAAGTTGAATATGGACTTTATTTATAGAGCTTGACAGACCACATGGTCACTATGAACTGTCATTGTGCTGTTTGTGTTTCACTGGAGAAAAAACAACAACACAAAACAGACAAACAAACAAATGACATGATGTTGAGCATAAATGAGATAGCTAGTTTAGGTTGTTTGAAGATACTGTACTGTCTTGATTTACCAGGTGCAGCAATGGCAGATTATATTTCTAAACTTTTATTTGGTAATTTGTGCCTTTCCAGACATTGTGGATATCCTGACTTTTCCATTTGCAAGTACCGGTGAGAGGTTTGGTATCATACATACGTTTTCCTCCTTCAGAAATAGAGATCTAGAAAGGAGACGCACCCTCGCTCTCAAACAGCCAAGGTCAGACTTGCTGTCAAGAAGCTTCATTCAAATTTCTCAATGCTACTTGATAACAATTACATTGCTGTTTGAAAAAAAGTTAATTAAATTAAGTAAGATATTCATTAAATACATATAAAGCACATACAAAGGGTGATCTAGATGGTTGCTATGGCATTTCTGAAACTTAACTCTTTAAAAATTTACCATCTAGAAAAGTGCCTATTGCCAGCCTGGCAACCACCCGGAAAACTCTCACGGCCACTCAGAACATCTTGGCAACACCCTAGAAACGCCTTTGTGATCACTAAGAACACCTTAGCAACACTCTAGCAATGATCAATGCCCTAGAAACCACCCTGAACGCAACACCCTCACTTAAAATGCCTTAGCAACACCCTAACAATGTCATAGAAACAACCCATAAGACGTTAGCAACAACCTGGTAACACCCCTACAATCATTCAGAATATTTTAATTACACCCTAGTAATTCCCTAGAATGCACTGAAAACACCAACTGCTTAACAACAATTAAGCAACCACAAAAACACATTGCAAAACTATAGCCACTATTCAGAACATCTTAGTAACTCCCTAGCAATGCACCTAGGGACCACACAGAACACACTAGGCATCTCTCAGTATACCTTAGCAACAACACCCCTACAATCAGCCAGAATATTTTAACAACAGCCCTAGAATATACTGAGAATCATAGCAACCCTCAATCATAACACCCTACTCATCACCCAGAATTCATTAGCAACACCCTTGCAATGCTCCAGAGACCACTCTGAACACCCTAATAACACCCTAGTCATCACTCAGAATACCTTAGCAATACCCTAGCAATGTTATATCATCAACTTACAACACCTTAGTAACAACCTGGCAACACCTCTACAGTAGAGTCACCCAGAATATGCAGCCTAGCAAGCTCTAGAATGCACTGAGAACACCTTAGCAACCTCTTAGCAACACCCTAATCATCACTCGGAATACATGAGAAACACCCTAGATGTCACTCAGAAAACCTTAGCAACACCCTAGTCGTCAGTCGGAATACCTTAGCAACACCCTAGTCGTCACTCGGAATACCTTAGCAACACTCTAGTCGTCACTCGGAATACATGCGCAACACCCTAGTTGTCACTCGGAATACCTTAAAAACACCCTAGTTGTCACTCGGAATACCTTAGCAACACCCTAGACGTCACTCAGAAAACCTAAGCAACACCCTATTCGTCACTTGGAATACCTTAGCAACACCCTAGTCGTCACTCGGAATACCTTAGCAACACTCTAGTCGTCACTCGGAATACATGCGCAACACCCTAGTTGTCACTCGGAATACCTTAAAAACACCCTAGTTGTCACTCGGAATACCTTAGCAACACCCTAGTTGTCACTCGGAATACCTTAAAAACACCCTAGTTGTCACTCGGAATACCTTAGCAACACCCTAGTTGTAACTCAGAATACCTTAGCAACACCCTAGTCATCACGCAGAGTACATTAGCAACCCTATAATCCTATAGAAACAACTCTGGCAACACCCTTACAGTCACACTGAATGTTTAACTGACTCTTAAGCAACACCCTATTCGTCACTCGGAATACCTTAGCAACACCCTAGACGTCACTCAGAAAACCTAAGCAACACCCTATTCATCATTTGGAATACCTTAGCAACACCCTAGTTGTCACTCGGAATACCTTAGCAACACCTTAGACGTCAATCAGAAAACCTAAGCAACACCCTATTCGTCATTTGGGATACCTTAGCAACACCCTAGTAGTCACTCTGAATACCTTAGCAACACCCTAGTTGTAACTCAGAATACCTTAGCAACACCCTAGTCATCACGCAGAGTACATTAGCAACACCCTATAATGCTATAGAAACAACTCTGGCAACACCCTTACAATCACACTAAATGTTTAACTGACTCTTAACTACAGCCTGACAACTGTAATTAAAACATTGCTAGGCATTGTGGGCCCTATCAACCATAATGCCTAGCAACACCCTAGAAACCACTCAGAACACCTTAATACTGGGCTAGTTTTAGAACCTCTACATTATCTCTAACACTGCGGTTTTTTAACGGAAATCTCAAATTCCTGTTGTAGTCTTTTAGATGCAATATGAGATAACATAACTAACATTACTGTGCTCACTATAAGCACTTCATATGTGCTTGCCGTCCTGATGATGTGATGTTGAATCTAAAGAGGGTGTTGGCCCGTCATGTTTGAAGCTCCCATTATCTGCTCTCTGCAGTGTGACGCTGTCAGTGTGGCTGTACTTGCTGAGCTGGTGCAACCAGTCTGTGTGTGGAATAATCAGGCATGTCAATGAATACAGGAACTACGGAAGTCCTCTCATTATGCTGTCTGACACAGGTAAGCCAGGCAGGGCGCATTCCATCATATGACCTCACTTCAAGAAAAAACTCTAGCATATATAAAGGAATAGTTCAGCCACATCTAGAACGTTCTAAAATAATAATAAAAACCTATGTTGCTCAAACCAGTATCTTTTTTGCTGTGGAACACAACATTTTTTTTAGCAAAAATAATGTTTATCTGATGTTTGTATCATGCAATGAATGTGCATGTTATGAGCTATATTTCAAGCCAGACAATAGCTTTGTATGAGAAACAGAATGAAATACAAGTTGTTATGTACGTGACATGCACGCGTCAATATGTCTTGGTCCTCAGGTGATATAGTGGTGCAGGTGCAATTGGTTGCTGGAGAGGAGCAGGCGTTTACAGCACACGCAGCTTTACCCCTCCGTACCTGGATCCGTCTGGACATCTTCTTTCAGGTGTCAGAGGTACATCAGCTATATTCATATGCAGTCATGTGCACTTTTCTTAGATAAGTCACACTCAATACATACTAGGGGTGTAACGGTACACAGAAGTCACGGTTTAGTATGGACCTCGTTGGCATCCTGTTTGCAGACTTATAATATTTCCACACAAATTTTAGGAAATGAATGCAGTTTGAGTTCAATTCTGGAATAGAGATCAGCCAAAATGAAACTAAAAACCACATTTTTCAGAATCATAGCCACTCGACCGGTGCATCTCTGGAACCCTGAAACTTTCCCACACTTCTGATTTAAAACAAGCAGGCGGTTCTTCGAGCTTTTATGTGTTATGTGAACTCGCCGTTCTTGTTTTGGGTTGTTACATAGATCGTCTCTTCTTCTGCTCTTTCCTGTTTTGGAGGTTAGCGTTACATTACTTCTAAATTGATTGCCTATGACTGAATGTATTCGTCATCTGACTGCATGAACCAAACTGTGACATCCATACCGTGACCGTTTGGGACAAATACATGTACCGTTACACCCCTAATACATACAGAGGCACAACTGATGAAACAACATTTATGTGTGAATGTAGAAGAAACTGAAACTGTTTTTCTCATGTCAGGCAAAACTCACAATTACAAAGATCTTACCTACAGGAAAGAATTTGGAGATCACTCATCTTTCTTAGTAAGTCCCAACATCACATCTACACAAAAAAAATAAAAGTAAAATAAAAATACTGGGTTCGATTCCCACAGAAATGCTTTGTCCTGTTTCCAGTAAAATAATAATATGCTATAATATAATATTCTTTAAGCAATAAATAATTGAATAAAATTAAGATATTGTTTTCAAGAGAATAAAATATAGATTCTAATTATGTAAGTAATATTGTCTGGCAAATGACAAATTTTTTTAAGCAAGGTTTTTGGCAAACGTCCAACTAAATTTATTTATGTATTTATTTAGTGTTTTTTTAAACTTTCTACAACCATTTTTTTATAGTGTAGTTCATGTTAAGTGAAACCTTTCTTTCTTTCTTTCAGTTTTCGTCAGCCAGTTCAATTCAATGACACATCAGGATATTTTGTGATTGGTGGATGCAGCTACATGCAGGGGATTCATGGCTATATTGGACCAATCAAATACTATCGTTTAGGCTCAGAATATGTGAGTCCTCTCTTATCAATAGATAAATGCATATAAAAAAAATATTGTGCAAATAATAATCACATGAAGCAGCATACATTCAGACATTCTTATGTAATAATATCTTATATCATTTCTATTCAAGGTGACAAACCCCCTGTCCCCTGTTAGGACGCTGAAGGAGCTGGACAGACTCCACAGACACTGTGAGGAAATGAGATGGGTTACTGAAGACTATCTGCAAGCATTGAGACAAAACCGAGACATCTCTAGAGGTCAGTTAATATGAACTTGACCATAATAGATCAAATACCAAATGATTTGGTATAATCACCTCCCATAACATTACAAAGTTTGTTTTTGCGATTCATTTTCACGCACTGAGGAGCAAGTACTTTATTATGTAGAAAAAAGAGCTTTCTTATGAAGCTCTTATTAAAGAGTTTGTTATTAATGGCAACAAACTTGGTATGCTAGAGTAGCAGCTTAAACGACATTTGAGAGTGTTGGCTCTTCAAAATGTACAAACAATGTAAACAATGACAACGTTTTAATTTTGGGTGAACAGTTCCTAAAGACTTTGTGTTTTTGGTCATCAGATGTTTGTGAGTGTTTTTATGGAGACATTAAGAGGAAGTTTGATCGTAGGAAATGCACACAAACTTGGTCGTGGGACCAGCAAAGAAGATTCAGCCTCACCCTGAGGCTTCTAGAAGAACACCAGGAGCTCATAACAGGTAGCAGTGGTTTAATGTGGTCCTTTATAATGTGAGCTATGATGATTTTGGTGGAAAAGTTCCTCTGTTCCTCAGGTCTGGGCAACAGCAGCAGACATTTGCTACGTCTAGGCCGAGTGATTTACCAGGATGCGATAAAGACAATAGCTAAAGCAGAGGAATCTGCCGGCGGTCTGGATCTCCTGTCCACTATTATTCAGCAGCTTCAGGTGTCCTCCTGCTGGGGTCACCAGCACTCCTCTCTTCTGCTCGCTACCCTGCACCTGGCCGGCCTGGGTGTCCCGGTGGACCTGGAGCAGGTGGGAACCAGAACACCTGAGCATTCAACAGTCATTATAAAAGAGCCACGCAGTGGAAGCGTAATTCATTTTGAAGTCCACCTGAAATCAAAATGGACCATATTTACATTCTTAAAGGGATATTTCACCCCAAAATTTTTAATTTTGTCATCATTTACTTTCCCTCACGTCATTCTAAATCCGTAAGACTTTCGTTCATCTTCAGAACACAAATTAAGTTTTTTTTAATTACATCTGAGAGATTTCTGTCCCTCCATTGACAGTAACTACCACTTTGACGCTTCGAAATGTTCATAAAGACATTTTAAAATGAATCCATATGAACATAACTTTTTAGTCCAAATTTTCTGAAGAGACTCGATCACTTTATATGATGAACAAATTGAATTTACGCTTTCATTCACATATAAACATTAAAGGGGTCATATGATGCAATTACAATTTTTCCTTTCTCTTTGAAGTGTTACAAGCTCTTGGTGCATAAAGAAGATCTGTAAAGTTGCAAAGACTAAAGTCTCAAATCCAAAGAGATATTCTTTATAAAAGTTAAGAGTCAGCCACGCCTATCTAAAACGGCTCGTTCTAACACGCCCCACATGTCTACATCACGATGTGGGAAGATCTGCATAACGCCGCCCAAATGTTCACGCAAAGAAAGAAGGCGTAACTTTTATTCTCGCTGTAGTATTGTTGCTGCCGCCGCCATGTCGTGAAGACGCTGTGTGTTTCATTGTGAAAGCAAAACTACTTTGTTTGGTCTTCCAAAAGAGGACGATATCCGCTTCGTCATGTCTAGAGCTGATCTGTGCTGGTCGCTGAGGAAATACTTCAACTTCTGGCTGTGGGTCGCCGGATCGGCTTTCACCGTGGACAAAGCGGAGTCCAGCCCGGGGTCGTCACATGTGGTTGCCGCAAGCCTCCTTTGTCGAATCCGCCGGCCGCCGCTCCTCCGCTCACTCAAGGCCGCCGTGTGTGACGCTGTGTGTTTCGTTGTGAAAGCGAAACTACTTTGTTTGGCCATCCAAAAATGGACACAACTAGAAATCAATGGTTAACTTGTATTTACAACATTGTTCCAGAACTTCAACCCAATATTCAGGTTCATTCTCGTGTCGCTACCAGTGTGTCAACACTCCTGAAAATTGAAGCCAAAACATTTCGACCGGCTTCTGGTGGCTGGCTGCAGTATAGGGCCCAAACCTACCCTCCTCTATTGCCTTTTCCACTGCGTGGTACGACTCGGCTCAGTACGGCACGGCTCGTTTTGCGTTTCCACTGCCGTCATACCACTTTAGATGGGCGGAATATTCACATGTCTTTATAGGTTGACCTGCACCTCGAGCTGCCGCGATCCTAACACTTTTTTTCATTCCGCGCGCCCATCAAGCTCTCGATTGAGCAGCTCCTCTGCTATCACGAGAGGAACGTCGGTACGTCCTCAACATGGGGAACAGACACTTTTTGGTGTTAAAAGGTGCGCTCGTTCAACAGTTTGCGTCATCCTTCGCTACTGGCTGTGCTGATTTAAATCTAGCGCTTCTTTTGTGTTTGTGTCGCAGGTTCAATGACGCAAGTTCAGTGACGCAGGTAGTGACAATTCTGTCCGGCCAGTCAGTGATCAGCAGAGTTTATGTGTCACGTTTTGGTAACAGTACGGTTCACTTTGAACACCAACCGAGGTGGTACTAAAAAAAGTACCAGGTACCAGGTACTGTACCCAGTGGAAAACCCCCCAAAAGTGAACCGTACCGAGCCGTACCATGCATTGGAAAAGCGCCATATGTAAGCAAATGGGGGGTAAGCCAAACTGAAAAATCGAATTACACTTACCCAAAGATGGTTTCCATCATTTTAGGTAGTTCTTATCACACTGACGTACGTTCAAGTGTTCGTTTTTCTAATAAGTTCGTTTTCTGCGCAGTCTCTGACTCCAAATTAATTATTACTGTGCAGACACAGGCTCCAAATGATGTCATTGGCGCAAGATGACAGTGGCCATACTGGGATGATTTGGCTTCACTTCTCAATAGTGGACGGAAGTGGAGATGCTTCGTCCATCTTTTTTTTACAGTCTATGTGTGTTACGCAGCACAAGAACCAATGAGAATTGTTTTCTGTGGAAGGCAGACAGGGCCAAAACTCTTTACATGGAACGGGTGAAATGTCACCGTATCAACATGCACTGTTTGTCCGCTTTAATACTGGTTTATTTTGTATGTGTAGACACGCATATTCTGGCCTTGTTAAGGCATCAGTTTGTGCCTTAGTACGTGTAAAGAGGCACAGTTTTACCATATTAAGACAACAAATTTGAATGTATCTCTCAACACACACATTCTGGTGGTGTTTGAACCTGTGATACTTTATAAAGTAGACCTACCTCGAGATTTACCCACATATTCATTCTTTCTTTAGATTACTGCAGCATTGCTTTACTGATATCTACTGTGCTTGAGTAAATTAATTAATGTTCTAATGTAAATGAAGACTTCCCTACCCGAGAAAGAACGCTGAACTAAACAACTAAAAATGAAATGAAAAACCAGGTCATAAGACTGTCATCACACACACCGTACCAGGCGAAACCATATTTCACTGTTTAAAGAGTTTTGACCCTATCCACCTTCCATAGTTTTTGTGTGTCAAGCAAGTTTTGTTGAGCTTCTGTTTGTTCGCTGATCAATGTTTATGTATTTAATTTTAAAAGACTACCTGTGAACGTACTTGTGAACAAAGTGGTAGTAGCATTGACTGTCAATGGAGTGACAGAAATCTCTCAGATTTCATAAAAACAATCTTCATTTATGTTCTGAAGATGAATGAAAGTCTTACAGGTTTGGAACAACATGAAGGTGAGTAAATGATGACAAATTTTTAATTTCTGGGTGAACTATCTCTTTAATATATTCTTGATTTATTGCGAATGATACATCAGTGCACAATTTTCCAAACAGAAAATGTTTGCCTCCATAATCTTTCATCTGAATTGCTTAACTAACTAATAACCGCCTCTAAAAACCTCTTTCTCTTTGGATGACGTCACCTAGTCTTATCGATAGGCTAGCATATTAATGGTAACCGTTAGCCAAATAGCTATTTAAGCATTGTTTTAGGCTAGTGTTGTAGCCTTTCTTTTGTTTTATGTTGACTTGAGTAGTAATTTGATTAAAAGCTACAAAACCAGAGACACTGCAATAGAAGCGAGGACAAGAGCTACAGGAGAAACACAGACACAGGGGCGCCAGATACACATGTTGATTGATACAGCAATACCAGCGTCAAAGTTTGACCTTGAACTGTTGATAACATCTTTTTCTCAGGGTCATGTCTATAGTTTGATAGGTGGTGTCTCTGATGACCGTCTCGCTCTGATGCATTTGGGATACAAGCACATGCAGGGTCTGGATGGTTTCCCCAAAGAACAGAACACAGCTTACGGGTACTACGCCAACATCGGCAAACAGACCAGCATCGACCGCGATAAAGTACAAGACTCTACGGTGAGTTACACATTTATGTACAGAGATTAGCAATGCATGCAAATGTAAATGTTAATATAAATGATTTTATAGGTATAATACATCAGTTATATTTAAACCAGCTCTTGTTGTTATTATTGTGGCAGACAAAAAAAAACATTACAAAAACAGTTTTATTACATGGCAAGCTTAATTGATGCTGCCATTTGGTAAAACCTCAAGAACATTTTTAGTAGTTACAACATTTGACAATGAAATCAAAAATTCTGTTGAAAAATGCTTTTCAAAACATTGTTTTTCAAACAAACTTAAACACAAAGATTGCATTTCTACCAGAAAGACCATATCAATTTAGAATGTTATTTAGTGAAAAATACTAAATTCTTCATAATTCCATTAATTCAGTTTAACAAACATGTGTTTGCTTGTCTAAATGAAATTTGGTTTTAGTCATGAAAATGCAGTTAATTTGAATACAGAACCTAAAGGATTTCAATTTGCAAATGCTCATTTGCATAATAAAATAGTGGCTCAGTATCTTGTTTATCAGCAAGCACAGTCAAATATTTAGAAAAACGACACTCCTGAAGTGTGTTACGTTGGTTGTTATTGAAATATTGGAACTGTCTGATTGTTTTGATGTGAAGTAATCTTGTCTAAATGTGTTTCTTCTCTGCAGCAAACTCTCACAGAACACATTCATTTAAACAATGACAACGAACTCCACACTCAAGCGGGCGAGCTGGGCGACATTGTGCAGTATTTGAAACACCAGGCTGACAGAGGAGATGTAGAGTCTCAGGTGTTCACTTTTTATCCTCACTTTCTCACGATCTCTCTTTGTCTTTGGGTATTCCTCAAGTTAAACTTGAAATTTAGACTTCAATCCTTCTGGTTTAGGAAATGTAGTGAGGGTTTGTTGAAGTGGATGAAGATCTGGGGCCAGATTCACAAAAAGAATTAAAGTCTTCTAAACTGTTGCTTTCTTATTTTCTAATTTCTAAAAATGTTAAGAATATAGTGTATTTACAAAAATACTTAAGCATTAAGAATTCACATTTTTGAAAAGAATGTTCTGAAAAGTCACTGTAAATAATTTCTTAAAGATTAGATAAATTCCAATTTGTTTAAAATTCTCATAGGTAAAGCCTGTAATTTTATTCTTGAGAGAAAACACATAGGGCCTATATTAAAGAAAATATTTGAGAACTTTCAAGAAGTGCATCTTTCTTAAGAATGTCATAGAAATGATTTGAGTAACTTTCTTTTTTTCCCTTTTTTTAATAAAAACTAGAACTGGGGCCCAGGGTCTACGACAAATATTTAATTTTGTTTGGAAACTTTATTTTCAGTTTAAGATGAATGAATGAATGAATGTATAGATATACTTTCGTGACTTGTCGTGAAAGGTTATGTAAAAATATGACAGGATGAAAAGCTACTCTTTATACTAATAATTTCTCATTAAAAGCTAAATCATGTTCAAAACCGAAGATGATAACGACAACCTGGGTTTTATGGAATATGGTAACACAATGTCCCCATAATGTTACAGATAATTGTCAGCAAAGGTACCTTTTGTTTCTTCATTTGAGATTCTCAGCTGTTGTAACTCAGTTGTGGGCTGGTGTTTCTTGTAGAAAACTCTGGCCAGGATGCATCTTTGGGGCAGTAACGGGGTGGAGAAAGACATTCCTGCAGCAGTCATGTGGTACACCAGAAGCGCCCTGCAGATGGTCGATCCCACCGCCATGTACGACTACGCCATTCTCCTTCTGAAGGTGATCCACGGGTTATATGGAAATCTTTTGAGCCGTATCTTTTAGCTTTTGCATTGTAAAAAGGGCACATGTGCTTGTTTTGTATAAGTAGAAACTCCTGACACAAGTTTAGGAAAATAAGTGTAAAATTGTGTATTTATATATACTTTCAAGACTGCCCGTCATGTAGAAACAACTGCTTGCTTTTGTGCTTGAACAGGGCACAGGAGTGAAGAAGAACCGAACGCTTGGCCTTGAGCTTCTGGAGAAAGCTGCCGACATGGTGAGCGTACGAGTATCAGCGTGTGTGTGTGTGGTTGTGTTGTGATTTCTATAATGGGCCATGTGTGTTTTTCTCAGGGTTCTGTAGAAGCTCTGAATGGCCTCGGATGGTACTACAGTAGCATAGTAAAGGATGGAAGAAAGGCCTTTCGATACTTTGAGTTGGCGGCTCAGAACGGCAGTTCTGATGGGCTCTTCAATGTGGGCGTCTACCAGTTAAATGGTGACAATCCTGACAAACCAGACAGGAACGAGGTCAGAGGTCGCACATTTAAAGGAATAGTTCACCCAAAAATGAAAATTCGCTGTTAATATATTCACCCTCAGGCCATCCAATATGTAGGTGACTTTTTTCAACAGTAGAAGAGAAAAGAAGATTTTTTTAGATGAAACCTGGTGATTCATATAATGCAAGCCAGCAGCTGCCCACTTTTGATAATTAAAAAAAGCATATCAAGGAACACAAAATTACTGCCTGTGGCTCCTGATGATATACAGGTGCATCTCAATAAATTAGAATGTCGTGGAAAAGTTAATTCAACTTTAATTGTGAAACTCGTGTATTAAATAAAATCAGTGCACACAGACTGAAGTAGTTTAAGACTGTTGGTTCTTTTAATTGTGGTGATTTTTGCTCACATTTAACAAAAACCCTCCAATTTTCTATCTCAACAAATTAGAATATGGTGTCATGTCAATCAGCTAATCAACTCAAACACCTGCAAAGGTTTCCTGAGCCTTCAATATGGTCTCTCAGTTTGGTTCACTAGGCTACACAATCCTGGGGAAGACTGCTGATCTGACAGTTAACCAGAAGACAATCATTGACACCCTCCACAAAAAGGGTAAAGCCACAAACATTCTTGCCACAGAAGCTGGCTGTTCACAGAGTGCTGGATCCAAGCATGTTAACAGAAAGTTGAGTGGAAGGAAATAGTGTGGAAGTAAAAGATGCACAACCAACCGAGAGAAGCCTTATGGGGATTGTCAAGCAAAATTGATTCAAGACTTTGAGTGAACTTCACAAGGAATGGACTGAGGCTGGGGTCAAGGCATCAAGAGGCACCACACACATACGTGTCAAGGAATATGGCTACAGTTTTCGTATTCATTTTGTTAAGCCACTCCTGAACCACAGATAATGTCAGCGGCGTCTTACCTGGGCTAAGGAGAAGAAGAACTGGACTGTTGCCCAGTGGTCCAAAGTCCTCTTTTCAGATGAGATTGTATTTCATTTGGAAACCAAGGTCCTAGAGTCTGGAGGAGGGGTGGAGAAGCTCATAGCCCAAGGTGCTTGAAGTCCAGTGTTAAGTTTCCACAGTCTGTGATGATTGGGGTGCAATGTCATCTGCTGGTGTTGGGCCATTGTGTTTTTTGAAAACCAACGTCACTGCACCCGTTACCAAGAAATTTTGGAGCACTTCAATGCTTCCTTCTGCTGAAGCTTTATGGAGATGCTGATTTCATTTTCCATCAGGATTTGGCACCTGCCCACACTGCCAAAAACACCAAAAGTTTTTTAAATGACCATGGTGTTGGTGTGCTTGACAGGCCAGCAAACTCACATACCTGAACCCCATTGAGAATCTATGGGGTATTGTAAAGAGGAAAATGAGAAATGAGACCAAAAAATGCAGATGAGCTGACGGCCACTGTCAAAGAAACCTGGGCTTCCATTCCACCTCAGCAGTGCCACAGGCTGATTGTCCCCATGCCACGCCACACTGATGCAGTAACTCATGCAAAAGGAGCCCCTACCAAGTACTGAATACATGTACAGTAAATGAACATACTTTTCCAGAAGGCCATCAATTCCTAAAATGTTTTTTCTATTGTGTCCCTTATGAAGTATTCTTAACAAAAAATGTTTTTTTCTAATTTGTTGAGATAGTGAATTTGGTGGTTTTTTGTTAAATGTGAGCCAAAATCATCACATTAAAAGAACCAAAGACTTAAACTACATCAGTCTGTGTGCACTGAATTTATTTAATACAAGTTTCACAATTTGAGTTGAATTAATGAAATAAATGAACTTTTCCACAACATTCTAATGTATTGAGATCCCGTAAACCGAGCGTTCCTGTGCAAGAAACTGAACATTATTTACAACATTATACCTGTAATCCAGAGCCTCACCGCATGGAAATACAAGTCTTTTCCATGAACGGGTTGTTCGGTCTGACTATTTTCTCAGTTCAGTTACTGTTGGAATAACTGGATCGCTGAGTTTGGGAAAAACCAGCATCAAAGGATCATGACTCCTGTATTTTTGGCTCATGTCTGAAAGGGGAGTTTTGATTGATTAACTTTTCGATATGTGCTGTTTAGCCAAGAATCACACTTCAGTTCGATTTGGTTTCGTTTTGGTAACTTAGTTCACTGAAGCTCTGGATTCAAGGTAAGAATCGGGTTAATAATGTGCAGGCGTTTTCTTGCACAGACCGATCCTTTCGCTTCTTAAGACCTCGATATATCATCAGGAGCTATGGGTATTCATTTTTGTGTTCCTTGATATGCTTTTTTTAATTATCAAAAATGGGCAGCTGCTGACATGATTTTATGAATCATCAAAGACCAGAATGTTAGCTAAAAATCTTCTTTACTGAAAAAAGTCACCTACATCTGGGATGGAATGAGGGTGAGTAAACGAAACAGCAAATGAATTTCTTTGTGAGAACTATGCCCTTAAACCTTCAATGGTGTTACAGTTTAACATTTTTATGGCTTGAGTTTACAGTGTATGATCACAATGCTTTTTCAGACTGTCTGCATTCCACTACTTCTTTCTTCTTGCAAATGCGGCTCAGCGGACATCACCGTGGACGGCGGCTGTGGGCAGTCGGCAATTGTTTTCTCTCCACTGGAGCCTACAATGAGTGCCAAGAGATTCAAGAACCAAGCTGTTGGCTGTATGTCCGTCTCATATATCCTTCTACCTGAACTCTTCTTTACAATCTACCTGAACAATCCTTCAATGACTTCATACGTACACGGCCACCACACATGGACTTTCATTTACTGGAAAAGTGTGCAAGTTTGACAGATTTGGACAAACCATACTAAAGCAAATGTCAGGATCATCTGATGAAGATCACGTATTTGATATGTTTTTTTCTCTTGTGTTGGTTTTCTCCGTTTCTTCAGGCGTTGAAGGCGAGTCGTGAGATTGGAATGGGCACTGGGCTGCATGGTTACATCGCTCTTCAACTTTCAAGAAGGATCATGTTGATATATCCGCTATCCCTTCAATGTACATCTACATCGATACATCCATCCATCCATTTCTTTATTCATCCTCCTCCATCCATCCATCCATCCACCCATCATCCATCTGTCCCTTCATTCATCCATACATTCCTTTATTCATCCATCCATCCCTTCACCTCTCCATCCATCCCAAAATCCATCCACGCCTTCTTCCATTCATCCGTCCATCCCTTGAGATATTCATTCATCCAACATCTGTCCACCTGTCCGTCCGTCCCTCCATCCATTCATCCATTCACCTGT
Source organism: Sinocyclocheilus anophthalmus (assembly GCA_018155175.1). NCBI lineage: Eukaryota > Metazoa > Chordata > Actinopteri > Cypriniformes > Cyprinidae > Sinocyclocheilus > Sinocyclocheilus anophthalmus. The sequence goes on along the minus strand of JADLZN010001770.1, from coordinate 43,414 downwards.
CCATCTACCATCCATCCCTTTCACCGCTCCATTCACCAAAATCCCTCCACGCCTCTTCCATTCCATCCGTCCACATTCAGATTTCATCCAACATCCTCCATCCATCCTCCATCGCTTCGTCCTCCCTTCCGTCCATCCATCCATCCACCCATCTATCCATGCATTCACCTGTCCTTTCATCCATCCATCCATCCATCCGTCCGTTCCGTGCCGTCCAATCCATCTATCCAGCCTTCACCTGTCCTTTCCATTCCATGCCATCCACCAAACCGTGCCGTCCTCCGTCCAATCCGTCCCTCCCAGGCATTCCCCTGTATCCTTTCCATCCATCCATGCCATCCATCCAACGGTCCGTCCGTCCGTCCATTCCATCCATCCATCCAACGGTCCCGGTCCGTCCTTTCCGTCCGTCCATCCATCCATGCCCTTCACCTGTCCATCCATCCACCCGTCCGTCCATCTGTCCATCCATCCATCCATGCATTCACCGTCCCTTTCTCCATCCATCCATTATCCATCCATTATCCCTTCCGTCCCTCCATCCAATCCACCCATCTATCCAACCATCCGTCCATCCATCCACCCATCTATCCACCCATCTATCCATCCATCCATCTGTCCGTCCATCCATCCATCCATCCATCCACCCTCTATCCACCCATCCGTCCGTCCGTCCATCTATCCACCCATCCGTCCGTCCATCTATCCATCCATCCATCCGTCCGTCCATCATCCATCCATCCACCACCCCTTCCTCCATCCATTCATTCATGTATCCACAGTGTTGGATAGTTGATAATTGATTACATAACCAGATTCCAGAAAATAAATACTTGTAATTAGATTATATTACATTTGAAAAATAATCATAATCAGACTACAGTTAAATTTTTATTATTTACATGACTACTTAATGTTCACAAAACAGCAAAAAATTATTCATAATTCATTGATTCGCTCTAATTCTTCTTTTGTATCTTTTGTCTTTTCCTATTTGATTATATATATGTTCATCTTCCGGTTTTGTGGAAATGCACACACAGATTGACCACTAGTCAGACGGTTATAATTATTTATATTATTTATTTCTTTTTATTTAACATTTTTAAGATTTAATTAATTATTACCTTTTCGTTAATTTACAAACCCCCTGCAATTCTTTTGCAAACCGCTGGAAACCCCGATGTAATGTAATGTTTAATGCGCTTCATGACAAAAAATTTAATATTTTTTTTTTCTCTTTAAATTTTTAGATCAATATGGTACAATAATATACTATTTAGATCAATGTGATAAATTAATTAGGTCAAAAGTAATCAAATAGTAGTCAGAATATACTGTATTACCTAAAATGTTTTAAAGTAATGGATTACATTACTAACTACATTTTTCATCTTGTAATTTGTATTCAGTAAGTAATCTACTCAGCACTGTCCATCCATCCATCCTCCATCCATCCATCCCTATATGCATCCATCCATTTATCCATTTCCTGGATAAGACCCTTGAGATGTACTGTCGTCTTGTTTTCGAGGGGGTCATATGACTTGACAAAACTTCCGAAAACACACAAGTCACTGCAGAGCCAATAGGTGGAGCTAGACACTTCAAACCACACCTCACCCATAACCCTATCCTTAAACATAACTCCACCTATTAGGCTCTCAGAGGTGGCTTCTTTTTTGCCCATAAATATTTTAAAGGAATTAAGAACCAGCACAGTATTGAAAATAACTTATTTTGTGTGTTACACAGAAGAAAAAGTAATATTTCTGAATGTTTGTGTGACTTTTTTTTTGTCTGTTCAAGGCATGAAGCGTTGGTGAAATATGCCATGCTAGCAGAAACTGGTCTCGGTGTGGCACAGCACAATGCTGCCCATCTGTGCGAGGTGAACAGTGTCAGTCCAACCATCTCAAGCCTATCATTTCCTGACTGTTGTTTTTTTACCCCATTGTTTCATGTGTGTTTCTAGGTGTTAGGTCACAGTTCTGCCTGCCAGTGGAGGTACCACAACTACTCCACCTACAATCACATCCCCCAGGAAGTTGGTGTGTGACACTAACATACAGCTACTTCTCTTTTATGGCTTTGCCTCAATTCATTCACATTTTATTTTATATTTTTATTTATTTTTACCCTGATCTGTGACAAACAAATGTAATTTCTACCACGTCTCAAATCACGTTTCATTCTGAAGTGGAAATGATGGTTGTGCAATAAAATTCATTTCGTATCTAGCATTCTGTGCATCCAAAATATACACAGTTCTAAATATTTACAAATTACAGCCAGATTTGAAATGATGCACAATAAAAATATGTTGTGCCCCAGTGATATTTACATGTTACATCCATAATAATTATCTTGGTCCACCTCCCTCTCTCTCTTTCTGCCTTTATACACTCCTGTTTCTCTGCCTTCTGCAGGTTTGTTGCGGATGGGGGATTATTACAGTGAACTAGCTGATGTGGTGAAGGCCATGTACATGTACAGTACAGCAGCAGTGCATGGCAGTGCTCAGGTACACACACACACACACACACACACACACGAGTCTGTCCAAAGCAGACTCTAGATTTTGGAATCCTACAGAAATCTAAATGCATCAACATCAAATCAAATGTCTTCTTTAGAATATACAATTTTAAATTCAATGTATGCATGTGCTGATAATTGTTTGTGTGAATCGTCAGGGCCTCTTTAATCTGGCCATGTTAATTGAAGATGGTTATGACGTTCCTGACATCATTCTGGATCAGATGGGACTCTCAGCAGCACACAGTGTGAGCCGGAGCGCTGTGGTGGCAAATCTATTATCCAGGTTTGTGTGCTTTATGCTGTCTGACATTTGCTTGTTAGTTTCTCATGTGTTTATTGAAGAAAGCTCTTGAGCTCTGCGGTTGCTTTGAATTATGCAAAACATGGTGCAAAACAAGTGTATGTGTATGTTGTGCATTGCTTCGTGAAATATTGTCAAAACCTTCGGGATGCTTGTATACTTGTTGGCCTGAAAATATAATATATTATTCAGTGGTGGTTGAGCCCCACCTCCCCCTCATTATTCATGTAGCATCGGTATTTGTTACAGTATGGTATGTGTCTGTACATAGTTATTCAGATATACAGTGGGGGAAAAAAGTATTTAGTCAGCCACCAATTGTGCAAGTTCTCCCACTTAAAAAGATGAGAGAGGCCTGTAATTTTCATCATAGGTATACCTCAACTATGAGAGACAAAATGAGAAGAAAAAATCCAGAAAATCACATTGTAGGATTTTTAAAGAATTAATTGGTAATTCCTCGGTAAAATAAGTATTTGGTCACCTACAAACAAGCAAGATTTCTGGCTCTCACAGACCTGTAACTTCTTCTTTAAGAGGCTCCTCTGTCCTCCACTGGTTACCTGTATTAATGGCATCTGTTTGAACTCGTTATCAGTATAAAAGACACCTGTCCACAACCTCAAACAGTCACACTCCAAACTCCACCATGGCCAAGACCAAAGAGCTGTCAAAGGACACCAGAAACAAAATGTAGACCTGCACCAGGCTGGGAAGACTGAATCTGCAATAGGTAAGCAGCTTGGTGTGAATAAATCAACTGTGGGAGCAATTATTAGAAAATGGAAGACATACAAGACCACTGATAGTCTCCCTCGATCTGGGGCTCCACGCACGATCTCACCCCGTGGGTCAAAATATCACAAGAACTGTGAGCAAAAATCCCAGAACCACACGGGGGTCCTAGTGAATGACCTGCAGAGAGCTGGGACCCAAGTAACAAAGGCTACCATCAGTAACACACCCGGCGCCGCCAGGGACTCAAATCCTGCATTGCCAGACGTGTCCCCCTGCTTAAGCCCGTACATGTCCAGGCCCGTCTGAAGTTTTGCTAGAGAGCATTTGGATGATCCAGTAGAGGATTGGGAGAATGTCATATGGTTAGATGAAACCAAAATAGAACTTTTTGTAAAAACTCCCTCAACTTGAGAGACCGATGCTGAGTTGCATCCAAAGAACACCATACCTACTGAAGCATGGGGGTGGAAACATCATGATTTGAGGCTGTTTTTCTGCAAAGGGACCAGGAAAACTGATCCGTGTAAACGAAAGAATGAAATCGTGAGATTTTGAGTGAAAACCTCATTCCATCAGCAAGGGCATTGAAGATGAAACATGGCTGGGTCTTTCAGCATTACAATGATCCCAAACACACCGCCCGGCAACGAAGGAGTGGCTTCGTAAAAGAAGCATTTCAAGGTCCTGGAGCGGCCTAGCCAGTCTCCAAATCTCAACCCCATAAAAAATCTTTGGAGGGAGTTGAAAATCCGTGTTTCCCAGCGAGCAGCCAAACATTTACTGCCCTTTTTGTTCTAGAGGATATCTGCATGGAGGAATGGGCCAAAATACGAGCAACAGTGTGTGAAAAGCTTGTGAAGACTTACAGAAAACATTTGACCGCTGTCATTGCCAACAAAAGGTATATAAAGTATTGAGATGAAATTCTGTTATTGACCAAATACTTATTTTCCACCATAATTTGCAAATAAATTCTTTAAAAATCCTACAAAATGTGAGTTTCTGGATTTTTTTTTCTCATTTTGACTCTCATAGTTGAGGTATACCTATGAAGAAAATTACAGGCCTCTCTCATCTTTTTAAGTGGGAGAACTTTCCCTCACCCATTGGTGTCTTACTAAATACTTTTTTGCCCCACTGTAGCTATAGTATCATACCCTAAGTATATAGGCCAAATTTTTAAAATGCCTTACCGTAAAATCTCTAAAACTAGTAAAAAAAAAAACAACCTTCATAAAGGGACTATAGTGTCTTATCATTTAAAAAATGCCAAAAGTGTAGATTTTGCACAAATTTGAAGAACCTTGATTACGAACAAAATTAGACATTCGCATCACATTTGTCTTCTGTGTGTGACAATCAACACAATTATAATACAAAAGCTTTCTGTTTGAAATAAACGCTGTTCCTTTGAAATTTCAAATCATCAAAGAATCCTGAAAAAAGTATCACGTCCCAAAATATTAAGCAGCAACAACTGTTTTCATCATTGATAATAAGAAATGTTTATTGAGCATTTTATCAGCATATTAGAATGATTTCTGAGATCACGTGACACTGAAGACTGGAGTATGATGCTGAAAATTCAGCTTTAATTACAGGAGAACTTATAGTTTAAATAATAAGAGTGAAAATAACAAACAATTATTTTATATTGCATTAAAATTTTTATTTTATATTGCAATAATATTTCACAATATTTCTGTAATTTTACTGTATTTTATCAAATAAATTCAGCCTTCAACATTTTTTAAAATCTTACGAACCCAAACTTTTTACAGGTAATTTTTCCACACATTTGTGGAACTTGAAAAGCATTAGTATGTTTTTGGTTGGAATAGTATGCTATCTATCATATTATTGGTTAATTAACCTAACTGGCTGTGGACCTGTGGGACGTTTGGCGCTCTTTTTTTTTGTTGTCTTTTTTCTCTATCAAATCTTTTAGTAATCATCATAAATCATATATCATTTGAAAGCTTATAAGCCCAAGATTCATCCTATGAAAACCATTTCGAAATCAGACATTGCGTTACCATGGAAATGGTACTTTAAAATCTTTTGACGTCTCCTCCCCCTTAGTGGCCAGTGTCAAGTGTCATATAACGACATGATTACGGTCTTCTAGAATCAAACTTTTTTTTATTTTGAGATATAAGTAATATTGACAGAGAAATCTAGATATTTGTGACAGAAAAATGCATTAAAAAAAGTCTACAGAGTTTGGATTGCACCTGGTGGCTGTTTGTGGTATAACGCCCCTAAATAAAATCTCACAGAAACCTCAATTTTTTTTCATATCAACTTCAAATTTGGAACATAACTTATATAGACATAAGGCTTTAATTGTATACCAATATTAAAGTAAAACCTGATATGTGAAATATTTTTTATATTAAATTAAATTAGGTAACACTTTAATTCGAGTCCAATTTAGACATTCTATTAACAGTAAGTAACTACATGTCAACTAGCAGTCCTTAGAGTATTAGTAGACTGTCTGCTTATATCACATTTTATTTTGATGGGTCACAACATACACATACTGACTATATCAGTTCTACAAACCCTAAACCTAACCTAACAGTCTACGCTGAGAGTTAGTAGACATGTAGTTGCAAATTAATGAGAATTTGTTGACATGTAGTTGCAAGGTTACTTATAGCTAGCATTATGTCTAAAGTGGACTATCAAAATAAAGTGTAACCTAAAATTAATATAGTGCATTTTCTTTACAGTAAATTTAAACTACTATAACTTTTTGATACTTTGATTTTTTTAATCTGCTGATTTTCTTCTTTAAAAGAAGTATTCCAAAGTGTTCAGAAATTACAAAAAAATGTAAGTTTGGATAGTGCACCTGTATGCCTATTTTAAAAAAATGGGGGGTGACAGTTAAGGGGTTAAAATGTTTAATGCTTTTTATTTTTACATAATTTTAGATATTTTATTCTGTATATTATGTTTTATAAAACATGTTATTAATATGATCTTTTCTGCTGGAAAGAAAAATAGTTTTAGTGACACAGAAAGAAAACAGTTTTTCCTTGGAATAAAATGTGCCAGTAAATCATTCACAAAAAGACTAGTAATGTGCACTAAAAAAGTATTTTTTATGAGCCCATTCTCAATTCATGTTGACTTTAAGAACAATGCAAGTCAATGGAAGTCAAGTACAAGCGAACGCACCTGCTTGTGTGTGCACAGGTGCATGAATCTGCTCTCTCTTCCTCCTGCAGGTGCAGGGTGTTTGAGGAGGGGGACGTGACTCCATGCTCATTAGTCCTGTGGAGGATGGAGTTGATGCGAGCGTGGAGAGACTTCACACACAGCTCTGTTCAGCTGCCGCTGGCCGGCGGGATTTTCGCCTCACTCACAGTTTTTGTATTTGCTGTGCTGTTACGAACTCTTCTGGGTAAAACATCCACCACTAAAACATACATTTTTCATGATCATTTCCACCCTCTCACTCCAAAAAGGATCAAAGTGGTCCATATGACTATAGACATGTTAAAATATCGAGTCGGCTGAAAAATGATTAATCAGTCAATTGATTTAGAAACCTGTTAACTAAGTCATTTTACTTTCTTACACTTTCTCATTTGTTTTACCATCAGCATGTTACTCTGCACTGTACCCGTCAGCCAGCCAATCATCAGAGAGACACGGTGAACTTGGCGGGCAAGAAATCAGCGACAGTCCAATGGAAACCAGAACAGAGAATCATCAGCCTACAGTTTCACACAATCCCCTTTCAATGCAGGAAACATCTGATTTAGTCGTGACAGTGACTGGAGTGTGTGTGTGTCTCATCTTTATGATGTTCATTTCCCATCTGCTTTGAAAAGAACATAAGACTGTGCTTCAAGAGGTTACACATCAACGGTCACTATCAATCGACACTCTTCAACTCAGGTTACTGCAACTGAACCAGTATAAATTGCTTTGGATAAAAGCATGAACAAAATGGCTAGTCAGTTTTGCAGTAACCTGTGTTGTTCATCTACTTTCTTTAGGTGAAATAATGTTTGAACACTTGAATGTTTGCAGTGCAAATAAATGCCACATGACACGTGACGGTTCTCTTCCTGATGTCTTTCATCTGAATAGCTACAGTCTGTTTCATACTGCACGTGAAAGCAGCATGTGTGCTTTTACAGTTCACACTGCAGGCCAGCAGAGCTGTGGAGCAGAAAACACATCGACATGTCTTTTACAATATAGGGTTTTGAGAAGCAACATAACAGAATACTATTTTTATTAACTCAGATGAATTAGCATTTGGATTTAAATGTGTCTGTCCTCCTTTCATAAGATTTCACACCTATTAAGTTTAACTCTGGTTTAAGTGCTTCTCTGACTCTCTTTATGTGTGAAAGTAGGCAAGTCTGTTATGAAGCATGAGAGGGCGCCACAGCTCAGGATTAGTTATCTGAGCTCCAGTCATATTTGTTTTTTTGTCTTGAGATTATACACCTATTCTCATCTTGACTTCTTTCTTTTTCTGCATATTTTTTTACAATTACATAATTTTCTCCTTTTGTGTTCCAAAAAACAAAGCCAATCAGATTTGAGACCAGAAAGAACTGTTGTATAAATATATATTATTAGTATTTATGATGCCAATATGAATGAGGCCTATAAATGTGGTTTCAACCAAGAGTGTCACTTATTAATTATTGGCATTATAATGGATAGCGGTTAGGATAGATTTACATTCTTTATAATGTACTGAAAATAAGAATAATAATTAGAACTCACAAGACTTTCAAAAATTTTTTTGCCATAGCCGTCGATGCTTTTTTTCAGAAAGACATTTCGTCAGCTGAATAATTGGTATGTTGTTAAACAACAGTACAACCCACTGAATGCACTGTACACAGCCTCATTTTCATTCCTGTCAAAAAATTAAATATGGTGCTACCCTGACTAATTCTTAGCCTTTAATACATTAATTAACAGCATATTGCGTTACTACATTTTTGGCAACTTGGTGGAAGACGAATTTTAAAGTATAATTTATGATTGGCTTAGTTTATGTATGATGTATTAGCATATCAAGTATGACATGTTTTTGTCCTTTTGACATTATGTTTTCTTTCAATTTGGGGTGACATGTCCCAACATGTTAGCCTACCTATCTGACATATACTCTCAAGAATATATCAGTTATTTACCATTAAAGGGGTCATAGGATGCGATTTCAAGTTTTCCTTTCTCTTTGGGTGTTACAAGCTCTTGGTGCATAAAGAAGATCTGTAAAGTTCAAAGACTAAAGTCTCAAATCCAAAGAGATATTCTTTCTAAAAGTTAAGAGTCAGCCACGCCTACCTAAAACGGCTCGTTTCTAACACGCCCCCACATGTCTACGTCGTTTGTGGGAAGATTTGCATAACGCCGCCAGATTTGTTCACGCAAAGAAAGAAGGCTTAAGTTTTATTCTCTCTGTAGTATTGTTTTTGCCGCCGCCATGTCGTGGAGACGCTGTGGGCTTTGTTCGTTGTGAAAGCAAAACTACGTTGTTTGGTCTTCCAAAAAAGGACACAACTAAAAAATAAATGGTTAAGTTGTATTTACAACACTATTCCAGAACACTTCAACCCAAATATTCATATGTGTGCAGTGCATTTTATGGAGGACTGTTTCTTGATTCTGGTAGAGTAGACTACAATGCCGGCTGTTTTGACTCACAGACTGTAAGTATGTTTTTCATATTTAAAGGATTTGCCACTGATGATTCAAACGCGAGTTTTGCAGTGTAGAGTAGCGCTTGTTGTTTTCTCCGATTACAAATGCAGACATGGTTTTATGTTTACGCGGCAATGTGTAAAAAGACAGTATAAGTCATTAATCCGTAATTATGTCCCCACTGGATGCAGCAAATGCCTGGTTTATAATGTGTTTTCATGTTTTTGAATCGTCGCTCCGGCTTGACAGGGCATCATCACAGTATGGTGAGGGGCGTAACATTTCCGTCACACGCTTGAGGTATTCGGCCAATCACAACGCACTGGATAGCTGGCCAATCACAGCACACCTCACTTTTCAGACCGATGAGCTTTGTAAAAATCGAAGCGTTTCAGAAAGGCGGGGCATCGACCAGAAACAATAATGTACAGTATGTGGAAAATAATGTGCTTTTTTGAACCTTAAACCGCATTAACACATTTCATTACACCAAATACACAAACTAATGTTCTTTTTAGCAACATCATATGACCCCTTTAATAGTGTTCCTCCCCTTACTTTTTGGGTGATCAATCATCTTTTGAATCATTCCTACACCCCTTTTTGTTTCCCATTTCCATGCCCACTTCTCACAATAGGAAGCCCTGTGAGTAGGCAAATGGATTGGATTTCACTTTTTTAACGTGTAATCTATTAGCTGCTGTAGACTATTCCTTGTCAAAGGTGCTGATAGTGTAATTAGCATATCATACCATGGAACAAAAGTTCTGTCTTGATGTCAAAATCATCAGAGAAATGTTCCACAGCGCCATACAGGATTGATTTCTCAACTGAACAGATTATTTCACAGTTAGATATTTGTCATTAACAAATTTAAAAAATCTTGATGGATAACTCAAAATTTCCATCCAGCCAGGATCACTGACCCATGCAATGCGAGGTCTCGGACCTCCCCCACCACATACACGGGCAGAGAGCCCCATCCCCCAGTGCTCCTCTGAAACATCACAAGGGTTGTTTGTCTCATGGACCAACTGGAGTACAATATATAATGAAGGCCCCCGTCTTGGAGTCCCAACCATGGCTCTGGAAGATCACAGGGTCTGCTGAACTTCCATTGTTGTTGCATGATCATGCATGGATCAAAAGGAGGTGCCCCCTTCAGGAAGCAATGCAAAACTAGAGGACTCTCTCTTTTCATCACTATGAGTAAAGTTACTTAATTTTTCACATTCCACAATAAGCCTTTCAAAGTATATTCTACTGACAGTGAGCACGGATGGAAGCATCCAAGTGTGTGCACACTACACACTACTTTCTTTTCAAGTGCTTAGACACTGTGCAGAGACATGAGCGAACTGTCGAGACAGTTCCGAGCTAGACACATATTTAGCCATTATCGCTGACTTAGCTCTCACATATGGAGGAACTCTCTTTTATGAATATCATAAATCTTTCTCTGCAAAAGCTGCCATGTTCATTCAGCGATTCAATCAGAGACTGGACTGGTCTGTAGTCGAATTAACTCTCATCAGCAGACACTTTACTGGTCATCAAGCTCTCTCCTGCTCGATATGTGGCTCTCACACTCACACACCCAATCTGTGCCCAAAAACTGTCTCTGTCCAATCTCCTAAACCTGGCTCAAGCTTGCAGCCTGATCCTAAAGTGATGCCATTTGCCACTCCACTGTGTTATAATTTTAATGAAAATGTTTGAAAATTCTATAATTGTAAATATGTTCATGCTTGTAGTTACTGTGGAGACGGCCACCCCAAATCTGTGTGCCCGAGACGAACCCACTTTATGAAAAAGGAAAAAAGAAATAAAACCATCAACCCCAGTCAAAGTCCCAAAGCTGGGTCGGGCATTGAGAAATCACCCTAATCGCTGTTTCGTCAATTACCTAATAACTGGCCTTATTCAAGGTTTTATCGCAGGGTTGTCCTGGATGCCTAATTATTCTCTAGTCTGTAAAAACTTGAGCCTGAAATAGTCGATTCGTTGTTAGAGAAGGAGGATAAGAAAGGATTTATGACTGGGGCATTTGATGATTTTTCCCCTCTTCCCTTTCCCCCCCCAGTTCCAGACTATCGAATTAATCCTATAGGTATCGTGACTCGTAAATATTCAGGGAAAAAAGCATTAAATTATTGATCTATCCGCCCACATAATGATGCAGCTCAAAGTGTTAACAGTCTCATTCCTCTAGCTCCCTTTTCTCTGTTCTACGCTACCATTGAGGATGAAATCAAGTTCATAAAAAAAGCAGGTCGGGGTGCATGGCTCACAAAAGCAGATATATCAGACGCTTTTAAAGTCATGCCTTTACATCCATCACAATGGCATTTATTTGGTGTTAAATGGAGAAATAAGTTGTATTTTTCGGTTAGGCTCACCTTCGGCTGTCGCAGTAGTCCAAAAATATTTGATACACTATCAGAGGCGCTATGTTGGACTCTTCTCAATAACTGCAAACTGCCATTCTTACTTCATCTCTTAGATAATTTTTTGCTAGTCGATTACCCTCATATAAAGCCGGACTGTTGCATTTCAGCGCTAAAGTGCACCTTCAACAATTTGGGTGTTCCTCTTTCTGAGGAGAAAACACTAGGTCCCCTTAAAACCATTGAATTCTTGGGCATCACATTAGATTCTAACCTAATGCAAGCCTCCCTGCCCTCAGAGAAATGAAATCGCATTAGACAAGTCATGAGAAATGTTCAAAAATCTGCATCTTTTTAAAAGAGAATTGCTCTCTTTACTAGGCCATCTTAATTTCACGATGCGAATAATTCCACAGGGAAGGTCTTTCATAGCCAGGCTCCTTGACCCCTCAAAGACAACAGTTAAAGACCTTAATGATATAGTTAGCCTAGATGAAGGTTGCAGATCAGATCTCAGATTCTGGTTCCCTTTCATGGGAACTTCGAACTGCGTCCTCTAGGGGTCGCTATGGGGAATGCCTCGTCGTGACCCGTGTCTGAAGCATACATTGAAAAAACACCAACTCGTTGGCCGGCGACAGCCATGACGTCACTACCGGTGCGACTATAGTATAAATAGGTGCCGGGAGAACACATCATTCTCTTCTTCGTCTTCATTGACTGTTTTGTTTGAAGCGTGCATTTCTGTGGTAAGAGCGATCTCTATTCCTCTCATTATGGCGAGCACTAGCAAAGTGTTTAAGGATGTGAGCATCCGTGTTGATGTTGTTTAACATCTGATGACACACACAAACTATGCGTTGTTTTGTTTGGGCAAAGAGCATGCACGCGATGTCTCCGAGGGGGCAATCAGAGTGCACTGCGAGCCTTTTTTCCAAGGAAAAAAGCTCCGCTCTCGTTTGTCTCTCTTTTCGAGGAAAGAGGGGCAGCCATCTGCTTCCCACGATTCAGGACCCGCCGCTGCTGAGGCACGGAGGAGAATGAGCTCGTGGGGATCTCAGGTGGATCTGGCTGATGAGTTTGAAGAGGGGTTTCCCTTCGCGATCGTCGGCTGTGCACGAGAGAGAGCCGCTGGAGGATGATTTCTCTAACATCGTCTGATCCGGGCGCCAGTGCTCTGCTGGGTTCAGCCCAAAAAAGAGCAGGAAATGTCTGAGGAGGGCAAAGTAGCTGAGGCTGAGCCTTTCCCAATCCTCCTGCCCTGCGTATGATGAGCTTTTGGAAATTATGGATCGCGCCATGGCGAGGCTTTACTTGCCGTGAAGCGGGTGAAGAAAGTGACGTCGCGAAATATCTCGATGAACGTTATTTTTCTGGCCATAACCCTCCAGCTCAGGTGAGCCTTCCTTTCTTCCTGTTTTCCATATAAAGATTGAGAAGGAATGGAAGAGGCCGTTTTTTCCTCACGCATCCATAGATTCCAGCATACGAGTTATGCCAACACCGAGGCAATGCACGAAAACGGCTATGAGAAGATGCCCCCTATAGAGAGACGCTGGAGACACCTTTAAGACTCCCCTCCTTGACATCTCGCTCGGTTGCCAGGGCATACGCAGCAGCAGCAGGTCGGGCTGTCGCTTCATTGCACACGATGGTGATGCTCCAAGCATATCAGGCTGACCTGCTGAAAGACCGGTATAGCGGCCTTCACGAAGTCCAGGTCTGAGCCCGAAAAACCCAGGGGTCCTAGCCCGTCTCAGATTGAGGATCAGAGACTGGCTCAGAAGGCTAGTGACACGGCTTGCGCTCCTCCCCCGCCCGCGGGTAGGGGTAGGAAGAATCGTGGGACGACCTAAGGGATGTGATCCAGACAGGGCGTCAGCGCTTTTTGTCCGGATCAGAGTGATACCTCAATATCTAATCATTTCCTTGGGGGGTCTTACATCTGCCCATATCTTCACCTTCCTAAATTCCCCTGTGACCACCATCTCCACCTGACCGAGGTTAGGTGGGAAATTCCCTGCATTATAGTCTCCTATACTGGACATATTAGGTTTGGTTTGTTCTATGGCTTCATAGTGACCACCTTACCGATGGTCCGGACCAGAGGCTTCTTCGGACAGGGCTCCGATGCGGGAACCATGGTGGATGAGTACGATCCATGTCTAAATATATGCATATATAAATGTGTGTATCTAATGAGCTGGTGGTTGTGTGTATAACCCTTCTGCTAGTTTCTTTGCAGTGTTTCCCGGGACCTGTGTGTTTCTGTCCCTTTCTAGGGTAGGTCCTCGATGGGCACCCCCTCTGCTGGGTCAGAAACCGGGTGCTCGACTTGCAGAGCTTATTTCACTCGTCGATATATGTCCAAACGGTAAGTAAAGCCGGTTTTCGGCTTCATACTTCCTGGATCATGCGGCCATAACACAGGATTCTGTGGGAGCCTTCGTGATCATCGGGCCCCCGATGCATCACTGCAAAAATTTCCTGGACATCCAGGCTGGAGTTACGCTTTCATGCTACCCTGACTGAACGTATCTGGGTCGCCCTGAGGGGTTTCCCGATCACCAGGATATCCCCTCTTGCTGAGGCATCGAGCGGGAGGTATAGGTGGCATTACGAGAACCTTCCTGTGTAAATGCTGTCTCGGGCAGTGCTCCCCTCACATTTGAGGGTTGTATTTGAGCTTGCCTCTCCCGTTTGGCTGTGAGCAGATGCTTGGAAAACCAAATACAATGGTAAGTGCACACGTTAAGCTTTGCGCACTTTTCTACAAATCAACATAAGTGGTAAGTGTGCACGTTATGCTTTGCGTACTTTCTAAAATCCACATAGCTGGTAAGTGTGCACGTTATGCTTTGCCCACTTTCTAAAATCCACATAAGTGGTAAGTGTGCAAGTTATGCTTTGCCCACTTTTCTAAAATACTGTATGGTAAGGGTTACACGCTGTCAGCCTCGTTCCCTTTCTCTGAATTGGTTTAGACCCCGGTACCTTGGGCTCCACTCAAAGTACTTCCAGATATCTGCAAACAGATGCTTGGAAATCTCTAAATCCAAATAATATGGGTAAGTGCGCACGTTATGCTTTGCTCACTTTTCTAAAATCCACATAAGTGGGAAGTGTGCACGTTATGCTTTTGCGCACTTTCTAAAATCAACATAGCTGGTAAGGGTGCACGTTATGCTTTGCGCACTTTCCAAAATCCACACAGCTGGTAAGTGTGCACGTTATGCTTTGCCACTTTTCTAAAATCCTGTACGGTAAGAGCTACGCGCAACAGCTTCGTGCTCTTTCTGAGTGGTTTAAAACCCCGGTTCCGCCTTGGGCACCACTCCTCCTATGTATCCTCTGGATACCTACTTTAACAGGGTGTTGCTACTAGGGATCTGTTGAGACAGTTCCTTCAGCACATACAAAGAGAAATGTGCGGTAGCCCCTGTGTGACAGGCCAAAAATGATTCTTGGTCGTATTCCCTTAAAGGAATAAATTCCTGATTCCAAGCCTTGAGCTCTAACCCAGGCCCAGGAGTTCTGGCCCTAACAGGAAAATTTTTTGGGGGGTATGTAGCCTAGGGCTTTGGCTGTAGGGAATAATGTCACTGACAGCCATCTAACGTCCCAGGGGCAACTCCCATGGCAATATGGTAGAGTTGGTACTTAGTGCTCGCCATGGTTCTGGCATGCACTCCCCTCAGCATGGTGGCGTGGGTATACCGTTCCCCATAGCGACCCCTAGAGGACGCAGTTCGAAGTTCCCATGAAAGGGAACGTCTCAGGTTACTTAACGAGACACTGCGTCCTCTAGGTTTTTTGCCATGCTGCGGACGCAAGCTTCAGATGAAGAAGTGAATGATGTGTGCTCCCGGCGCCTATTTATACTATAGTCGCACCGGTAGTGACGTCATGGCTGTCGCCGGCCAACGTGTTGTTGGTGTTTTTTCAATGTATGCTTCAGACACGGGTCACGACGAGGCGTTCCCCATAGCGACCCCTAGAGGACGCAGTGTCTCGTTCCCCACTCAGGGAACCATGGTTACATAAGTAACCTGAGACATTTTTGCTCCTCAACAACTGGAACGGTATCTCGTTTTTCTATTAGGATGAGTTGGAGTCATCTGCAACCCTTAAATTGCACACAGATGCTGCGCCTTCCGTTGGTTTTTTGGGGGGGGGGGGGGGGGGGGGGTTTAAGTCAGTGGTTTGCTAGTGCATGGCCAAATGAACTGCTATCTGTACCTGTTAATACCGTGTCAACTGCTCTGTTGGAGTTGTACCCTATCGTGTATTTTGTGGGGTAAGCACTGGTCAAGGAAACAAATTATGTTCTTCTGCGACAACGAAGCAACTGTCAATATTATTAATAAGGGACACTCCTCTGTTCCATTTATAAACCGTTTTGTTAGGCGCCTTACTTGGTTATCTGTATTGGGTAACTTAAATTTTCGGGCTGCTCACATTCCTGGCTTAAACAACCAAATCGCTGATTCTTTGTCTTGGTTTGAATTTCAGAAATTCCACCTCCTGTGCCCAGGGGCAGCACCATCCAGCCTGGTCTGTCCCTCTTTCAGCCAAACCGTACTAGACTAGACAAGACCTTTCAATCGTATTTGCACTCTGCAGCTCACTATATGCATAATGGTGTGGCTAAAACTACATTAAAAATGTACGACTCTGCTTGGTCTCACTTCAGTTCTTTCTGTGCTATATTCTCCGTGGCTGTACTACCGGTTAATGTTTCATATGTTAGTGCTTTTATAGTCCACTGTTATGAATCAAGAAAAATGCAGCCTTCAAGCATCAAAAGTACGGTCGCCGGCATCCAATTTCACCTGCGCTGCTTGGATCCATCTACCATCAGCTCACTAGGAAATCCATCGATTCGTCTCCTGCTTAATGGCCTCAAAAAAGAAAAACCTAAAGGCAACGATCAACGTCTCCCCTTCACGCTCCCACTTTTGCTAAAGTTAATATCACGTTTAAGAGCAGGATGCTTTGGGTCTTATACTGATTTAATGCTAGAGTCTGCTTTGCTCACAGCTTTCTATGGTTTTCTCAGAGGTGGCGAATTTACCACACGCACTGATATGTTTTATCCATCACAAGACCTCACAATTTCTGATGTAACCATTTATTCTCACTACTTCACCGTTTATCTCAAGCATTCTAAAACTGATAAAAACAAAGAAGGCACAGTAATTTTCATTTCTGAATCTAACTCAGTTTTTTTGTCCTCTATCTTCCATGTTGGCCTACTTGAGAAGCCGTCCACAAGCTGGTCCGCAGGACCCATTGTTTTTCACAGAGGAGAAAAAGCCTATGTCCAGAGCCTTCTTTGCCAATACTGTGGTCTTCCCCCAGAACGCTACACAGCTCATTCTCTGCGCATAGGGGCTGCGACAACTGCATCTTCCTTCACTCCTATCTCTACCTTGAAGGCCATGGGGCGATGGTCATCAGTTGCTTATGAACGTTACCTCCGACCCGACGCTTGAGCCATCCTTGAGGCTCAAAAAGCTATGAGTGCAGCTCCCTAATAAGGGCTTAAAATAAATGCATGGCTTCAGTAACTGTTGGGTGTGTTTACTTTTATAACTATTTATTACTCCATCTTCATTTCTTATGCTGACTTTCACGTAGTTAATTGGTAATTAATAAAAATAAAAAATGTGGCTTCCGGCAACGCTCATTTGGTTCCTCTGCTGGCTCTTCTGTAGCAGGAAGAGCCAGGGAGGATTGCCTGGTATGGTCTGTTTTTTTTTTTGTGCTATTCTCCTATTCTTAAAATAGGAGGGTTGCCCCTGAAGCGACTGCTGTTTCCCTGTCCTGGCTTTCATGGAGCTCATGAAAAGGACAAGGAACTTGGAACAGAGCCATAGCGCCAAATGCAACTTTAGTAAACATGCCAATAAAAAAGTTGACTTAAAGGCTTGTCTATGGTTTTCTTTTTGACTTAAGAGATCCTGACTGAATTGGTTTTCATCACAGCTAGCTTTATCAGTTTGCCTTGTGGGTCGACAGAAGCACTTTTTGAGAATTAATAACTGGAAGTTTGTCACATTAATACCATAAAATATTTGATTATTCAGAGTTTTGCTTTGAGCCACTTAGTAGTAAATGCACAAGATATCCATGAGCACAACTGGATTTTCATCTGGATTTTCTGATTTTTGTCTGTGAAGTAGTCTTAACTTAGTGCCTCTGCTGTGTAGTACATAGAGTTCCTGGTTGGTATCTCATTACTTACCCTATGACAGGTGTAGGCAAGTTCGGTCCTAGAGAGCCGCAGTCCTGCAGAGTTCAGCTCCAACCCTGAAAAAAAAACTCACCTGCCTATAGCCTTAGTAATCCTGAAGACACTGATTAGCTTGTTCAGGTGTGTTTGATTAGGGCTGGAGCTGAACTCTGCAGGACCTCTCTAGGACCGAACTTGCCTACCCCTGCCCTATGATAACATTTTCAAAACCCAGCCACACAAGCTGATAAGTAGATGCAATAAGAACTCAAACAAAACAATCTGACACTGGAGCGTCTTTGACTCATAAAACAATAAAGGGATACAAAATCATAAATTAATTAAGAGTTTAGTGGCCTTAGGTCTTGAAGTAAACATCAGGTTTTCAACGGCACAATGTTTTTTCAAAGATACAAAATCAGATCCAATGTCCTTTTGTCATCTGAAATATTTAAAGACAATATCTTACATCTGAGTAGAGAAATATTTTAAGCTTAATCTTCATGAAATTTACAAAATGCAACAGTACAACCAGAAAAAAAAACTAAAATTTAGTTTACAAACATTTAAAAACCTGTACAAATGCATCTTTACATAGTTCCACATAATGTGCAAAATTACTGCCAAGAGTGTGCATTTTTCATTGGACTGCTTACTATTTTCAGACATAAATACTGAAGAATTATACAAACAGACTTTTATGAAAGCCCTGACTCCTCCCACTGGTAAATCATGCACAAAGAACAACAATAACATCTTCATCAACAGTTAGAGATTGATTTTAACCTCTGTACTGTAATGCCATTTTATTGTGGCCAATGTACCTGATGCATTTTCTTAGTCCTTAAAGACCTCATGAAATCGATTGACAAGTTCAATACTCCTTCCTGTGCAGATGTATTTCCTGTTGAAACAGGAAGTTGGGGCGGGACATACTGATTTCACAGGCTCTTCAATTGAAGTCTATTCTTTTGCAAAGATTTAAAATGTACTGTAGTGATTAAATATTTTGAAGTCATCAACAACAAAGTCGCACATGGACCCAATTTGCTGTTTTCTGTGCATTACCAGAAAAACTTACATTTTGTTATAATTATAACATTATAAATGCGTTGCTGTTACTTTGGCCTCATCCTCTATTGTGAGCGCTGGGTTGTCATACATCTCTAAACTCTTATCCTTGGTTTTTATTTCATCCTTCTCTTCATCCTTCTCTTTTTCTTTGCAGCAGCAGCAGCAGCAGCAGCAGCGAGTCCTGCAGAAGGTCATGCCGGCGGTCACCACTTTGTCCCAGGGTTTGAAGGAGTGCAGCGGTTTGGGCAGGAAGTCCCAGCTGCGGAGGAATGATGGCAGGAAACGCGGGCAGCGTTTCTGCATAATGTTCACTATGATCACAAAGATCGCAAAGACCAACACGGGCACTCCGACCCCCACCAAGACCTGCCACCCCCGCGATGGAGAGGCCCAGGACTGACAGCGGGAAGAGGAGGAAGCACAGGATGAGATACAGCGCCGCGAACCAGCGGTATTTGGCCGTGCGGTTGCCCAGAGCTTTGGCCAATCGGATAGGGATTCGTGTGAAGGGGATGGGATACCAGAGCAGGATACCACTGATGTTGAAGAAGAAGTGACAGAGAGAAATCTGGAAGAAAACACAAATGATAGTCTTTAATCTACAACCACAATAATAAAATCAAGTCAAAGGAAAATAGTATATAGAAATGCAGTAATAGAAAAATGCAGTAACAAACCAAACCTGTAGAGAGTTTGCCAGTGTCTCTCCAGGACTGGCGAGAGCAGCTAGAAGAGCAGTGGTGGTTGTGCCAATGTTGGAGCCCAGAGTGAGTGGATACGCCCTCTCAAGGCTAATGACACCAATTCCTGAATAGAAAGAAAACAGTAATGAGGCTTAATTCAGATTGCATTAGCTCACTTATGTTGCTAAGCCAACACTGCAATAAGCATAATATACAGCATGCAAATATTAGATAAGACAGTTTTTAATTAGACTGAACAACTTAAAGTGGTGGACAGAATGGTTGGAGGGGATGTACAGATGTGCTGGCTGTGATGTCACAGCATGAATATTAATTTGGTTATACTTATGATCTTTTACTGTTTTTTTTAATAGTCTGTGAAGATGAGTTGGAAGTCAATCATCAAATACATCAATGTAATCAATAACTTGGTGATTATAAATTATCTAAATTACGAGTACAATAGCACACAGTGTCTATTTTTTCTTATTAAATACACTACTGTTCAAAAGTTTGGGAGTGGGATTTCATGTTTTTCAAAGAAATCTCTTTTGCTCACCAAGGCTGCATTTATTTAATAAGAAATACAGTAAAAACGGTAATATTGTGAAATATTATTACAATTTAAAATGACTGATTTCTATTCAAACACATTTTAAAACTTAATTTATTTCTGTGATCAAAGCTGAATTGTCAGCATCCTTACTCCAGTCTTCAGTGTCACATGATCTTCAGAAATCATTCTAATATGCTGATTTGCTGCTCAATATACTTATTTGTTATTAATCAGTGTATTATCAGCATTTAGTTTACTTTGAAACAGTAGTGGTGTATTTACATAGTGATTTGAAGGAACTATCATACTTACTGAGCAATTTAAATGCATTCTGGGATTGCCTTTTCCAAGAGGGATACATGCAATACCTTAAAATGCTTGATAAAATGTCTAGGTAGGCTAGCTTATTTCTTGGGTCAACCATAATATGTTTTAACCTTCAACAATTTAGTAACCAGTCCAATCAATCGGGTTTCTATACCGACCGACTAGTGGAGTGATGGCTGAGGTGAAGACAGAGCTGCTCTGGACAATGAAGGTCATTCCGGCTCCAACAAGCATGGCGAGATATCCAGTGACCCAGGCGAAGGGGAAAGGGAAATCTGGCAACAGTTAAAGCCGTATTAGAAAGGTCATGAACAATATGTTTAGTACATGTATTTATTCCTGGTATTAGGTGATGGTTGCATTAAAACTCCCCACAAAGCATTGGCTAAAATGCAAGTACAGTATGTGAGGAGTTATGAGCATGTACCTGAGTGTAGTCTGAAACCAACAGCACATGCTCATGCAAACACACCTGTGGCACTCAGACACACTCAGGCTCATATAATGTTCCTGTTCAGCTCATCAGACAGCAGGACTGGATCACCTGTGCCGACTATCATACGACAGGATACATGCTAACACACTTCCAGTAAGCGCTGCGCCTACAGGAATGTGATAAGATTGAACTCTGGGAAGGGTGGGGAATTGCCACATGTATGTTTTTAGTTGAAGGTCAAATATTTTCTACATATGTCTTTGTCTTCAACTTTAAGTTCAGTGTTGACGCACATTGTCACAAAGAGAGCGTACCAGAGGTTAATGTTAGCAATTAGCAGCAGAGCTTATCGCCAGTTGATTCATCACCGATGTTGACTCACCTGTGTTGAGCACCTTTTTGATGACGACCGCCACCTGACCCTTCAACATGGAGTTCAGCAGCTTGACGATCAGAATCAGGCAGGTGCAGAGGGCCAGCAATGACAGAGCCAACAAAATCAAGCCCACCGCTAGGTCCGGCAGATCAGCGTACACAAACATGTGAGTACCTGAAGAGACAGAGATGAGGACGACTCTGTCAGGACTTACAGAAATATAAATCAACGTTCATGAAACTTTTGGAAATTTAGTGTCCAGCTTCTCTGCTGGTGGTGGTCAGGTGTAGTTTGATGGTTTTAGAGTAGGGGTGTCCAAACCTGTTCCTGGAGGTCTACCTACCTGCACAGTTCAGTTCTAGCACAGCTGTCTGCAGTTATCAAGAGCTCCTGAAGATCTTAATTAGCTGGATCAGTTGTGTTTGGTCAGGATTGGAGCTGAACTTTACAAGAAGGTAGATCTCCAAACTTGGTCCTGTCCTGAAGAGTTGAGCTCCAACCCTAATGAAACACTCCTGCATCTCCCGCTGGACGCCAATCTCTTGTGAACGCGCGTATGATAGTTAGCGGAAGCTAGAGATTAAGGTTTATAAAGTTGTAAATATGGATATTTTGCTTACACAAACACAACGCATCGCTTCAGAGGCCTTTATTAACCCCCCAGAGTCGTGTGGACTTCTTTTTATAATGGATGGGTGCAATTTTTTGGACTTCAAATTTTGGGCTACCATCCACTCCCATTATAAAGCATGGATTAGCCTGGACATTATTTAATACAACTCCGATTGTATTCGTCTGAAAGTAGAATGTCATATATACCTAGGATGGCTTGAGGGTGAGAAATCATGGGGTCATTTTCATTTTTGGGTGAACTATCCCTTTAATAATAGGCTACCAAGTAAAAAGATGCCATTTAACACATATTTAAAATGTGCCATCTTTATGTTTCAACATTAATTTGGAGATTCAATGTGAAATTATGACAAATATATTATATTAATATGCAATTAATCGTGATTAATTACAGAAAAATTTGATTATTTTATTAATCGATTGACAGCACTAGCATTTTTTATCAGATTACTAACAAAGCTTTATATGCTGATTCTGATTATAAATCTCAATTAAATGGACCAAATAATATTGCAAATCTTAAAAGATACAGAGGGCTATTTTCAGATATTAAGTACACCTTGACCTTTATGCTTGCTTTGAGATTGCGATCATTGCTATAACTACATCAAATCACAAAATCACACGCAATAGCTGCAGTTGCTTGCTTTATATGACAGTTCAATCATTTTCAAAATGGGGTCTGGAGACCCCTAAGGGGTTGCATGAGGGTCAGTTAAAACATCCATGGAAAAAAAAAGTGCAAAAAGTTTAAAAAAAAACTAATTTAAAAATAAATAAATAAATGGATTTGGTTCTGACACTGTTTAAATAGCATAAAAATTGTATAAATGGGTGATTTACAGTATATGTAGATGCCTTTATCTTTTAAGAATGGGGTCCCTTGCAAGGGGATTAACATATTTGGGGGCCTTGGCATTAAAGTTTGAAAAACCTGTGACATAATATACCAACAATGATCTTCAAATTCTCAGTCGAGGAGCTGCTGAATGGTGCATCTTGAAAGTCTGAGCATACTCTTTCACAGTTGAAGGACCACAGAATGATTTCATACTCAAATCCACTGAACCAAGTCGAGGCTGGAATTTTAACATGCAATCTAACTACTTGCATTGATTTAAATCAGCTGAATTCATACCCAGAGCAAAAGCCCTGCTGCCAAACTGGCAGAGGCTCTTTGTTCAGGTGCACTGGCCTCAGGTCGTGAAGAATAGCTCTTTTGAAAAGGTAAGAGTAGATGGATGGGGTGGGGGGAAAGGTGAAGCTCAGCATTTAAAAGAAGCCATTGTACTCATGGAGGTTAGAGCGAATCGCGATCGATGGCTTAAGAGCTGAAATAAGTCAACTATGTAAGGAAGACGGGAAATGGATTGATATTTGGCTTCAGCTTCTGTTGATCCAGGAAGTTCCTGCACTGGTTGCTACAAGAGCCACAAAGAAAGCAGAGGCACTTACATTTGTTCAAGTTGATCGTTTCTGTTTGGTTCTCTTGAGTCCAGATCTGGCCGTCCTCCTCCCAGCAGAGGACGTCAGGCGTGTGCACGTGCGACAGTACTCTTGGGGCGATCCATGTATAGACGACTGATTCTGAACACCGCGCACACACACAAATGTACACTCTTAACAGGACCTAAACCTTACATAACACGATGCAGATTCCTATCGAAGCTTTGTCTTGCTCCCTGGATCCTATCATGAATACCCACATTATTATCTAACAGAAATATTAACACCCGAATATATATGGCCAGAAATAAACACAATTCATACCTAAGTAATGCATTCCCCATCTTACTTATAGCTTAATAAAAAACATGGATGAAAATGAAAAGTGAACAAAAAATGGATTATTTTACATAATATTTGTGCTACAACTTTTTATGCTCAGTGTCGCTTTGTTAGCCTACCAATAAGCTGAAAAAACAATCAACCGAGGATGCATCTGAAATCGCATACTGTATGTGACAAGTAGCATGTCTGATTTCACAGTACTCATAAAAGAGTAGGCAAAAAGTACCGACCCCAGCGTGATTCTGAAGTGCGAACGGCGGGACCTTTTACTATCCCAAGAGCCCACAGGAGAGGATTAGAAATGGCAAGTAGGCGCGTTTCCATTACTGATTTATGCAAAACTTTGGCGATATTTTATAACTGTCGATAAAAAATTATTGCGAAATGACGGTGTTTCCATTAACCAATGTTATGCGACTAAAACGAAACATTTTGCCTCTCATGTCATGGCAAAGGATTTTGGTGGGATTTTGGCTATATTTATTAAAAGGAGGCATATGAGTGTATCTTTACAGAAGCAGCACAGAAAGCCGCTTCAGAAACGCGCGTGGCACGTCTGGAATAAACACAAGCATTGACTAGAGTTCAGCTTCAGTGACCGTATCAGAGCCACACTGCACCGCAGACGTGTGCGGAGTAAATTGTCTAAGCATTAATAGTAGGGAAAGCCCCTTATACAGGAGCGTATGAAGTGTTTCTTGGAGGTTATAGTACATTGAAGAATGATCATATGACTTTTTACATACGCCATGTGACCTGTAAATGCGAAAAAGCCATTTCCATTGCAGTTTTGCAAATTATTCCTTTTACGCATTGCCTGAAAAACCACCTCATGCGAGCGTAAAAACGTTTTTGTGATATATGGGCGTTTTTGCAAATTGACACGTTTCCATTAGGCGTATTTTCAATTCGCAATTTCAATTTGCGCAATTTGAAGGGTAATGGAAACATGCCTAGTGACACGATGCAACTGGATGCTGCCAGGTCGCGTGACAATGACAACATGGCGACTGTAGTACGTCCAGATTACATTCATACTGCATACATTCATACTATATAGAACATGCTCTTTTTGCGGTCACAAAAGTAATTACTTATTCAAAAAAGTACCTACTCAAGGGAGTATGCAATTTTGGATGTAGCCCTGTACTGTGCATGAGGACACGTTTTTGCATGATGTACTGAGTTGCTACCTAGGTATATGCTAATTGACTTTTTTACACAATAAACGTGTGTTGTTTCTTATGCTTAATAGTGTTACATTGTTAGCTTAGCATCATGCTAATACCACAAGCTATTGGGAGTTTAATCTCTGTGTGCATGATGTTGTATGTCATACAGAGCTGACATACCTATGTAAAGTGTTCCAAATGTGAGGTTTAATTACAGTTAAATTGCCTTTAAAGAAAGCTGTCTATGTAGAAAGCAAGCCAATGCGCTAGGTTTAGAACAGAGCAACAGAGCTATGCTCAGAGCTAGGCTTATCGTGAATTTAGATAAAAGACTTGCATATCTGTATCTCTATATACAAATATAGACCCTATGTTTATCTTCTGAATTCCCATCAGCATGATAAATCCTATTTCCTCATGTTTCAACAGCCAAATCTAGTGACTAATGAGAAATGGTGTGTGTGCTGCACTCAATTATCCCACTTTCAGATTCTCACCGTGACTTTTTGTGTTTTACACCAGATCTTAATCAGACTTTTGTTTCGGGCTGCAGGGTCTCCAGTGGCGATATCACGGATCACAGAGGTGTCCAGCTGGAAAACCAAAGAAAACGATTCTCAATGAAACTACATGTGTTACAGCAGAGAGCAAAGCTTTCGTTTAAATTTCTCTAGTTTAAGTGCCTAATTACATTTTGCGAAAAAATTGGGAATTTTTAACTCTACTTCTGCAAAATAAAGAATGTGCATCAAAGTGTTTTTTGGCTTCAGTTTTTATTAATGAAAGTGCTTTAAAATGAATTATTGTACATTAATTGAAAATGTACAATACTGTCATATTCAAGTCAATTCAGTACTCGTCCAGATACAGACACTACGGAGTCAAAATTCCCATCTTAGCGAGTGCCCTCGTAAACAGTTGTGCCGCGTCCCAATGTGCTTACTTATACTACGCCCTTAAAGTATGTACTTTTTTGGTGATGAAAAAGTACACACTTTTGAGTGTGTAGTAGAAGAGTAGGCAAGCTTTGGGGCATACTATCACGTCACACAACTGCGTCTATAACGGATGCTCTGTCGCATAGTTACAGGCACCCTGTCACTGTAAACTGGCCTGTCAATCATCTTGTCACAGTTTATATCCTCAACTTTTCATTTCATTTAACTTCCTACCATATCGGAGAGAAAAGAAGTAGCACATTGTAGCAAATTAGCTACATTATGCTACAGAAGACGAATTCATAGATACTAAACATGGTAGGATTACATATAGGTAAGATGACATGAACGAGTGATTCTATCATAAGCAGGCATAAAACAGTATACAATACAAAAGACAATATACAAGAACAGTAACAACATACACAATGACCTGAAGTATATGTGTGTTCATTCAAAGAAAGGTTTTCCTATGAATTAATGTAAGAAGTCATTTCCTATAGCAGTTATTCATGTTTGTAGTTCTCAACCAAATCATTCCTCATAGCGCAATGGTTTGTGGGTAATATTAGCCATTAGAGTGTGCATGGATTCGCACTTCAAAAATCGACCTGAAATAGTTGACCATACAGGGACTTTTGACATACTCTTTTCAATATACTATGCTTTGGGACACACTTATTCTAATCACACATACTATTTAGGATGGATAGTATGAACATTGGGACACAGGGTTGGTTTGAGAGAAAAAAATGGATGTGTGTCAGTATCTGTGCATTAGGTCTTAAAGTGACAGCAGCCTAATAAACCTGCTGCAATAAACAATGACACAGTGGAGCTTATGCAATCAGCTGCCTGATACAGTTGCATATGGATGCTGTTGAATAGTAACACCTAACAGATCCACTGATCTCACCTCAATGATGTTTTTGGTGAGGGGTTCGGTGATGACCTTTAACAGGTCTGGAGCATCTGCACCGGTCTGGATGTTAAAGGAATCAATCACAAGCTTGGTGAGTCTATAGAGGAATCCTGATGCCACCTCCAGAGGCAACAGCACCAGAACAGACAGCCAGTTAAAGAAGTCATGGACTGTAGCTCCAGCAAATGCCCTGAGGCACACAGAATCAATGACAAAACCCGTTTCTCAGATGTTCAACTTGAGTTCCTTCATCAGCAAGTAAATTCAAAGTTACTGAAAAAGTGCTAGATCAACTTTTGCACCACTTTGACTTTACATAAAGCCTGTTTTTGCAGACAAAGAAATGATGCCAATGAAACCCAATGTTTCGATGTTTGCATGACTGCATGGATACAAAACTAACTCCTTAGTTGGGTTTACCTGCGAAACTCGTTGCGGTCTCCCGCTTGCATCACAGCCACGATGGTGTTTGTCACAGAAGTGCCGATATTAGCACCCATGATGATTGGCACTGCAGACTTCACTTCCAACACTGCAATTTACAGTGAAAAATAATATACACAAGTTTTTAATGTTTTTTTAAAAAGAAGTCTCGTCTGCTCTCCAAAGGTGCATTTATTTACTAAAAAAAAAAGAAACATCGTGAATTACATTCCTGTAATTTATTGCTGTGATCAGAGCTGAATTTTCAGCATCATTACTCCAGTCTTCAGTGTCACGTGATCTTCAGAAATCATTCTCATATACTGATTTGATGCTCAAGAAACATTTCTGATTATTATCAGTGTTGAAATCAGTGCTGCTTCCTATTTTTGTGGAAAAGGTTATTTATAGTTCAAAGGAGCACCATTTATTTAAAACTGAAATCCTTTGTACAATTATAAATGTCTTTACCATCACATTTGTTCAAATGAATGTATTCTTGCTGAATATCAGTATTAATTTCTTTAAAAAAATAATACGGACTCCAAACTGTTGAACTGTAGTGAACAATATAAGCCAATACATTTCAAATAGAAAAATAAGACAAAATCAATCTTAATGTGGTAGAATACACACACACACACACACACACACACACACACACACAGTCATTTTCAAGGGTGATATCAGGTAGAAGTACCTTAAGGTAACAACAATTTTACAGCACATTTTACAGTGCATATTGATTTTTCACTCTTACAATTTGTGCTACTGTTCTTACATGTAAGTGCTTATCATGAGGGAGGAGATATCTGTATGAGCAGAGTCAAAAAACACACACGCACACGCACACACACACTCACACTCACACACACACACAGAAACTCACATCCAGATGACACCATGCTGACCACAATGGAGGATGAGGTGCTTGAGTTGAACCAGAACAGTGACAAGGACACAATCGCCAGACAGCCGGGTTAGACAGAAGCATGGTCCTGGAAGAGATCGCCAGCACATTCCCTGAGCACAATGACAAAACCAGCAAACCATGCTATTTGTGTCCACAGCACATCCATTTCTGCTCAGAGACAACCACCCTCCATTATACATTAACCATGTTAAACCGATTTGCTATGATAAGGCGCCGTTTGTTTGAAGTACATGATCACTGCTGACCTACAAAAGATCAGCCACTTATCGACTCTTTTTTTCCTGTTTGACCTATATAGTTTCTAGAGTGTAAAATAGTATTTCTTGTACATTTCGATGGTTGTTTAGTTTGACATTATAGGCAAGTACTATAGTATATAGTCTAGTAAAGTACAGTAGTATAAAGTTAAAATAAAGTTCTAATAAAAAAAGTCCTAACACTATAGTATAGTAGAAGTAACTTTGATTATACCAGCATAGTATAAAATTGAAAAAATAAAAATAAATCAGCACTTTCAAGTAAAGGGCCTTAAAAGTTTTCAAATTCAAATAAATTATTATCCATAGCTTAAAATACTCACACTCCGATCTAAATTAAAATGCTAAAAATAGCATAAAATCAAGCTGTAAACTGAAATCATATTTATTTTCCCCCTCTCAATAACAGTTTCCATTGAACAGTTTTTGAAACCCCTGGAATCACAAAATTAATCATGGCTAATTTAATATATCAATATATGAATTAAATGCTCTCAGTTTGTTAATCCTAATAATAATAATTAATAAAAAGTAGCTTTTTAATTTCCTTATAGGAACCCTTTTTTCCAGCATGAGACATGTTGATACTTTCTCGTTAGTCTAAAAATGTCTTATACTGAAGCCAATCTGCCAAAACGACAGCTTGTGGAATGTGCCACTTTATGATGTAATAGTGTGGCTAAACCCCGCCTCCGCAGAAGAAGATCAACGCCTGCTTCTACATCACTGCCTATTTAGCCCCACCCACCAATTCTAAATCACTGCCTTTTAGCCCCGCCCACCGATTCTACATCACTGTCTGTTTAGCCCCGCCCACTGATTCACACATGTAGTGTAAATTAAATAGCGAGGGAGGCAAACAGGTCTACGCAGAAATCAAACCATAAAGATGCTCCACAGCCAACAAGACGCTTATAACATGATGCTTCCATAACGCGTCTGTATCCAGTATAGCGTTGTTCCCATAGCCTGATTTAAAGTGCTGTTTCTCTGGCAGTTTCAAAGGCATGTAAAATATACTGTGGCTTGGCTTGATACACAGTCTAATGGTATAACGAAATCCAGTTTTAAACATCTTTTATTGTACCCATTGTATGGCCCTTATATGACCTGTTTGAGCCAATGCAGATGCATGAAGTTATCGAGACCGCCCTGACTGTAAAGCAAAACGAGCAAAACGAGTTGTAGAGTCTCAAGTTTGTGGATCGTCAGCGTCTTGACGGTACAAACGTTTCAAAATCCACCCCCCCCACCCCCCCCCCCCCCCCCCCCCCCCCCCCAAATGCACAGCAGCGATCCACAAACACACAGGACGCGATTCCCAATTGAATGCCTTCAATGCCAGACAAAGTTGTGTTTGTGACATAAAAAGATAATATTGTGAATATGTTTTTTATTTGCAAATCTCATTTTATTTATTTGTGAATTCAATTCATGTTTGTGAAACTCTGTAAGATTCATTTGTGGATCTCATTCTATTTATTTGTCAATATGTTTAATTTTTGTTAATCTCTTTACATTTATTAGTGGATAATAATCTATTTATTTTGAATTATGCAACAATTCTGTCTCCATAGAAGAGGGCCTCATGCTTCAGTGTCTTCCTGGTATTTAGTAGGCT
The DNA here is from genome assembly GCA_018155175.1 of Sinocyclocheilus anophthalmus. Classification (NCBI taxonomy): domain Eukaryota; kingdom Metazoa; phylum Chordata; class Actinopteri; order Cypriniformes; family Cyprinidae; genus Sinocyclocheilus; species Sinocyclocheilus anophthalmus. Next base: position 13,381 of record JADLZN010001770.1, on the reverse strand, counting down.
ATTTCTTAATTTTTGCTTTTGATTAAGGTAAAATATATCCAAAGCTTTCCATAAAGGTATAGCCTACTATTAGGTTACAGTACTTTGGAATCTTATTAAAAGTGCATAAATAAGTACAATTTCCTTAAATTCACTTTATAGTGTCACATTGTATAGTAGTTTTTAGCACAATCCTAGAGTTCTAAAAAAGAACAACAACAAATCCTTTTTATAAGAAAAAAGTTGTAAAGTTCAAAGAAAGTTTAAGAGAGTTTACTGCACCTCCTACAAGCTGGAAAGCAGAGCTCAGGATGTCCAGAGAGCAGACGAACACGAAGAGCAACCCCAGCAGGAGAATGAACTTCACGATAGACTTGAGAACGCGCAGAACTTTCCCCTTCTTGTCGAGATCTGCAGAGCAAACACAAAGAGCGTGACGCGCAGGAGTTCAGCTCGCGCCGCGTGCTTCATTCGCGCTGCGCTACTTGCCTGACCATTTCACCCCGGTGTCCCGGAGCTCGGGCAGGTCCCACGGGTCCACCTCCTCCTCCGGCTCCGGCTCCGAGTTTTCTGACGGCGGGTCGGGCTTTGTCGCATCTTTGCGCGCGCGGTGTGCATCTGTGGGAGAAAAGACACGCGTCTGAAGACGGACAGAAACCAGGAACAGGGGCGAGGACGGAAGTGCGCCTCTGTGTGGACGTGGTTTGGTACGGGACACGTACCGAGTTCCGCCGGCGGCGTTGCGGGATGAGTCTCAGGCAGAGGAGGCATCGTCTTCAGTCACATAAACATACAAATAATATGTTACGATGCAGACATTCTACAAGTAACATTTTCTTAACATTCACTTTTGCGCCACATAAATGCGTTGCGTTCTTTGTGTCCCAAAAGTTTGGTAACATCTGGCTAAAACAAAACAAAACTTGAAAGCAAAGTCAAACATCTTTTTTTCTTTCTCTCTTTGATTTACGCAGTGTTTCAAAACAATAAACACTAAAGTAAGAAAGTAACACAAATACAAGTAAAAGGTGTTTCTCATTCTCACTGTGATAACATCAAAGGCTATTGATTAAAAAAACAACAAACCATTGAAAGTAAACAAATGTCAATTAAAAGTAAAAATACAAGTAAAAAGAAATGTGTTTCTCATTTTAAGCAGTGATTAAAAACAATAAACAGTATTATTTAAAAGCTGAAAACGTAAAGGGAAAAAAGTAAGTCTTTCTTTTTCTTAGAAAGCATTGTTTAAAACAATAAACAGTTTAAAGTAAAATAGTAAATGTAGAAGTACAAGTAAAAAGTTTTTAATAAGTAAGTAATAACAACAAAAAAAGTATTAAGTAAAAACTGGAAAATAGTAGAAGTCTTTCTTAGAAAACTTTATTGTTTCTTGTTTAAAACCATGAACAGTTTAATGAAAAAAAGTGAATGTAAATTAAAAAAAAGAGTATAGTAAAAAAGTACAAAGTAAAAATCAATTTCTTATTTAAAAAGCAGTGATTAAAAACAATAACATTTAAAGTAAAACATGTCTTTCTTTCTTTCTTTCTTCGTCTGATCGTTGGCTCACCGGTCCTGATTGTGTCGAATCGGCCATGTGTTAATATCTCACAAATGCTCACAGTTTCTTTGTGTTTACTTATAGAAACACAATGATCAATCTGCCAGCAGATATATATACGTCAATATTCAGCTGTTTCCACCACACAGTTAAGCAACACCTGAGATGAGAGATATAAAGCACTCCCTGACACTCATGATACAAACTCATCGCATCCTTAGATACACCCAGACCACTAAAGACAGAAACACTACACTGCCTAGAAGAACTTAAAGGTTTAAGCAGCTCAAGAGCCTCAAACCTTTGTCTTAGAGATATACAAAAGCACAGGTAATACCAAACATGCTCTGCCAAGCACTGAGCAGCATTATTTTAGTGTGATTGTCCTACCTGTCCTGTGCGGTGTGTGTGTGTGTGTCTGCTGTTAGTCCAGTGGATGTACCTGTGGAGGAGGCGCAGGTGTCTTATATACACCTGCAGCAGGACAGTCCTGCTCGTGTCACTGATCTAAAGTCCGGAGCGGGTGGTACTACACTTCATCTCACTACTCCGCGTATGCGCCTCCAATATAGAGCCGCACTATGCAGTGTCAACCGACAGGCGCACGCAGACCGGTACACTACACACACCCCTCAGCGCGCCGAGCCTTCGCATGCCCTTAACTAATGTGGGGATTTGAAGGGCCAAAAGGTTTTGCCCCCCCTGGCAAAGTCCAGCATATTTGGACGGGCGGGGAAAGACCGAAGGAACGTCAAGAACAGAGTCGCCAGTAGTTCCAAGTACTTAGTTAGCAAAGTTGATGCTCTCTTCTACGCCGCATGACTTCCGGTTTTGCTAAGCCTGACGTTTTCACATCTGGCCTCTCAGAGTTTCCCTCTCCTGAACACAAAAAGAGTGTCAACATTACAAGGAAGTAGGTGGGTACGTATGCCAAGCCACCCTCAACTCTGCAAGATGAGCTAAATGTGTGCTTTTTTACGAGGGCCCATCGTAACCTGTTCTTTCTTACTCCGCGGGCTCCCACCGGAAACTGAAACACCCACACGAGACACAACGCAACTAGAACTCCCGAACCTCATTTCTAACAAACAACAGAGGGAGGAAAAAAGCATAGAGTAGTTGTTAAGTAAGGGATATGATTTTAAGAGTATGTGGCCGTATGGTGAGCTGAGGTCCCTCCATCCCGTTCTATACACACTGTATGCAGTCAGAGGATGAGGATCAGTGTATTACTCACGTAGACTACCACACACACTACCTAGAAGTCACTACAGTACTTTGACAATCTCAACATCATGAATAAAAGGTGGCTGGGTATATCATATAATGATCCCAGAAAAGCTAATAGGCAGCGAGGGGTCTTGAAATAGCCCGTTTAGTTACTCAAATATAGGAAGACCTATGGGTTGTCCTATCATTTTGTATTTCTAGTCTGACCGTCTTTTGCACTTTCTGTCTAGAGATACTGGGGATCGTCAACAATTTAAGAATTTCACGTAAATAGCTAATAGCTATTTATACCTCACTAATCCAACAAAAAACACTGCTTAGCCTCATTTGTTCGAAACGCATATCATGTGCACCCAATCATTCTGCCTTAACCACCCTTGAACTATGCCACACCCATCACACCATGTACCTTTACCGTTGGTTCACCCTGTCAGTAAGCCGCAGGCATGCAAGCTACTTATCTTTTTGTTGGCCAATTGAATGAGAAGAGCTGCCGTCACCCACACACACCTTCACCCGCGGGAGGCAGTATTAGAGAGTATATACAGCAAGGAAGGAACGTCCAGTAGTGTTCTCCCCGGAGCGCATGACGCACAGGAGATGGAGAGAAAGAGAGAAAGCGGCAGAAGAACAAAAACATTGTCAGCGTCTATAAATTTTCTATCGCTCAGGTGTTACTTTTTTTGACCGAGCCTAACCTTTATGCTATTTACCTCTTCAAGGCCAAAATACCATGCGCGCCACCTCTCTTCTTTCAGGGAGTCCTGGCTCAAAAAGACAGCAATAACAAATAGTTTACAATCACACTAAATAATACAGATTAAAATACGCAACATAGAATCAAGTTATTTAGATTCAAGTTATTTGCAAGTTATTGAAAACAACCACAACTCTCTTTTAACAGTTTCCCATAAAGATAGAAAAATTATAAGAAAAGTACAAATAAAAAAAAACAATAAAAGAAAAAAGCAATGAAAGAAAAACAATGAAATATTTTTATTGTAAATTCGGTGAAAATAAAATTATAGACATTCAGTACACATCACATAAACATAGTTGTACTGTCTTAATATTATCTTAATCTGAAAATACTACAGGCAAACTCTAAACATAAAATACTACACATAAAATACTAAACTCACATATTTTAAATATGTAAGATATATTTCAAGCATGTTGATGGAGCATTTGAATTGGAATATTAAATGAATAGTTACAACAACAACAAAAAGTATAATGTCATGCAGCTGTTTTTTTGGTGAAGTTGTAGGTTTATTATGAATTTTCAGCTCTCTCTGCTGTAGTGCTTATTTTCTCTTTATGAAATCAGATAAAAATGTCATAAAGGCAGGTATTATACTACTCTGACTAGCTAAATATTAAACGTAATAAACACAGTTTTTTGTCTTCACCTCCACAATAAAATAATTCAGATAAAAGCTTAATTAGCTCATCTGCAGGTTCACTGAGTTTGTGCGACTAAAGAGAGCAGATGATATAATAAATCACAGTCTTACTCTAACAGAGTGAAAGGCTGATGCACATATAATGTAAAGCTTTAAATGCTTGGAAAACTCCCCACCCATCGGAGCAGTTCATTTTTCTTCACTATTCAGCCGTTTTGCTTGTCATATTTCAGGCATGCAGGCACTCTAAACATGACCACTAGATCAGCTTTTGTCCCATTTTATAAAAACAGCAGTCTTAAAAATATTTTTTCTTTGTAATAGACACATTAAAGTCACATACCAGATTTTGTGGTATTCGCTCACTACAGTACACTACACTACAAAAAAAAAAAAGAATACAAATATCCGTTTCTTAACATTGCGAATATTTCTTTCTTTCTAAAAAAAAATTAAATATATATATATCTATATGTCACAAATTCACTCTAGGAGAGTGGAAACGAGGAGACGCTGGAGTTAGCATAAACAATCAGTCTGAATAATCCAATAGGACACAGGCAAAGGAAGACGCCAACAGTCTAACTGACAAAACGAGCCAACTGAAAGGAATCTGTGGCTTGAACCAGGTTAATTGGGAATGACACAGTGCAAGGATCACTTAATTATGTTATATGGAGCTTATTTGTTGCGAGTAAGCCTGCTCGGAGGCTACAACCAGGCAGCTAATGCCTAGGTGACTTTATATGTTAGTTAACGCTGTCAATCAGACTAGAATTAACTGTTGTACTAGGTCCGCTAATGGTTTCTGTAAAATATGTTGCGCATCATTTCACTATCCGCATTAAAACTACCTTGATATACTGTATTCGATCTAATGAGATAGTGGCCTATTTGTGAGTAGTTATTATAGACGAAAAACGTGTCATATGCTGTCAAGCGTGTGTGAACGAGTACAAAATTATTGCCGTGTGAGATTATAGAAAATGGCTATGAAGTTGACAAAGGTGGTTTCATTAAGGCCTGACGAGGTTCAATATGTAGTATAATGGCTAAGTTGATAAGGGTTCTCTCTAACGGGATGGTGTTGCCCTTTGTGGAAGAAGGTCCTAGCCGCAGAAGAAGTCATGGGGTAAGTACTCAAGACTATGAAAAGATTCAGGATAAGGCATGAAGAGTTCTTACGGGACAGGTGTAAACTGTTGGCCACTGCCAGAACGACTCGCTGACTGAGAGGTACATATTCTCAGGTGATGGCATCCAATATCTGTGTAGGCTGCTGGGTCCGAAGATACAGCACAGAACAGCGCGGAGCCACGCTCTCACTGTCCCACAGGTGGTCTGTGTAGCGCTGCGATTCTTAGCAAGTGGCATGTTCCTTTATTCTGTTGGAGATGCTGAAAACCTCAAAGGCACTATTTGCTGCACGATAAGAAATGTTAGTCTGTCACTGAACTCCACTTGCGCACAACTCATCACTGATCCCGAGGCCACAGAACAGTTTCAGACCATCAAGAGGCGGTAGAATAGTTCTACAGATTGCAAGGTAACACAATTAGCGACAGTTACAACAAAAACGGGTTACATTAGCACTTCCCAGTAGGAAACTATTTTTTATGACTTTCCCTATGCCATTGGTGCAGGTGGAGTGCACCCATATCCATCTCAAGAACACCCCCTCAGGGGCGAATGAGGGCGTGTTAAACGAGGGAGAGATCTTCCCGAGGATCAACGTTCAGGTAAGAATGAGTTGGTTACGCAGCTACGCTTAAATTATTCTGGCATTAAAAGGACACGTAAGAGGTTAATATTGTTGACCGATGTCTGTGTGCTGGATGCCTACAAGACAAAATTAGAGGCAAAGGGCCTGCTCGAGAAGGTCCATGGAATCCAGCGTATTTTCGGGGCCATAGATTACCGAGCTTCACTAGGTAAGCCACCCCAATTGTTTAAACGCAGCCATATGGAACATACAGACTAGACGTGTGGGTCAGAAGTTTTACTCTGAGTTGTAGAAATTATATTGTATCTAGGTGTGAGTTCGGTCTGGTGTGCTGTAGGAGAAAAGGCTAGCTGTGAGAAAGTCCCTGTTTGACCCCCTTGTGAAACCCCAAACTCAAGCACAGCAGGCTGACAACATAACCATGCCAGACGAAGGTCCGAATCGAACTGCTCGGCCGCCTCCTGAAATAATGATTTCAGTGCCTGCACCACCTGAGGGTCTCCCCAGACAGGGCCTGCGACGTAACTGTTGCCTGCACAGTGCTGCACAATATTGCCAGCCTAAAAAAAGAAAGGGCTCCCAGAGTTGCTTTGGATATTGACTGGGACAATGCTGCCATCTTCCCAGATAACATAAATGGTAGAATGGTCAGAGAACAATATAGCAAATTATTTCAGTTAATTTTGTTTTGATTTCGCCTATCCTTTAATAAAGCATAATGTATGTGTTACGGAGTAACCAGAACATGAGACGTGCGGATCCATGTGCAAAGCTTTTATTAAGATGTGGTCATAAACAGGCATAGGTCAGACATACGAAAACTGGTATGTAGAAGACAAGGCAAGGGTTGTCCGGTAAACAAGCGAGGGTCAGTCGAAGATGAATGTAATCCAACAGGGCGAGACTAGAGAGATAAACCAGGTATAAAGCAAAGGTCCAGGCAGGGGCAAACTAGTATCCGAACAGGGCAAGACGAGAGAGGTAATCCAAAGTACACAGACAATGATCAGAAGACGAGGAAACAGACAAGGCAAGACTAGGCTAGACTAGACTAAGAAACTCAAAGCAGGCTCCGTACCGAGCTCACACTAGCGTTCTGCGACACTCGGCAGTTTGAAAGGGATCTGAGTGAGTGTCATATAGTGAATGTGTGATTGGTTACAACTGTGTGCAATCAGTGCGTGGGCAATCGGTGCAAGGAGAGGGATATGTAGGGAAAGAAAGCCGTGACCAGGACAGGCAAGAGAGTTCACACAAACTGCACCATAGCCGGGACACGGACGGGCCGAGGGGATGATATGCAACAGTTTTGTTGTAGGCGAGAGTCAGTGTAATGGAAGGGTGACCTCTGGTGGTGAGTGAATTGAAGTTTATAGACCAGTTGGCCATTAGCCCACCATCCAAGGAAGCGGCTGCCAAGCACGCTCCGAACCACTTTACGTTAAGGAGGGCGGGGGATGGAGGCGGAAAAGGGGGAGGGCGGGGACAGGGCAAGTGGAAGGGAGAGACGGGGCCTGAGGCAGGATGGTGGAGCAGAGTGCCGGGCAGGCCGGCAGTACAGGTGGGAGCTGAAGACCACCACAAGCAGAGCAGACGGGACGAAGTCCCCCACGGTGGAAAGCAGAAGCCCACCAGACGGAGCAGAAGCCCACCACAGCCAGAACAGCAGACACCAGGGACCCCCAGAGTCCCCTAGAAAGAAGCCACTAGAGCCAGACAGTAGACCACCACGGCTGAGCAGAGTACCACTAGAGCCAGACAGTAGACCACCACGGCAAAGCAGAGGACACGAGCACACAAATCTAGGGGGCGAAGCAGAGGACACCAGAGCAAGACAGTACGACCCCCGGTGGAGCAGAGGGGACCACCCCATTTTTTGGGGGTCCCCCAGAGCAGATGGAGCCGGGACCCATGGCAGAGGGACGGGTGCTTCGTGGAAACAAGAGACAAGAGGAACAGATGCAGGTCGACAGCACATAATGGTTTTGACGGCCTCCTAGCCCGGACAGGACAGGCGAGAGTTCAACAATACGGCCTCCATTAGCTGATGACGGGGAGTCAGAGAGGAGTTCATCAGATTGGCACTCATAAGCCGGACCCGACAAACAGGAAGTGCACAAGGGGTAAGACTGACAACCTCTGGAGGTTGCAGCAGGTGCGATCACTCTGGAGCTCTACAGTGTGCCTCAGGATACAGGGAGGAGTCGGCAAAGGTTCCTTCGACCTGACATGACACGCGTTTGAAAAAAGTGAATTTCGGGGCAAGGTCAACCACGCACGAAAGGAGCGAGCGGGCATATCGCGCTTAGGGGAGGTTCTGCAGCAGTGCCCCACCTCTGGAAGAAACTGCAGTGCGGCACCATTGCTTCGGGGATAAACAGCGCGAGCTAGCACTACCAGGGAGAATTCTGCACGCTTCCGCCGCCACCTCGGAGCCCTAATAGGGGCGACGCGCCGTACTCCGGGCGTCTGTGGTGGTGATGCAGCAAACACTCCAAAAAAGCGAGAACATCCGGGCAACACTGCAGACAGGGTAATGAGTTCATGAATAGAAGGGTTAGGGTGAGTGGGTTTGGGGATACCAGCTGTGTGTGTAGACACCAGTGGTGTATCCCTCACATTAGACAACAGACTGGGATACCGAAAGACTGACCTTGAAGATCTGGGTGCAACAGACAGGACAAGACAAGACTCCTGACGATCAGCTGTGACGTGACATGACTCAAGATGATCAGCTGTGACGTGACGGGACACTGGATGATCAGCTGTGACGTGACGTGACTCTGGATGATCAGATGTAAAGTGACATGACTCTGGATGATCAGCTGAGACGTGACGAGACTCTGGAATGATCAGTTGTGATGTGACGTGACTCTGGATGATCAGTTGTGACGTGACGGGACTCTGGATGATCAGCCGTGACGTGACTCTGGATGATCAGCTGAGATGTGACGAGGCTCTGGGAGATCAGCTGTGACGTGATTTGACTCTGGATGATCAGCTGTGATGTTACGTGACTCTGGATGATCAGCTGTGATGTGACTTGCCTCATGATGATCATCTGTGATTTGACTTGATTCATGACGATAAACTGTGACTTGACTTGACTCATGAAAATCAACAGTAACTTGACTTGATTCATGAAGATCAGCTGTGACTTGACTTGTCTCAGGACGATCAGCTGTGACTTGACTAGTCTCATGAAGATCAGCTGTGACTTGACGGGACTAGGAAGATGCGGGACTGCATGATCATGACACTAAAGTATTGACTGGGTTCATGAAGATACGCGGTGACTGACGTACCTATGACGATTCAACTGCGACTGACTGGTTCATGAAGATAGGGTGTATGACTTGCCTCACGACGAAACGGTGATGTGATTGATCATGAGATCAACTGTGACTTGACTCACTCATGAGAATAAATGTGACCTTGACTGGTGCATTGAAGATCAGTTGATTGAATGGACTCAGGATAGAGCAGCTGTGAAATAATGCGGGAGGGTGGTGCGTCCGCCACCCGTTTGGACATAACTCCGCTGTTGACTTTTCGTGAGACCACACCCAACACGACCAAGGTTAGTGCGGCTGCCATTACACAAGCGGACTCGGTGTCATGTTTTTACACAACACCCACCGTGAACCCGGAGTTGACACAGCAGAGCAAAATCCAAAAAAATAGCTTAGAGAAGAACGGGGACCCTCACGGATTAATCGTGACTTTAACGGTTCAAGGATGCGCTTTAAGTTTTCCTTTCTCTTGGAGTGTACAAGCGATTGCGCATAGATAAGATCCTGAAGTGCAACGCTAAGTCTCAAAACCAAATTGAGTTATACTATCAAGGGAAGACTCTGCCACCCCCCCTTCAAAACGCCTCATTCAAATATGCCCCCACATCTCTACCTCACTATGTGGAAAATTAGCATAATGCCACCCAAATGTGCACGCAAAGAAAGAAGGCGTGGTTTCAGTAACGCAGTAGTTAGTGTTGAAGCAGCGAGTCAGGGAGGGCCGGGAGCTTAAACGTGATATATTTTATTATTACTATATCTTGCTTGCAACCACCCTCCATACGTGATACTCTGCAAGCGTCACCCAAGCTGCAATTGCTGTGGCATATACAAATGTTTAATTTTTGTCATGCATCAAGCACTCTGAAATTGAAAATGAGAGGAGAGAGAGAGAGAAGCGCGCGGAAGAGAGAGGGCGAGGTCAATATCACCATACGAACTAACCGCTTATCAATGTGGCTGCTCAAGCGACCTGTCCCTGTAAGGCTCTGTCTTCCATTATTTTGAGATGAAGAGGGACTTGTAAGAAACGAGAGGGTTTGAGAGAGGCAGGGCTAGAGGACACCTACAATAATGTACGGATTTTGAAAAAAATGTGTTTTGACCATTTAAAGCTGTCAAAATATTTGGTACACGAATAAGAGCTTAAAAAAGCATCATATGCTTTAAAAACTCCTTCACAAAAAAGTCTCTTAGCATACAGTCTGGCAAATCAGAATGACACACAATGTCCAGATACTCTTGAATATAGCCTTCAAGCGGGCGTGTACCCTGTTTTAAGGCTAATAATAGTGTCCATACTGGCCAAGGTCCATGGAAAAAAGCTGCTGGATCCGGTGGGCGAGGTATGTGTTACGGAGTAACCAGAACATGAGAAGTGCAGATCCATGTGCAAATCTTTTATTAAAAGACGTGGTCACAAACAAAGGCAGGGTCGAATGGCAAACTGACGTATGTAGAAGACAACGCAAGGGGTCCTAGTCGGTAAACAAGCGAGGGTCAATCGAAAGACGAACATTAATTGTCAAAAGGGCAAGACTAGAGAGGTGATCCAGGTCCAACGCAAAGGTCAGGCAGGGTGCAAACAGTCTCCAAACGGGGCAGAACGAGAGAGGAATCCAATACAAGGCAATGAGCAGAATAGAGGAAACAGACTAGGAAAGGGGGTGGGACCCGAAGGGGCTAGGAAGAGGAAACTTCCTGCGGCTCCGTAAGTAGCATGCACAACTGAGAGAGGCAACATACCAGACGGCAGTTTGAAAGGGAATTCTGAGTGGTGTTTATAGTGAAGGTGTGTGGTAAGCGGGTGCAGTCAGTGCGGTGGGAATGTAGTCCGGGCTGAATGCAACAGTTTGTGTATGCGACGAGTGCAAGTAAGGGAAGGGGACTCTGGGGTGATGTGAATGAAGTTCATAGAGCCAGTGATTCGGGACCGTATGTCAATCTTGAGTGGGCATGCATTTGATTGGCATAGTAGACACACTGTGTGGTCTCTTACCAATTCCGTCTCATTCACGGATCAGTAAAACATATCTGTACTGGACATTATGAAAAATGGTACGGATCACAATGGTTTTGTATTTTTGTATTTTGCTGTATGCACTTGTCACCTGAGCTTTTGAAGAGAAAAACTAACAATGATTAAATACAGGTGCGTACCTGGTTGCCCGTGTGACATGAAAGCACTTCTTCTATCTCTAGCTTTGGATTCACAAGCTCAAGTTCTCAGTGTATTGAGTTTAACCATCTCAAGCGTCCAGTCCTGCAGCTTTCTCTTGTTTTCAAGTTGATCTTGCCTATGCAGCTCTATCGGATCTTAAGATGATGTGTAGAGCGTCCTGACAGTTTGTGAATTCTGAACAACACCACAATTAGCACAGCGGTATTTGTGCATAATGTAGGTTTACTTTAGGCAATACTCACTATGTTACCTGGCTGCTTATCTGGCTGCACAGTGTCTGGATCCTGTTAAATATATGTTCTATTAGAATCACATTGCTGACTACTTATCCATTATGGGCTAAAAATTTACACAAAATTGACATGACACCTCAAGTCTTCTGGAGTCCAGCGACACCGTCTCATCATCGGCAGAAGTGCACTCCACTGCTGCAGATGTGCCTTCCCTCTGCTATATTCAATAGAAATTGTATTGATAGTTTTGACAGGATGTGCCAAGCATATGATTTTAATAAAGAGTACTCACCGGTGGATCATGGTCTGGTGGCTCCAGAAGTGTAAGTGTGTTACCAGACACTGCGAGGTAAGGCAAAGTCAGACAGTCCACATAAAAAAATCTAAATATTTGATTGTTTTCTATGTGCAGTAGAATGGCAATAATGTACCTTGTATGAAGAGGCCAGTTTATCTTGCTGGGCCAGAGTCAGTGGCTGTCCCTCCCTGGATCCCTTCCATCATGGCTTCCCTTTATAAAAATAAATTCACCCATCAAGTCACTTACCAGCCTGCAAAATGTTCTTGTACTTAATCTTGACTTGCTGCCAGGTCCTTTTTTGGACAGACATGCTTGTTCTTTTGGATGGATGGATGGATGCGCTCTAGTGGACAGGTTAGCAATAATATCATGTGTTTGAGGAGTAACCAACTTGGCAACAAATGTATGAACACTCTCGACGTCACGTCGGAGGACCGACGATATTGGGATCTCGCTTAGAGGGACCAATCTATTTCGAGTGTAAACTAAATGAGCCAATGCTCATTGGCATGCGATTATTGCATCCAGTTGCTGCTGATCACAGCGTGAGTATAAAAGTAGGCAGCAGATGCAGCGCATATACAGCTTTTCGCCCGCCAATTCGGCGTCCAGCAATCACAGTCTGCTCCTGACTAACTACACATGAGAGAAAAGATCGAACGAGTACAGATGCGCTTGGAGAGTCTTAGTGGTGGTGAAGGAGCTTCAGCGGTTGGGGTGCCAGATGGAGAGGGGTTGCAAAAATCAGGCTGCAACGACCCCCGTTGATTCGTGGTGCAGATGATCAATCGCCCTGTGAGCGCCCCCAGCACGCGAAAAGGCTTTTCCCAAAAGACGCAATTCGGGTGGTCTTTTTAGACGAGTTGCTGGCAAAACTTGACGTTACGTCTTATAAAGATGATGATGGTCTGCCTTGAAAAAAGTACAACCCAGGGACCGTTATGGTGATGCGGGCGTACCGTGGCACTGGTGACGGTCCCGAACGCGCCTCGTGCGGGACCATGAAGCACCGCCTGGGGGGCTTGCGTGGCTGGCTCATGCTCCATTCGCGGGGGTCATGACCTTGAGTTGAGGACACGCGACTCCTTACTGCAAGGGGGCGGAGTGCCGTGCCAGCCAGATCTAGGGTGTCATCGTGGTCCGGAAGCGGGCGGTGTCTCTTTTTCTGGCGGGGGCGGACGGGGTTTACGGTCCCGCGAGAAGGAATGCCACAAGCACCCGCCGGGACACTCAGAAAACCAGTGGAGCTATCAGGACGAGCAGACTGGACCCTTCGGGGGGGTACAACGTGGTGTTCTGGAGATGGCTCCCCCCGACGATAGGGTCGAGCAGACGGAGGGGATCCAGGCTTTCTGGAGAGGAAGATTTGGCTGTGTTGCTCTCCTCCGGGACCGTAACAATGCCCGGATCGGATCCAGAAATAATGGCTATGCCTTCCCGGGCCACCGTAGGGGTAGGGCACGAGTGAAGACT